>BLSH010153186.1:141899-184469 GCA_018402905.1 Glandirana rugosa
TGTGACGGACGCGAGATAACGTAAGACATGTGACGGACGTGACATTATATATGACATGTAGCGGACATGATTATATATGAAATGTTACGGACGTGATTATATATGACATATGACGGACGTGGTTATATATGACATGTGAAGGACGTCATAGCTGTACATTATATATTACAGTGCAGGCAGTGTACAGTATATATTAGTGCAGGCATTTTAAATTATATATTAGTGCAGGTGATGTACAGTATATATCACAGTGCAGGCAGTGTACAGTAAGTATTACAGTGCAAGCAGGGTACAGTATATAATAGTGCAGGCAGTGTACAGTATATATTAGTGCAGGCAGTGCATAGTATATATTACAGTGCAGGAAGTGTACAGTATATATTGGTGCAGGCAGTATACAGTATATATTAGTGCAGGCATTGTAAAGTATATATTAGTACAGGCGATGTACAGTATATATTACAGTGCAGGCAGTGTACAGAATGCAATAGAGCGCAGGCAGTGTTAGGTATATAATAGTACAGGCAGTGTACAGTATATATTAGTGCTGGTGGTGTACATTATATATTACAGTGCAGGCAGTGTACAGTATATATTAGTGCAGGCGGTATACAGTATATATTACAGTGTAGGCAGTGTGCAGTATATATTACAGTGCAGGCAGTGTACAGTATATATTACAGTGCAGGCAGTGTACAATATATATTAGTGGAGGCGGTGTACAGTATATATGACAGTGCAGGCAGTTTACAGTATATACTGCAGTGCAGGCAGTGTGCAGTATATAGTGCAGGCAGTGTACAGTATAAAATACAGTGCAGGCAGTGCATTCAGTGTACAGTATATAATACAGTGCAGGCAGTGTACAGTATATAATACACTTCAGGCAGTGTACAGTACAAAATACAGTGCATTCGGTGTACAGTATATAATACACGTCAGGCAGTGTACAGTACATAATACAGTGCATTCGGTGTACAGTATATAATACACTTCAGGCGGTGTAAAGTATATAATACAGTGCATTTGGTGCACAGTATATAACTGTTGATAGGCTGACATTTATAAAAATGAATCAGTCCTGGATCAGCAGCTATCAAGCCCCTGATGCTGATTTAACTGATTGAATTTGCTAGGGATCTGGAATCTCTTGATGACTGCCTATGCTGCCTATCCTATTCCTGAATCTTGATTATGCTAGCTTCCACCAATATTTTTGGTTTAGGGCACCACCAGCACCTAAGGCCCAATTTTTCTGCACCTTTTTAACAGGGGCATATCATTCAATTGTTTTCCTGCACCCAAAAAGAATAACTGTGAGGGGTTACAGTGTTCAGGCACCACCAACACCCAAGGCCCAATTTGTATGCACCTGTTTGACTGGGGCATGTAATTGCAATTTTTTTAGTAATTTTTTTACAGCAGGGTGCGTTTCTGCGCCCAACAAGAGTAACTGTGAGGGGTTACAGTGTTCAGGCACCACCAACACCCAATACCCAATTGTATATAGTGCAGTCGCTTGGTATATACAGTATCTCACAAAAGTGAGTACACCCCTCAAATTTTTGTAAATGTTTTATTCTATGTTTTCATGTGACAACACTGAAGAAATGACATTTTGCTACAATGTAGTGAGTGTATAGCTTGTATAACAGTGTAAATTTGCTGTCCCCTCCAAATAACTCAACACACAGCCATTAATGTCTAAACCGCTTGCAACAAAAGTGAGTACACCCCTAAGTGAAAATGTACAAATTGGGCCGAATTAGCCATTTTCCCTCCCGGTGTCATGTGACTCGTTAGTGTTACAAGGTCTCAGGTGTGAATGGGAAGCAGGTGTGTTAAATTTGGTGTTATCGTTCTCACTCTCTCATCTTGGTCACTGGAAGTTCAACATGGCACCTCATGGCAAAGAACGCTCTGAGGATCAGAAAAAAAGAATTGTTGCTCTACATAAAGATGGCCTAGGCCATGGGTAGGCAACCTGCGGCCCTCCAGCTGTTGCAGAACTACAATCATGCCTCTGGGAGCAATTGTAACTGCCAGCCTTGCAATGCCTCATGGGAAATGTAGTTCCGAAACAGCTGGAGGGCCGAAGGTTGCCTACCCCTGGCCTAGGCTATAAGAAGATTGCCAAGACCCTGAAACTGAGCTGCAGCAAGGTGGTCAAGACCATACAGCAGTTTAACAGGACAGGTTACACTCAGAACAGGCCTCGCCATGGTCAACCAAAGAAGTTAAGTGCATGCGCTCAGTGTCATATCCAGAGGATGTCTTTGGGAAATAGACGTGTGAGTGCTGCCAGGGGTGGGGGGCTCAGCCTGTCAGTGCTCAGACCATACGCCAAACACTGCATCATATTGGTCTGCATGGCTGTCATCCCAGAAGGAAGCCTCTTCTAAAGATGATGCACAAGAAAGACCGCAAACAGTTTGCTGAAGACAAACAGACTAAGGACATGGATTACTGGAACCATGTCCTGTGGTCTGATGAGACCAAGATACACTTATTTGGTTCAGATGGTGTCAAGTGTGTGTGGCGGCAACCAGGTGAGGAGTACAAAATCAAGTGTGTCTTGCCTACAGTCAAGCATGGTGGTGGGAGGGTCATGGTCTGGGCCTGCACAAGTGCTGCAGGCACTGAGGAGCTACAGTTCATTGAGGGAACCATTAATACCAAAATGTACTGTGACATACTGAAGCAGAGCATGATCCACTCCCTTCAGAGACTGGGCTGCAGGGCAGTATTCCAACATGATAACGACCCCAAACACACCTCAGAGTTGACAACTGCCTTGCTAAAGAAGTTGAGGGTAAAGGTGATGGACTGGCGAAGCATGTCTCCAGACCTAAACCCAATTGAACATCTGTGTGGCATCCTCAAATGGAAGGTGGAGGAGCGCAAGGTCTCTAACATCAACCAGCTCTGTAATGTCATAATAAGGAATTGAAGAGGACTCCAGTGGCAACCTGGAGCAGTGCTGGAAAATAATGGTGGCCACACAAAATATTGACACTTTGGGTCCAATTTGGACATTTTCACTTAGGGGTGTACTCACTTTTGTTGCCAGTGGTTTAGACATTAATAGCTGTGTGTTGAGTTATTTTGAGGGGACAGAAAATTTACACTGTTATACAAGCTGTACACTCACTACTTTACATTGTAGCAAAGTGTCATTTCTTCAGTGTTAATAGACAAAATACCATCAGAGAGGATGGAGCGAAAAGGGAGGGGCTACGGGATTTTAATGGTACCGTAATAGGCTCACAGAGTCAAATTGTATAAAAGCACAAAAAATTTTATTAGGTACATGACATACAACAATAGTATTTAAAATCACAAATGTGCGTATCCATCCCAAGGATGGGAGGTAGTTGGATCAAGTTCTCACAGTATGCTGGTAAGTGCGTCCCAACATGTTTTGCGGTCTAACCGCTTCTTCAGGAGAATGCACAATTTCTAATATTTACTAGAATAAATAACAAGCATTAATTGCACATCTATTAAAATCATAGCATGCTAAGACAGTAATGTCACATAATAATACCCTAGAAGTGTGTGTATAAATCATATCATGCCAGTTGTCTACCTGTTAAGCCCAATCTAGCCACCGAGGCTCCCTGGCCTAATGTTGTTCCCCCGGGGCGAGCATGGGAGGATATACTGGTAAAACAATGATGAGCATACTTAATTAATGTATGCCATTTTAAGACAATACTTTAAAGCCAAAGATGTTCATGAAGAGAGTCCTGATCTTACTATATGTGAATATTATAATAATAATTTTTAATTTAATAATTTTTTATTTAATTTATATGACATATATATATTATTATCTATTTTATTCTGTGATACTAATTTTATATCTTTTTCAGTAGAGACTTATCCCTTCACACATCAAGAGATATAGATAGACAATAATCTTTTCATACCTATTTATCTTACACTCAGGGTAGAATGTACTAGCGGGTCATCCATCCATAATAAACGGACGCACTGAAGATATAATGCAGCGATGGAGGAGAGATGTGAAAAGACAGCATGTATCGCACATTTAGTGCTTCAGCGTTGTTGGTCCTAAAAGGAGGGGAAGGGAGGACATATTAAAAATACACTTGCCTAGTATAGTATTGGCAATGCATATATATATATATATATATATATATATATATATATATATATATATGTGCCCCTGCACACACATTCATATATGCATATATTGTAAAATATATGCTGACAAAATAGCAATTAAACAGCAAATCAGAAGTACTTACTAGTGGGATCTTTTATTAGGGTTACATACATAGGATGGTGTATTGCTAGTTTGTACAGGTTCTTGTTTATGATCTATAGGAAATACATGGAACATAGGACAAGAGTTAGCCGATAAAAATCGCCCATAATTATCCATGTTCCTTAGGTACATACAGCGTCAGTTATAATTACCTATGCCTGTATTTAGTAGGAATTAGATATTTCCATGTCATAAGACACTCCGCGTCCCAATCAAATGTCCAATCGGACTCTACAAAACCCACCTAGGTGTAATAATATATAAATACTGAAAAACAATTGAATAGTCCAGATCAACATCCACCAAAATTGCTAGTGTGGGACCATACCTTCCAGCGCATCCAAATCATCCACCTCTAACACCACCAACAGTCATAATGGCTGTGCGCGTGGTTTTATACATCCTCCAACTGAGGGGCGTTCAGCACGGCCTGGCCGCCGGCTGATGACGTCTCCTCGGCCCGACTGCCTGACACATGCGCACATGTCAGTCAGGTGCGCCACATTGCCATAGGAGCAGTCAGCAAAGATCTGGTGGAGCGCTGCCTAAACAGTGCCACTATTCCCAGTGGATGTAGGTGGAATAAAACATCAGGATCCCTGGTGCGAACAAATCGTTCCAGGCATTCCTGCCGGACGGGAATTCCCAGATCGCCATGACCGGCAAGGCACACAGGGCACTCGGGCCGAGGAGACATCATCAGCCGGCGGCCAGGCCGTGCTGAAGTGCTGAATGCACCATCCTATGTATGTAACCCTAATAGAAGATCCCACTAGTAGAGTTGAGCGGACACCTGGATGTTCGGGTTCGGCAGGTTCGGCCGAACTTCGAAAAAAAGTTTGGGTTCGGGACCGAACGTGACCCGAACTATATCCCAAACCCCGAACCCCATTGAAGTCAATGGAGACCCGAACTTTTGGGCACTAAAATGGCTCTAAAAAAGTCCTGGAAAGGGCTAGAGGGCTGCAAAAGGAAGCAAAATGGGGGTAAGAGTTGGACAAGTGCCTTGCAAATAAATGTGGATAGGGAAATAACTTAAAATCACAAAAAAAATAAAAATGGGAGGTGGGGGTGGATGTGGAGTAGGAGCCTAGAGGTTGACTAGGCCGTGACCGTGGCAGTGTAGGTGGAAGTGGCGGTGGAGGAGGAGGTAGCCAACACTGTTTTTTATTTGTTTGTTTTTTTTTTCTAATTGGGTTAGCCCCCAAAACCGGCAATGTAAACTCACTTTTTAATTTTGTGCAAGAAATGCACAGCAAGGTGCAAATGTACTATGTAGCACTATTTTTTTTTTAAACCAGCAATGTCAACGCACTTTTTATTTTTGCGCAAAAATGCACCGCTGGCCGCAAATGTAGTATATAGAATTTTTTTTTTTAAACCAGCAATGTAGATGCACTTTTTATTTTTGTGCAAGAAATGCACCGCTAGCCGCAAATGTAGTATTTAGAATATTTTTTATTTTAAACCAGCAATGCAGACGCACTTTTTAATTTTGTGCAAGAAACAATAATCTGTCCCTCACAGGAGCAGCAGGAACCTCTCCCTATAGTACTAGGAGATGATTCTAGAACAATAATGTGTCCCTTACAGCAACAGCTGGAACCTGACCCTATAGGAGTAGGTGATGATTTTAGAACAATAATCTGTCCCTTACAGCAACAGCAGGAACCTGAGCCTATAGAACTGGGAGATGATTTTAGAACAATAATCTGTCCCTCTAAGCAGTAGACTCTACCTGGTCCAGTCAGATTGTTCTGTAATGCAGGATGAGATCTGCAATCTGTCCCTAAAAGCAGTAGTAGTAGTAATCTCTACCTAGTCCACAATCACATTGTTCTGTAATGCAGGATGAGATCTGCAATCTGTCCATCAAAGCAGCAGTAGTAGTAATCTACCTAGTCCACAATCAGATTGTTCTGTAATGCAGGATGAGATGTTATTATATCTGCAATCTGTCCCTCACAGCGCCGGCAGCATCCTCTCCCTACTCTAGCCAGAGAGCATGTGACATGCAGCACTACGTGACTCCAGCTTATACAGAGGCTGGGTTACATGATGCACTGGCCATGCACTGGCCAATCACAGCCATGCCATTAGTAGGCATGGCTGTGATGGCTTCTAAGGGCAAACCAGTGAAACGCTTGTTGCCCTGCAGATATTCAACAGGCGGGATCAAATACCCGAACCCAGAACCCAAAACCTGACACCCCAAAGTTCGGTACGGACCCGAACTTTATAGTTCGGGTCCGCTCAACTCTACCCACTAGTAAGTACTTCTGATTTGCTGTTTAATTGCTATTTTGTCAGCATACATTTTACAATATATTCATATATGAATGTATGTGCAGGGGTACATATATATATATATATATATATATATATATATATATATATATATATATATATGCATTGCCAATACTATACTAGGCAAGTGTATTTTTAATATGTCCTCCCTTCCCCTCCTTTTAGGACTAACAACGGTGAAGCACTAAATGTGTGATACATGCTGTCTTTTCACATCTCTCCTCCATCGATGCATTATATCTTCAGTGCGTCCGTTTATTATGGATGGATGACCCGCTAGTAGTGTTGAGCGAACCCGAACTGTAATATTCGGGTATGTACCGAACTTTCGGGTGTCCGGGACCCGGACCCGAACACGGACATTTCAAAAAACGTTCGGGTTCTGGGTTCTGGTAGTTGATCACGCATGTTGAATAGCTGCAGGGCAGCCAATCAACAAGCGTTTCACTGGTTTGCCCTTAGAAGCCATCACAGCCATGCCTACTAATGGCATGGCTGTGATTGCCCAGTGCATCATGTGACCCAGCCTCTTTATAAGCTAGAGTCACTTGATGCTGCAGTCACATGCTCTCTGAGACTCTGACTAGTATAGGGAGAGGAAGCTGCCAGAGTTTTTGTGAGGGACAGATTGCAGAAATTTTAACATCTGATCCTGCATCCTGAGATTACTACTACTGTTGCTCTGAGGGACAGATTGCAGAAATTTGAGATTTCACATACTGCTGCTTTGAGTGACAGATTGCAGATCAAACCCTGCATAACACAACGATCGCTACGATTGTACACAACAATCAGATTGTGGGAGTAATTAGATATTTCACATACTGCTGCTTTGAGTGACAGATTGCAGATCAAACCCTGCATAACACAACGATCGTTACGATCGTACACAACGATCAGATTGCGGGAGTAATTTGAGATTTCACATACTGCTGCTTTGAGTGACAGATTGCAGATCAAACCCTGCATTACACAATGATCTGACTGCACTAGGTAGCGGCTTCTGCTTAGAGGGACAGATTATTGTTCAAAAATCATCTCCTAGTTCTAAAGGGAGAGCTTAAAGCTGTTGGTGTGAGCGGTGAATTTCTTGCACCAAAATAAAAAGTCAGTCTACGTTGGTGTTTAAAAAAAAAATAAGGTATTAATTGGTATTAATAAATACTCACATAGTACATTTGCGGGCACAATGAGGAGAGCAAATAAGGGACGTGGTCATGGTGCTTCTGGTGAAGCTGGTGCTGCTGGTGTTGGTGGTGTTGGTGAACCTCCTGTTGGAAGGAGAGGATGTGGTCGAGGTGTGCCAGCTACACGCACAAGGGAAACACCTTCCTCAGGTAACCAACAGAACCTTCACCGGTATATTGTAGGCCCGAATGCCCCTCAATGATTGGTGAGGCCAGAACAAGTACAGATTGGGTGGCTGACAATGCCTCCAGTTCCTTCGCATTGTCTCCCTCCCGGTCCCTTGATGAAAGCTCAGAGTTGGCACCTGAAGCCCATGGCCATCTGTCTTTCACCTCAACCCCTTGTAAATTAGCCAAGCAGTCTGAGCCCCAAGTCCTCCAAGAGACTCTTATGCTTTTTGATGACTCTACTGGTGTGCTTTCCGTGGGCCATCCACATAGCCCTGCCCCAAAAGTGGAAGACATTGAGTGCACCGATGCCCAACCACTTCTGTTGCAGGATGAGGACATGGAAACACCAGCACAGCACGTCTCTGATGATGATGAAACACAGGTGCCAACTGTTGCAGCTTGCCTCAGTGTGCAGACTGACAAGGAGGGCAGTGGTGAAGGGTGGGTGGAAGATGATGTGGAGGATGATGAGGTCCTAGACCCCACATGGAATGAGGGTCATGTGAGTGACATGTGCAGTTTGGAGGAAGAGGTGGTGGTCGCACAGAGGCACCAGCACAGCAAAAGAGGAAGCAGGTTGCAAAAACGGAGCGAGCGTCCCCTAGACAGTATGCCTGCTACTACCCACCGCACCCAGGGACCTAGCACACCAAAGGCAGCTCAAAGGCGTGGCAGTTCTTCAAACAATGTGCTGACGACAAGACACAAGTGGTTTGCAAGCTGTGCAATGATAGCCTGATCCGGGGCATAAATGTTCTCAACCTGAGCACAACCCCCATGACCAGGCATCTAAATTCAAGGCACAAGCTGCACTGGAATAATTACCTCAAAATCCAAGAAAGGTCTCGGCCTCCTCCTGCTTCCTCTTCTGCAGCTGCCTCGGCCTCTTCCTCCACCTCAACAGTGACAGTGTCACCTGCCACCTAGCAAACAAATGATATGACAGCAACGCCACCATGTCTGCCACCGTCCCCAAGCATTTCCACACGGTCCCATAGAAGCTTACAGCTGTCCATCTCCCAAACACTGGAGAGAAAGAGGAAGTACCCCCCTACCCACCCATGATCCCTGGCCCTGAATGCCAGCATTTCAAAATTCCTGGCCTTTGAAATGCTGTCATTCCGTCTGGTTTACACGGACAGTTTCTAAAACCTGATGGCGGTATCTGTCCCACAGTACGTGGTTCCCAGCCACCACTACTTTTCCAGGCGAGCAATCCCTTCCCTGCATAAACAAATCTGGGACAAGATCAAGTGTGCACTGCGCAACGCCATCTGTGGCAAGGTCCGCATAACCACTGATACATGGACCAGTAAGCACGGGCAGGGACGCTATATCTCGCTAACTGCACACTAGGCAAATGTAGTGGCGGGTGGGCCTGAGCTGGCTAGCCATTTGGCGCATGTCCTTCCACCACCGAGGATTGCAGGGCATTTCTCTTTGCCTCCTGTTGCCTCCTCCTCCTACTGCGCTTCCTCCTCCTCGACCACCTACTCATCCACTCAGCGTAACACCTTCACCACCAACATCAGCACATCCAGGGGGAAACGACAGCAGACGAGATGAGCAAGCGGAGCAAGCAGTACAAACAGCCGCAGCAGCTTACGGACTTCTATCCAGCGACGCCACAACAAGGTAGGAAGCATGGCGCCGGGAATAGCATGGGGGGAACGAACGGCCACAAACTCGGTGGCTACCCGCCCCTACCAGGGAGACTATGTGAGGCTGATCAAGTGGAAGACCAGCATGATACCTCTCCCCCCCTCTACCCCACCTCCCGCAGCCCAGTAAAAGCTAAACCGAGAAGGGAGGGAGACGCTCCACTTCAGGAGATACAGGCCGCAGCACCTCAGGCCTACTCGCAGGCACTCCAGCACAGCATCTCCATAGAGTCATATCCAACCTCAGACCAAGCGGTCTCTGAGCATACAATGAAAAATATGCTTCTCTCCCTAAGGAACACACTGTTCAAAGACCTTTCAGATATGATAAATCCACTGCATGATACGGTACAGATACATGAGGAGAAAATTCACCACTTAGAAACTAAGATGGCGGATATGTATGCGGCCCATAATGACTTAGTAGACGCATTCACTGAGCAGGAAAATGAAATACAAAGACTGCAAAATAAATTAGCTGATTTAGAAGACCGCACAAGAAGAAACAACATTAAATTCAGGGGAATACCTGAATCTGTCCAGCCCAATGATCTAACAAATTTTGTGCAGCGACTAATGAAAGAACTAGTCCCCAATCTTAGCGACATTGAACTTTGTGTGGATAGAGCCCACCGCTTCCCCAAACCTAAATTCCTCCCGGACACAGCACCGAGAGATACTCTCGCTAGAATCCACTATTTCCACGCCAAAGAACGGGTCATGGCGGCTGCCAAACTGAACCCCATTGTCTCAGATGAATTTCACAATATTTCCCTCTTCTCTGACATCTCTCAGCAAACAGCACTCAATAGGAAAAAACTACAACCCCTGACAAAAATCCTCCGAAACAACAAAATCATATACCAATGGGGTTTTCCAACCAAGCTCTTGGTGTCATGGAATGGGAAAAAGCACCCGATCTACAGTGTAGAAAAAGGCATCCAATTATTCAAAGAGTGGCAACTGATACCCCAGGACATGCAACATCAGAATTCCCCCAATATAGAGCCTCTACAACGGGAATGGTCGTAACCTAAGACTAACTCTATAGTAACCTCCCATTACTACTTGACAAGTTATGCGAGGCCTGGAGCTCCGATCCATGATCTTCACACCCTTTACTACCTGTTCTCTACCAGTTGGTAGGGAGTTGCTCTCTGCCCCCAGTTGTAATTCAGCAGTTCTGCTGACCACAGAGCCTGCGTTATACCAGGCATTTTTTACTTCTCAGGTTTCTTAACACCTGTATACATATGTTTCTCGTATCTTTGACTTCCTTTCTTTCAGTCCAGGCAACCAAGAAGAAACTACTCCATGCGATCAAACAACTAAACACCTCAAAATTTATCAAGCTACGAAGCAACCCTCCATGGCTACGGATCAAGCACAAACAGGTATGGACTTATCTCCTATATAAATCCCACAAATCTTCTTTAGCCAATATTATAGACTGCAAATAGTCACGTAACCATGCCGCTAAAAATCATATCTATAAACTCAAAGGGCTTAAACAGCCCCTACAAGAGACATGCCCTACTGAAGGAAGCTAAAATGCATAATGCGGATGTCATATTTACACAAGAATCCCACTTCGCATCCCATAAATGTCCTAGGATCCACCTGTGGAAATACCCTCATGTGTTCATGGCCAACGGTCCGAAAAAGAAAGGAGGCATATTTATCGCCATAAGAGACACTATACAGTTTCGCCATATACATACGGAAACAGATGACCAGGGGAGATACATCATCCTAATAGGAGAACTGAACAATCACATTTATACCCTAGTTAACATATATGCCCCAAATTCTAAATTACAGAAGTTTCTCCGACCACTGCTGCATCAGATTATGGACATTAAACAAGGCACCTTAGTGATAGGAGGGGACTTCAATGTAGCCCTTCAACCTGATATGGACTCATCTGCTCCTAACAGAAGACCATGTAACTCGGTGACTAATCTACTAAATAAGTTTGAACTTTATGATGTATGGCGGTGCTACCATGGTTCTGAAAAAGACTTTACACATCTATCTGTAGCACACGCGTCATATTCACGTATTGATTATTTCTTTATGCAAAAAATTCCACTACAAAACGTAATTGAGGTTGAGATTGGCGCGATATCTTGGTCTGATCATGCACCTATATATTTAGAACTCGAGGATAAAAATCCCAAAACTCCACCCTCACGATGGAGACTAAACTCCACAATTTTAGGAGACGAAGGGGCGCGCCAAACTCTACTTCAAGAGCATAAAAGGTTTTTTGAATATAATGATACCCAGGATATATCAAAGTTTACCCTTTGACAAACATATAAAGCATATATGAGGGGGATCATTATTAAAATTTCTGCTCAGATGAAAAAGAAGAGATCGAGGCAGATTGAAGAGTCCTTGCAAAAGATTGCCCAAAAAGAAGAAGAAAACAAAAAACGCCCAAATCCTGATTTAACTCAAACTATTGTATCAGAAAGGCAAAATCTGAGATCCCTACTACTGTTTAAATACGAAAATAACCTAAAATATCTGAAGGCTAAACATTACAGCCTACAAAACAAAGCAGGATCATGGCTGGCGAATAAAGTTAAATCTAAACAAATACAAAATAAGATAGCATCAGTCGAACACCCAACTAGTCAAAAATCCTTACACAACCCCAAAGACATTGCTGATGCATTTGCAGATTACTATCAATCGCTATATGCCTTAGAAAAAGACCCAATCACCATACAACCAACTAAAAACGCAATTCAGACCTTTCTGAACAAAATTAATCTCCCTAAATTACCATACAGCGAGGTCATTGCTCTATCCGAACCAATCACCCCCCGAGAGATTACTGAGATCATCTCTACTTTACCTAACCACAAATCGCCGGGAGATGACGGGTTCACGAATGAGTACTATAAAACATTTACTGGCGAATTAGCACCACATCTGTGTGGACTCTTCGACCTAGCCTCTTCCTCAGGCAAGTTCCCATCTGAAATGTTGAAAGCGGTGATAGTGACCCTCCCCAAACCTAACAAAAATCCTACGTTACCCTCCAGCTATCGACCTATCTCACTATTAAATACTGACGTAAAAATTTATGCTAAACTAATAGCAACTAGGTTGCAGAGGGTATTACCCCTGCTAGTTCACCCCGACCAAGTGGGATTTATCCCGGGTCGCCAGGCCCCAGATGCCACTAGACGCATTATAAATCTAGTTCATCGGGTGGAGAACTGTCGAACGCCTTCTCTCCTTCTGTCCCTGGTTGCGGAGAAGGCGTTCGACAGGGTCCACTGGGGATATCTTGTGGAGGTCCTCAATATATTTGGAATAACGGGGTGGATACAATCTGCAATAATTGCTTTATACTCTTCCCCAACAGCGGTCATTCTCAACTCAGGACTAACATCCAAAACTATATACATTAAAAACGTAACCAGGCAAGGGTGCCCCCTATCACCCATAATTTTCGCCCTTATGATGGAACCTCTAGCCGAAAGAATTAGATCCTGTACTGCGATCTCTGGCCCCACGGTGGCAGAGCGTCAGCACAAAATAAGCCTTTTTGCTGATGACGTTCTGTTAATAATCACAGACCCAGAAAACTCCCTGGAGCATATACGAACAATCTTAGAAGAATTCAGTGCTATATCCTATTACAAATTAAACGCCTCTAAGTCCCAAATACTAGGAATAAACATTCCCAAACAAATGGAGAATACTATTAAAATTAAATTCCCTTACACATGGGCAGAGAAATCCATATCTTTCCTGGGCACTCAATTAACCCCCAAGACAGCACAACTCTTCTTAGCTAACTATAAGCCCTTCCTAGATTCTCTTCTTCAGCAATTACTTAAATTGAAAAAGCTGGACATGAATACGATGGGTAGAATCGCAACGCTTAAAATTATAATTCTCCCCAAACTATTGTATTTATTTAGAACTGTAATCATCCCATTGCCCAAACACTTCCTATTGGCAGTGCAAAAATGCTTCTCTCAATTTATATGGAATTACAAGACTCCCAGGTGCTCGTTCAGCATAATGAAAAAACATAGAAGTACTGGAGGAATGGGTGTCCCTGACATAGCGGCATATTATAAAGCATGTGTGCTAGATCAACTCCGTTATTGGTGGACTGTCCACCCACATAAAACATGGTCCTCTATGGAGGCTGCTAGCACTTCCCAAAAAGACTTAAAAACCACTTTAATAGCTACAGGATTAGGCACACCCATTCCACAGAACTGGCCGCCTTCAATGCAAGCCTCAGTTAATATGTGGAAGGAACTCACATCTAACCCCTTAACCAAGGGGGAGTACTCCACGATCTACACCCCTCTAACGGTACTTTACCATTTTATCCCCAATATTGATCTCAGGAAATGGCAACATAACGGTATAGAATATGTAAAAGATCTATATCAGGAAAGCACCTCTAATAGACTCAGACAATTTACCGAATTACAAACTACATATAAACTCCCGAAATCAAATTTCCTCCAACACATGCAAATTATCTCCTTTCTCCAGTCTCATGTCTTACCCCTTTCAGTGAAAATGCCATCTTCAATTATCTCCTATTTTACAAATCCCACAACCTCTGCCAAGGGTATATCCATGTTCTACAAAAATCACTGCACGCAGAGCTCCTTTGAAAAAACTAAATCCATGAATAACTGGGAGGTAGCACTTGGTAGCAATATAACACAAGAAAAATGGAAACAAGCCCTAAAACTTACATACTCAGCCTCTAATTGTATAGACATTGGGAACAGTTTTTGAAAGTTCTACACGCATGGTATCTCACACCAGTCAGGCTAGCAAAAATATATCCCCAACAATCAAACCTTTGCTGGAGAAACTGTGGCGAAATCGGGACACTATCACACATCCTCTGGGCATGTAAATCACTCAGATCATATTGGAACAAAATATTTTCCATTATATCTGACATTTGCTCCCAGAACATAAAACCTAATTCTCAAATGGCATTACTACACCTTAACATGCATGAAATACCAGTGCATTGTCGCACCATAACACTGCATCTATTATTGGCTGCTAAACTGAACATTACCAAACACTGGAAATCGCAAGACTCTCCACCCTATAACGAAGTTATATACATGCTAAATTACCAATGCCAAATGGAAAAAATTACCGCTAATATAACTTTAACCTCTGATAAGTTTAGAAAAGAATGGAAAACATGGTTAAAGAATCCTAAATGTACAATTCTATGACTGAACAAAGCTGGACTGTCCTTACTTGATTGCCTGGACCTACACTCTTATTTCTCTATACCTATCTATTCTTTCCCATCTGCGTCTCTGACTCCTCTTCTTTCACCCTCTGCTATCTAACTTTCCTTCTTTCCACTCTCAAACCACCACAACATAAGCCGGTATGAAACAACTTAGCTATTTTTTCAGTTGCCACTGTCAACCGGCATATGTAATACAGTTTACATAATCGGTACTATTGTAGAAACTCCAATAAATCAAAGCCTATAGGTAATCTCAAGTTTCTTTGTTGCTATAAATGTTACGGTTTATGTGCTTCAGTATAGAAACCATAATGTTAAATACTTTGACTTGCCGTGAGGTACCCTAATCTACACTACAAAGGGAAAGCAGTGTACTTAGAAATAATTGGGTATGCTCCCCACGCCACAGTTTGTTCCCATTTGGGGTGGCTGGGGAAGCAGAGCGACACACCCTCTTATAGACGGTACGGCTAACGTAGCATCACAGGGCACACCTTACCTCCCATCTACTTTGTAACCATGAAAAGATTTAACAATAGGTATGTGATACTCTGTGTATGACACATTGGCACGATCTACCTATCCATCATATCTTGTCTCATGCTTTAATGGAATATATTGCTGCATTACTGTATTACTGTTACAATATTGTTCTTTAAAACCTCAATAAAAATTATTGAAACTAAAAGGACGCAAATTTTGTTTGGGTACAACGTCGCACAACCGCGCAATTGTCAGTTAAAGCGACGCAGCGCCGAATCGCAAAAAGTGCTCTGGTCCTAAAGGGGGAAATCCTTCCGGAGGTGAAGTGGATAAATGTCATATAAATTAAATTAAAAAAATGAAATTAAAAATTATTATTATAATATTCGGGTATAGTAAGATCAGGACTATCTTCATGAACATCTTTGGCTATAAAGTATTTCCTTAAAATAACATACATTAATTAAATATACTCATCATTGTATTACCAGTATATCCTCCCATGCTCGCCCGGGGGAACAACATTAGGCCAGGGAGCCTCGGTGGCTAGATTGGGCTTAACAGGTAGGCAACTGGCGTGATATGATGTATGCACACACTTCTAGGGTATTATTATGCGACATTACTGTCTTAGCATGCTATGATTTTAATAGATGTGCAATTAATGCTTGTTATTTATTCTAGTACATATTAGTACATATCTAGTACACATGTGCATTCTCCTGAAGAAGCGGTTAAATGGAGAAACATGTCGGGAAGCACTTACCAGCATACCAGAGAACTTGATCCAACCACCTCCCATCCTTGGGATGGATACGCACATTTGTGATTTTAAATACTATTGTTGTATGTCATGTACCTAATAAAAATGTTTGTGCTTGTATAAAATTTGACTCTGTGAGCCTATTACGGTACCATTAAAATCACGTAGCCCCTCCCTTTTCGCTCCATCCTCTCTGATGGTTTTTTATCTATTTGTACAATTGGGATGTAGGTACCTGTATTTAAATACAACATACTGAGCTTAATATACAACTATTTCTTCAGTGTTGTCACATGAAAAGATAGAATATTTACATAAATGTGATGGGTGTACTCACTTTTGTGAGATACTGTATAATACAGTTCAGAGTATATAGTGCAGTCCGTGTAGTACAGTATCTCACAAAAGTGAGTGCACCCCTCACATTTTTGTAAATATTTTGTTATATCTTTTCATGTGACAACACTGAAGAAATGACACTTTGCTACAATGTAAAGTAGTGAGTGTACAGCTTGTATAACAGTGTAAATTTGCTGTCCCTTCAAAATAACTCAACACACACCCATTAATGTCTAAACCGCTGGCAACAAAAGTGAGTACACCCCTAAGTGAAAATGTCCAAATTGGGCCCAATTAGTCATTTTTCCTCCCTGGTGACTCATTGGTGTTCACAAGTTCTCAGGTGTAAATAATGAGCAGGTGTGTTAAATTTGGTGTTATCACTCTCACTCTCTCATACTGATCACTGAAAGAATTGTTTCTCTACATATTTACAAAAATGTGAGGGGTGTACTCACTTTTGTGAGATACTGTATATATAATACAGTGCAGAGTATATAGTGTGGTCCGTGTCGTATATATTACAGTTCAGAGTATATAGTGTAGTCCGCGTAGTTTATATAATACAGTTCAGAGTATATAGTGCAGTCAGGGTAGTATATATAGTACATTGCAGAGTATATTGTAGTATATATAATACAGTGGAGAATATATAGTGCAGTCAGTGTAGTATATATAACACAGTGTATTGAAGTGGTTAGGGGGGACCCTATGACAAAATTACCATATTTTTCCGTGTGTAAGACGCTACTTTTTCCTAAAATCGTTATACTGAAAATCAAGGGGCGTCTTATACACGGTCAGTCAGCTGAGGAGAGAGCCGTGCGGGTGCGTAGCTGCCCATAGCTTCTCAAACAGGCTTCCTCCAATCACAAGCCGCATGTTACTGACATCAGCTGGAGGTTGAGAGTGCGCAGATGTGATCCCGTGTGAGGTGGAGAGTGCGCAGATGCAACAGGGACCGCAGCATTCTGAGCCCAAGATGTCAGAAAATAAAAAAAAATACCGGTAAGCGATTGTCTTACTCTGCAAAATTCAAACTGAATGTAGTCAGCTATGCAAAAGAGCATGGAAATAGAGCTGCAGAGAGACAGTTTGGACTTCCTCCCACTGAGTGTATGATCAGACAGTGGAGAAAACAGAAAGAGCAACTCCTTAAGATGCCAAAAAAGATATTGGTATGTAAGTGTTACCTGTGGTAATTACTAAATAAAAATGTGTTCTGTTTTTTGTTTAAAATATTGATTTCTTATTTTTGGGTCTGAAAAGTGGGGGGCGTCTTATACATGGGGGCATCTTATACACGGAAAAATACGGTAGTAAAAAAAACGCATTGGCTCCCCCCACAGAGTCCTTACCAGGTCCTTCGGGGCTGGTATAGATTTTAACCACTTCCGGACCGCCGTACGTCGTTTGACGGCGGTACTTTGAAGTGGAATACCGTTGTTATGGTAGCAGATATCTATTTTTTCTGCAGGCGATTCCCTGCAAGATAAAAGTGGTCTTAGCAGCGGATTCGCTGCGAGATCACTTTTATCAGCGGCGGGAGAGGTGCCCCTCCCTCCCGCCGCTTTCCGGTCATCTCCGCTGCTTACCGGACCCACCGGCAGCAGCAGAGATGATCGGGTCCGTCCCCCCCAGTGTCCGTGAGCCGAGTGAGTGGCTGAAGCCGCTCACCCGGCTCCATAACATGGCTGGGCGGAAGCGACGTCACAAGTCACTTCCGCCCAATGCTCTTAAAGGGGACATTTTTTTTTTCCCCTGCCATTTTTTTCAAAAATTTTTTTTTCTTTTTTTTATGCATTTAAGTGTCTCATATTTTGGAGATCCTGGCATTCTTTTTTCTATTACAAGGAATGTTTACATTTCTTGTAATAGGAAAAAAAGTGATCAACATTTTTTTTTTAAAAAAGAAAGTTGTAAAAATAAAAATTAAAAAGTACAATAAATAAAAAAAAAAAAAAATTTTAAAGCGCACCGTCCTTGCGAGCTCACGCGCAGAAGCGAACGCATACGTAAGTTAAGGCTATTGTCTATCTATATCTCTTGATGTGTGACAATAGTCCACATATGAAAATGTGAGGTATCGCCGCGATCGTTAGAGCGAGAGCAATAATTCTAGCCCTAGACCTCCTCTGTAACGCAAAAATGCTAACCTGTAGAATTTTTTAAACGTCGCCAATGGAGATTTTTATGGTGCAAAGTTTGTCGCCATTCCATGAGCGGACGCAATTTTGAAGCATAACATGTTGGGTATCATTTTACTCGGCGTAACATTATCTTTCACAATATGGAAAAAAATTGACCTAACTTTACTGTTGTCTTATTTTTTAACTAAAAAAACTGAATTTTTAAAAAAAAAAATCGGGCTTTTAAGACCGCTGCGCAAATATGGTGTGACATAAAGTTTTGAAATGGCCGCCATTTTATTCTCTAGGGTCTTAGAAAAAAAATATATAATGTTTGGGGGTTCTAAGTAATTTTATAGCAAAAAAAAATGTTTTTAATTGAAAAGCACCGAACTCCAAAAAGAGGCTCGGTCTTAAAGTGGTTAAGGGGAACTCCACGCCAATATTAAAAAAAAACGTGTGGGCTCCCCTCCAAAATCCATACCAGGCCCTTTGGGTCTGGCATAGATTTTAAGTGGAAATCCATGCCAAAATGTTTTAAAATTTTGCGTGGGGTCCCCCCAATTTCCATACCAGATCCTTATCCAAGCATGCAACATGGCAGGTCAGCATAGGGGAGGGACGAGTGAAGGGCCCCTTCCTCCTGAACCATACCAAACCACATGCGCATAGTCATGGGGAGGGGGCTTTTGGATCCTCACCAAAGTACCTTGTCCTCATGTTGATGGGGACAAGGGCCTCTTCCCGACAAGCCTGACCGGTGGTTGTTGGGGTCTGCAGGTCGGGGGCTTATAGGAATCTGAAAGCCCCCTTTAACAAGGGACCCCCAGATCCGGCCCCCCTATGTGAATGGGTAGGGGTCCTTATGCAAAGCAGAGCGAAGCGATGAGCATCCTGCTGGGGGTCCCCTTTGTCCTCTGTGGCTGTGATAATGATGATGATGATAATGATGATCCAATCCAGCCGCAAGCTGACCTCATTTAAACTTCCTGCTCAGGATGTTTGGCTTTCTGCTGACACTCGTGGCTTTCTAGCTCAATGCAGAGCCACTCAGTTCTCCCTCACACATCCTGACTCCAGCAGAGTCTCTTTCTCCCTCCTCCGTGTGTTCCTGGGCTTCTTATTTTGTATGCTCCCATCCCCTTGCAATTGCTCCTGGGCTGTGTAGTTTTATCTCAGCTAAACTGCATGAAAAGTTCTGCTTCCAGCATACAAGTCCCAGCGGCCTCAGCACTCTTGTATTGGGACTTATGATGAACAGAGTTTCTGAACACTGCCATTCTGTGGACATAATAAAGATCTGCATCACAGTAACAATGCACAGTGTTACAGAGAGTTGCTGGCTGCTCCCCTGCCTTTCCTATGATGTTTGGATGAGACGAGAAGGAGGAGCAGGAGATATGCTCTGTACCCTGTGGGGATCCTTTGGCCCTTTTGTCCCCTAAGGTGGGACAATGCCAGTGACAGGTTCCAGACACCAAAAAGCAGGGTGGCAATAGCACACCCCATGGCTTTCCACATGGTGGTGGTACTCCATAGGAAGGTAAATCAAAGGGACAAGGAAAATGAGGTAGCTGCAGTTGTACTCCTGAAGCATATTGCAAGGTGGCAGGAGGAAGCTTTTGTGGATCTGGACAGCAGAGGATTGGAACCTTCTGTGAAGGAGGGCATATCCAAAAAATAAAAACAACAAAATATACCAGTGCAAAAAGATAATAAATAACGGGGGGCGTGGCTAGCCGGCGACAGTGAAGGACGCTGAGTGAGTGAGCTCCCGGCCACTACGGCACATAGCGACGGCTTCTAAGCGAAGGGTGACCCTAAAAACATGTCGGCAGACCCAGCACAGATGGCTGCACCCGCAGAGCAGAGGAAGAGAGGCTCGCAGCGCGTAGCTCCTCCGCAAAAGCTGACGGACTTCTTCTCCCTCAGGAGCGACAAGGGGACCCAAGATGGCGGCGCCTCACCTTCACAGGCCGCAGCAGCGGAAGATCTTCCCTCCAGCTCCAGCTCCTCCACATCGTCGGTAAGCACGGCGATACACATTAAAAACAAGGGGGACACTCCACACTCTCCCCCTGATAGCCCGACAACAAGGAGCCCCATTAAAGCAAAAAAAGCCAGACCAGGTAGCAACACAGAAGAGGAAGGTTCAGACATGGAGGAAGAATTAGTGCAAATACAAGCACCACAGTTAACTCTGGAACAATTCCCCTCCTCCTCTCAACCTGCATCCATTAATGACATGAAAGAGATGCTGATATCTCTGAGAGACACCATGCATTTAGATATGAGAAGAGCACTAACCCCTATAAAAACAGACATACAGGAACTACAGCAGAGGATTGTACACGCAGAAAGTAAAATAGATGAGGCCTATGCAGCACATAATGACATAGTGGAGGCCTATCAAGAACAGCATGTAGAGATACAACTCCTTGCGAGTAAAATCGCAGATTTAGAGGACCGCAGCCGAAGGAATAATGTGAAGTTCCGCGGAATCCCTGAGTCCATAACCAATTCAGATTTACAACCCTATTTGCGCCAACTACTCCGCATTCTGGTCCCTAAAGCGAACGACGCAGATCTGATCATTGATAGGGCCCACAGACTGCCTAAGCCAGCCTTTTTGCCCAACTCTATCCCACGCGATGTTCTCGCTAGAATTCATTTTTATCAAGTCAAAGAGGAAGCAATGAGAGCAATCCGTAAAAACCCCCACCTAGAAGGGCAATATACGGGCGTAGCACTATATAATGATCTGTCCCAAGCCACTATTCAGCACAGAAAAAAGCTACTCACAGTGACAAAAGCACTCCGCAACCATAACATCAAATACCAGTGGGGAACCCCCTCAAAATTGATTGTGACCTTCCGTGACAAAGTACAGAATATTTTCTCCCTGGAATCTGGTCTGAGATACTTAAAAGAATGGGACATACTCCCGCCTGACCCAGCACAGGAGACCCGCCAGGGCCCCTCAAAACTCAGGAAGGAATGGTCGCGATGAAATGGCACATTGTCCTGCCTCACCCTACCTTAGCGACATAGTGTGCCCTACGTGTCCATACCCCACCGTACCTTTGTGGATGACCCGGTCCCAGAAGACTGGACCGACACCACAATATTCCCCCTTAAGGAATCTGCAGGACTCCCTGCTACCAGTTCTCGTGACTTGTTCTTTGTTTTCTTTTATGTTCTTATGGTTTTTTGCTCTAAGTTTTTTGCTCACAGCAGCGGTCCAAACCATCGTCCTCTCCAGACCCATCAACCTGACCCATCGGCTCCACATTGAAGTATACCAACTAGAACCAAGAACTCCTTCCAGGATCCCTCTCTACAGAATCTCAAGCTGCAGTCCCTTACCATACAGACCTGTCACAAGGTGGTATTGCCTCAAAAAGGTATGTGCATCGCTCCCGCTTGCCTACTCACTAGACTCCCTGGCTGAAACTGCCGCGACTAATGCAGCACTAATGACTTAGTAACATGCCCATCAAATTCATCTCACTAAATGCTAAGGGCCTTAACAGCCCCTTCAAACGTAGACTCCTATGGAAAGAAGCAGAGAGACTCAAAGGTGATGTCCTCAGCATACAGGAAACCCACTTCTCAAATCTGAAAACTCTGAACTGCTCCCACAGAAGATACCCCCACGTGCTCTGCGCTAATGCTAGCACAAAACACAATGGAGTCCTCATTGCCATCCACGAGTCCATTGCTTTTGCCCAGCAAAATATGATTGCCGATCCGAATGGACGCTTTATTATATTAATATGCACTCTGAATAATGTCCAATACACTATAGTAGCCATATATGCACCTAATAATAACCAATTGTCTTTCCTACAGAAATTACTAAAGAAGGTTAACCTGGTTCGCCAGGGTAAACTTGTAATGCTTGGTGACTTCAACCTGGTTCCAGACACTACCCTAGATAGATCCAAACCAATCTACAAGAAGAAACCATCCCTTAAACATTTTCTTCACACAGAATCACTATATGACTCATGGAGATGTACTCATGCCGGGGAAAGAGACTATAGCTTCTTTTCAGCTCCCCACAAGGCATACACCAGAATCGACCTGGCCCTCGTAGATCTACATACCCTCCACTCAATCCAATCGACCACAATTGAAAGTATAACCTGGTCAGACCATGCCCCAATAACGTTAACCCTATCTGAACAACACAACGAAAGACCTGCCCTCCTGTGGCGTAACAATACTCAAATCTTTAAGCAGGAACAACACCAGGTTAAGGTCACCAAGCACATTCAAGAATTTTTTGAATTTAACAAAACGGAAGGTTATGGTATTGCCAATGTTTGGTGCGCGCATAAGGCCTATATGCGAGGCATCCTTTTACAGATAGCCTCACGAGAAAAAAAACAAAAAACACATAAACTGAATACCCTACTAGCTCAAATAACAGCTCTAGACCAACAGAATAAACACTCAACCTCCCAGAGCAATATAGATAAACTAAACCAACTCAGAACAGAGCTAAAACAAATCCTTCTTCAGAACCATGACAAACATCTTAAATACTTAAAAACCACTTTTTACCTGTATGGTAACAAAGCAGGCAAAAACCTAGCAAGGTTAGTAAAAATTAAACAAGCGAAAAGGAAAATAGCGCAAATGACAGACCCTAAAACTGGGCATTTGACCCAACACCCTAAAGATATATCAAACATTTTCAAAAGGTACTATGAGACATTATACAACCTCAAAAATGACCCCAACTCGACCCAACCATCCCAAGTACAGATCAACAAATTTTTAAATAATCTGCACCTCCCCACAATTTCCCCCGAACAGGCAGCCCAATTAAATGCCCCCTTCTCGGCTAGGGAACTGGATACGGCCTTGCAAAAACTAGCAACGAATAAATCCCCAGGACCAGACGGCCTGTCCGCGGAATACTACCGCACATTTAAAGTAGCACTCCTACCCCAACTACTAGAATTATTTAATGACATCGCTACTTCCGGAATGCCCCCTAAGGAAATGCTCAAAGCCATAATCGTTACCCTCCCTAAACCCGGTAAAACTACAGAATCACCACAAAATTTCAGGCCAATCTCCCTCTTAAATGTAGACCTTAAGCTGTACGCTAAACTAATAGCCAACCGATTAGCTGTAATCACCCCATCTCTGATCAACCCAGATCAAGTGGGTTTCGTTTTAAACAGACAGGCACCTGACGGCACCAGAAGGATGCTCAATTTACAAAAAATAGTGGAACACCGTAAGACACCAGCAGCCTTTATTGCACTAGATGCAGAAAAGGCCTTTGATAGGGTTCATTGGGGGTACATGACGTCGACCCTATCAAAATTTGGCCTAACTGGATTCATAATGTCGGCCATATCGGCACTCTACACCAATCCCTCAGCTCAGGTCTATACATCCTCATCTTTATCCGAAGAATTCGCTATCACAAATGGCACTCGCCAAGGATGCCCCCTCTCTCCCATCATTTTTACGCTGGTCATGGAACCTCTAGCGACAGCAATTAGGAACGCAACAGATATCAAAGGTATAGTAGTGGGAGACAAATCTTACACCATAGGGCTCTTTGCAGACAACGTTATCCTCACCCTGACTGATCTTGAAAACTCAATCCCAAGAGTGAACGACCTTATTCATAGTTTCGGAGAAATTTCATATTATAAAATCAATATATCTAAGTGCCAAGCGCTACCCCTAAATCTTACTAAGAATACCAAAACAAGAATGAAAACTCTTTTTCCATGCCAATGGGACACCACATCTATTCAGTATTTAGGTATACAAATCACCAACAACTCACAAACACTATATGCAGCCAACTATAAAGCCCTTCTCAAAGAGACCCAAACAGACCTAATGAGATTAAACAAACAATATGTGTCCTGGTTGGGACGCATAGCCACATTTAAAATGGTAGTTCTTCCAAAAATTTTATACATCTTTAGAACGGTACCGATCCCAGTTCCCATTACCTTCTTTAACACAATCAATTCCTATCTAAAACAATTCATTTGGTTGGGCAAAAAGGCACGCATAGCCTTCTCGACTTTAGTAAAACATAAACGCAACGGGGGGATGGGAGCCCCCTCGATGATTAATTACTATAGAGCTGCGTTATTGGACCAAATCAAAGCATGGTTTGAACCCCAAACCTCTAAACCCTGGCTCTTAATAGAAAAATACATGTTACGGGGAAAAAATTTCCAAAATTTGCTGATGGCTGTTGCCTCCAAACTTCCGCTCAAAATAAGAGACTGGCCTTCCATTACGGCCTCTATCGAGGCGTGGAAAGACCTACTAAAATTAAGCAAAGATAACATTCAGACTCCACTTTCTAAAGCACCCCTCCAGATATTTGAATTCCTAATACCAGACTTCTCGGCCCAAATATGGATGGGTCAACAGTTTAATTCCTGGGATGAAATCCCAGACGAAATTAAATCGATAGACACATTCAGGAGAAATCAAATTAACCACCTGCTAAAATCCTACCAGCACACCACCATTCAGATAGATAAAAAGTTATGGGAGTTCTACCACAAAAAAGATAACGCTAAAGCAGGAATATCATACATTTATGAATTATTACAGGATGATACCCCTATTAAAAGAACACAAGCCATACAGAATTGGGAAAGGGACCTGGGAAAATCATACACGGAGCACCAATGGGCAAAAGCTCTTCAATGCGCCACGAAAGCCACCCATTGTGTCCTTCACTGGGAGAATAGTCTCAAGCTACTCCATAGGTGGTACCTAACCCCAGTCAGATTAGGGCGCATGTACCCCGATACTCCCACAGACTGCTGGCGTAACTGTGGGCAAAGAGGGCACCTACTACACATTCTATGGTACTGCCCATCAATAACCAATTTCTGGCACGCCACCTTCCAACTGATATCCAAAATAGCAGAGCAGAAGGTCACACCCACCCCTGATTTAGCAATATTAAACCTCACAATAGAACGATTTCCTCAAGGAGTAAGACAAATAATAATCCACATATTGTATGCTGCCAGATTGTCAATAATGCACAACTGGAAGAAAGATCATGCCCCCAATTCAGAAGAAGTCATTTCCAGAATGAAATTGCAATACTCTTATGAACTTGCATTCGCAAGAGCAACAGATAATTCGGACAGATTTGTCCAGAATTGGCAGGTCTGGAATAAACTTTTCTGAGAATAAACTTTTCTGAGAAAAATAAAGAGTGAATCATAAAGGATCCTAGAAGGAGCGTGAAAATGTACAAGTAAATGTAAATGTTTATGGTAAATGTTGATGGTACATTAAGCATTTCAGATGGAAAAATGGTTTGGCCACTTGTTAACACATGTTCACAAGCAAAATTATTACTAGATTAGTTAGTTGACAATTTTGTAGCTTTGATGGCGTACATCCTCTTCACTCAGCACTCCATGGTTCGGAACACATCCACTGACCCCATACCACAGCGGGGATATAAAACACATCATCTAGAAACTTCTAAAGCTGATCAAACAACAGCCTAGCCACAGTTTGAGCCCAAAGGGGTGGCAGGCACTTCCTGGTGAGAGAAGGAAGACTGGTTTATGTACTGTATTTATTTATAATGGAACTTACTATATCCTTGTTAACCTTGTTGTAAATTCTGGTGTGATGTGGACTAGAAGTACTATTCATTTGTAATGGATGTATAAGATGTATCTGTTATACTTAATAAAAAATATTGAATTTAAAAAAAAAAAAAAAAAGATAATAAATAACAGATCAAACAGCTGCTGAACACTCCTGGCAAATTTACAAGAAAATCCCACATATTAAATGTAAAAGAATAGTGCAGCGCTAAAATACCATCATCAAATAATGAGATCAGTAAGAAAAATTAATTGGAAAAGTTCATTAAAAAGTTCATAAGCAATCATGCGAATATGCAAATCCATTTCCCAATAAAGTGACAATGCACTTGTCACTTGCATTCATGAAGACTTGAAATTCTGTGCCAAAAAGTGTGACCTCCACCATAAGACACTATGTTGCTGTAATGTTTGTCAGGTACCTTGGTGGAGAGCCTGACTTCCGTAGGAGGAGACCTCTCATATAACTCTGGCTTACTGACCACTGGAGTGGAGACAGCAGTCAATGAGCACAGTGGGGTAGGAGTGCCTGGTGGAAGCCATGGAGGCTGACAGGTTTCCAGATGCAGGTGAGTGCAGGTCTTCACCAGATGCGCTGCAGATGATGACAGCTGGGCAACTGGTACAGGGAGGCAACCCTGGATACTGGATAAAGCAGACTGGAGCAGGTGAGACAAGCCAGGTCAATACAAGAACATCAGGTATATCAGACAGTAGGCAGAGAATGGTCAGGTCACAAGCAGATAATTAAGAAGTAGGCAGAAGAATCCGGTAAGCAAGGTCAGGCAAGCCGGGATCAGGGTGGGAGAAGGCAGGGTAGTCAGAACAAGCTGGGCCAATTCCAGATAGCAGATTGCAGGTAACACAGTATCACAGGGAAAGCTGCAGATCAAACAACACTTCAGCCAAGGTATGGCTTCCTTATAAAGGCCCATGTCATTTGCTAGCGGAGATGCTGGGTCCTAGAGTCCTCCTGCTATTGGTACCCTGACAGTGGCCCTCACCTCCACACCGGGACCCCTAAATCAACAAAGGGTCATATAAGCTTTGCCCTAAGGGCAAATTTCTGGAAAATATTGATACACCTTTTCTGAATGTAGATCACACGGATCACCACACAGGCTCATAATTCATAACAACTCATTAGTTATATTATCTAAGTAATAGGTATATAATATAATTAATTTATGAGGTGTAATATGTTGTAAGTGGGTAGTAATCAAGTGTTTTCAACAAATCAATTTTAATTATTAGTAATCATCATCATTTTTTATCATCAATTATATACAATTAATTCTAAAGTGTCTCTATATTGTTGTATTAATTTTTAAACTTTGGTATCAATCCTTTAATACTGAAATATGTATACTTATTCTAGTTGCTGGTTACCCTTCCCATTGGCTATATTTATTATGTATGTTTCCATTTCAAGTTTCCACTCTCGGCCTGGCCCTTAAAAGAATTCCTCCTGGGGAGGGGTTCAGGCTTTCTATATAGAGTGGCGTGTCATGGAATGGGACATTACCTGAAGAGGAGACCACACCTCCGAAACATGTTGTCCTAGCAACCCCGGGCAGAAGGTTGGATCGCAGTACAGGCTCTTTCCCCCATTTTGTGGCGGGGAGTGACATCACTTGGTGCCGGCTGGCCCGGACGCAAGTGCTGACTGTAGAGCTGCACAGTGGGACGTTGTAGCTTGGAGTGTTGGTCTCCCATCCATGTTGGATTATCCCACACCATTGGACATCCTTGGAGGGACAGGCCATGAGAGGGAACAGTTCCATCTATGTACCCAAAAGCGATCTTCAAGTCTCCCGCAGTGAGTGCAACTGTTAGGAAAATATTTGCCTGGTGAAGTCAGGCCATGTTCTGGACTTTTTTGCCGAGTTTTGCCATTCTACAGCGTCTGAGTACCTGTGAGCTTCAGCTCTCCTACCTGTAACCTGCTTCCTGTGTTGTTCCTGTTCCTGTGTACCGACCCGGCTTGCTCTGACCTGCTACCTATCTGCTTGCACCGACCCCGGCTATCCACGACCATCCGCTTGTCTGACCCTTCTGTACCTTAGACTCAAATTACAAAAAGCTGGAAAAAACGCACCACAAGGTGGCCAAGTGGTGATAAAGACTATATCATGGTATGCCACATGCTTAAGTGAATAGCAATGTTGATTTTGAAAAAATGGACTTGCCCCAATTAGACATAAGACATTTAAAATTTCATAGTTTAAAAATATCTCATATATCATATATGTTACAAGACATTACCCCTTACAGGGTGAAGAATACTGTGGTTCCCTATGAGTACCAACCACATATGTTGTCGGTAGCCAGAGGGGCCCATCATATAATACTACAAATTGCTGCGATATTTATGTTAAATGCAACCTAATACCCACAATATCTCATTGTATCAACTTATAGAAGGATCTAAGACAAAAATGATATAGGGTTGATATTGCTTACACTGGTTAGGTCCCAAACAGCAAAGTTGCAGAAACACATTCCTGCTTGCTCAACTAGTTTCGCGCTTTATAGACTTGGCGCTTCAATTGGAGCTGAAAGAATATTAATCTGATAAAAGACAAAAAACATATGTGTAAAACACAAATACAAAATATGATATACAATCCACTGTTACATAATAGGCTATAATATACTGCAACAAATATATTCAGTGACAATCACTTACATTTTATGATATGTGTCATGGGGTTGTATTTGAAAACGTTAGTGGAACCCCCTTCGGGTATATGGAAACCACCACACAAGGAATGGTCTGCCTTGATCAATGCCGGGGCTGGGGACTGCGGCGCGGAGGCCTCCCACCACCAGGGGGAGCTCTCCACCGCTGTGGTGCGCGGACTGTCCCATCCCTGCCCTCCAGTTTGACGGGTGCCGCATCACGTGGCGCTCCGATCACCTGGGAGGGGCGGGGTTTGTGTGTGTGGGGGCGGTGCGGCGCATGCTATATTATAGTCTATTATGTAACAGTGGATTGTATATCATATTTTGTATTTGTGTTTTACACATATGTTTTTTGTCTGCAACAAATATATTCAGTGACAATCACTTACATTTTATGATATGTGTCATGGGGTTGTATTTGAAAACGTTAATGGAACCCCCTTAGGGTATATGGAAACCACCACACAAGGAATGGTCTGCCTTGATCAATGGCAGGGCTGGGGACTGTGGCGCGGAGGCCTCCCACAACCAGGGGGAGCTCTCCACCGCTGTGGTGCGCGGACTGTCCCATCCCTGCCCTCCAATTTGATGGGTGCCGCATCACTTGGCGCTCCGATCACCTGGGAGGGGCAGGGTTTGTGTGTGTGGGGGCGGTGCGGCGCATGCTATATTATAGTCTATTATGAAACAGTGGATTGTATATCATATTTTGTATTTGTGTTTTACACATATGTTTTTTGTCTTTTATCAGATTAATATTCTTTCAGCTCCAGATGAAGCGCCAAGTCTATAAAGCGCGAAACTAGTTGAGCAAGCAGGAATGTGTTTCTGCAACTTTGCTGTTTGGGACCTGACCAGTGTAACCAATATCAACCCTATATCATTTTTGTCTTCGATCCTTCTATAAGTTGATACATTGAGATATTGTGGGTATTAGGTTGCATTTAACATAGGTATCACAGCAATTTGTAGTATTATATGGTGGGCCCCTCTGGCTACCGACAACATATGTGGTTGGTACTCATAGGGAACCACAGTATTCTTCACCCTGTAAGGGGTAATGTCTTGTAACATACACGATATATGAGATATTTTTAAACTATGACATTTTAAATGTCTTATGTCTAATTGGGGCAGTCATATGCCAATTTCTGTAACAAATAAAGTTTATACATTTGTATTATACTCAGTATGCCGTTAAAGTCCATTTTTTCAAAATCAACATTGCCCTTCTGTACCTTGCCACCAGCCTGTGAATGAACTCTGCTTGGACTTTGACTATTCTTCTGCCTGCCCCTTCTGTGCCTCTCTGATCCGCCAGTTGCCGACCCAGCCTGCACGACCACTCTTCTGTCTGCACGACCTTCTGGAGCCTCGCATCACCACCAGTGACCATCCAGCCCTCGTGCCATCCCGCTCTCTGGGACTTCCTGTCTACACTACCAGGGGTCCCAGAATCGGGTGTGTAAGAGTGGTTGTTCCCTGCTAAGACAGACTCCACCACCAGGATTGTGACAGTAATGGACAGCCATGTCTGAGTCTGCACAGGGAACACCCTCACCCATGGAGGAACTGTGCATCCATTTGGCCGGGCTTACACAAGCAGTGAAAAACCTGCAGGAGGGCTACACCCGGCTGGAGGGAGAAGTGCGGGAATTGCGTGAGCTCTCTTCACCCTCCGCATCCGGAGGTGGTGCAGCCGCAGCCCGCACCATTGTGGCGCTGCCTTCCGATCCCAAAGTCCCCTTACCCGACAAGTTCGTGGGGGACTGCAGCAGGTTTCGGACCTTTGGCAGCTCCTGCGAATTGTACCTGGGTCTGCAGCCGCGCACCTTTTCCCTTGAAAGCACCAAGGTGGGCCTGGTCATTTCTCTGCTGCAGGTCTGGGCTCATCGCCTCTGGGAACAGAGAGCACCCGAAGTCGCCACCCTGGATGCCTTCTTCGATGCCATGGCTCAGCTGTACCAGGATCCCCACCTAGCGGCCACATCCGAGGCCACCTTGCACACCCTACAGCAGGGTCGGCGGTCCGCGGAGGACTACGTAGCGGAGTTCCGGCGCTGGAGTGCAGACACAGCGTGGAACGACGCCGCACTCTGCTATCAGTTCAGGATGGGATTGGCTGAGTCGTTGAAAGATGAACTTGCCCGTGTCGGGGTGCCTGCGACCCTGGAAGCCTTAATTAACTTGGCCATCCAGATTGACCGGCGGCTCAGGGAACGCCGGCCTGAGAGAGCAATTGGACCCTCTCCTGTTCCACGTTTAACTTGGATGATGCCCCGGGTGCTCAGTCGCATGGCCCCAGCACCAGCTCCATCTGCACCCACAGACCTGCCTGAGCCCATGCAGATTGGCCTGCTGCACCCATCTCTCACCCCGGAAGAGAGACAGCGGCGCCAGGCACTGAACCTGTGCCTTTACTGTGGTGAGGCCGGGCACATGGTGAGGACCTGTCCTGCCAAAGCGGGTAAGCGGCCCATTCCAGCCAACCTGGACTCAACACCAGCCTGTAATAATATGTCGCATCTGACTCTCTCTGTTCCTTTGCAGTTGCCCGGAGGGAGCGTTCAAGTGTCAGCGATTATTGATTCTGGGGCGTGTAGCTGTTTTGTGGACCAGACATTTGCTTCGCTACACCAGATGCATCTGTGCCCCAAGGCGCATAAAATGACGGTCCGCCTGGCATTAAATCCGGCCAAGTCACCATGGAAACCCAACCTATTCTGGCATCTACACCTCAGGGACACCAGGAGTTACTCATCCTTGATGTCATTGCCTCACCCCTGTTCCCCGTCATTTTGGGGCTCCCCTGGCACATAGCCCCGACATAAACTGGTCCTTGGGGCGCATCCGATTCCTGTCCCCTTACTGTGAACAACACTGTCTGCTCCCATCCAGGGATGTTGGTCCCTCTCTCCTGGGCCTAGACTCTGACGTCGACTCGGAGACCCGTCTTACTGTGCCACCTGTCTACCATGAGTACCTCGACATGTTCAGTAAGAAAGGGGTGGACCAGCTACCTCCCCACAGGGCCTATGACGGCCTATGACTGCCCTATTGAGTTGCTCCCTGGAACTGAGGTCCCTTTCGGCCGCATATACCCGCTATCTGAACTTGAGCTCAAGGCCTACTTGGATGAAAACCTGGCCAAGGGGTTCATCCGACCTTCCACGTCCCCTGCCGGGGCGGGCATCTTCTTCGTGGAAAAGAAGGACCATACTCTTCGCCCGTGCATAGATTACCGGGAGCTAAACCGCATCACGGTCAAGAACCGGTATCCTCTCCCACTCTTTCCAGAGCTGTTTCAGAGGCTGGGGTCGGCCACCGTGTTTACCAAGTTGGATCTCCGGGGGGCCTACAACTTGATACGTATCTGAGAGGGTGACGAGTGGAAGACTGCCTTTCGGACTCGTTTCGGCCATTACGAGTACCTCGTCATTCCCTTCGGACTCTGTAACGCCCCCGCTACCTTTCAGCATCTGGTCAACGATGTGTTCCGGGATTATCTGGATCTTTTTGTTATTATTTATCTGGACGATATTTAGATTTTTTCCTCCACCCTGGAAGAGCATCGTCAGCATGTCCAGTGTGTCCTCAACCGCCTGCGACAGCACAGGCTGTATGCTAAGGCTGAGAAATGCGCATTTGAGCTCCCCAAAATTTCCTTTCTTGGACTGATCCTGTCTGTCTCTGGGATTACCATGGACCCTCAGAAGGTTTCAGCTATTCTGGACTGGCCGGCACCTGTGGACAAAAAAGGGGTCCAACGTTTTGTCGTCTTTGCCAACTTTTACAGGAGATTCATAAGGGGATTCTCGGCCATCATCGCCCCAATTACACGGCTCACCAAGCAAGGTCAGCGGTTCCACTGGTCAGCAGAGGTCCAAGACGCTTTCCAAGCCTTAAAAAAGCTGTTCAATACTGCGCCTATCCTGAAGCATCCAGACGCTACACTGCCCTATGTCCTGGAAGTGGACGCATCAGAAACGGCGGTAGGAGCGGTCCTGTCTCAGCGGCAGGGGACCAGGGCTCTCCTCCATCCTGTGGCCTTCTTCTCCCGCAAGCTCTCAGCTCCAGAGAAGAATTGCGATGTCAGAGACAGGGAATTGTTGGCCATTAAGGCGGCTTTGGAGGAATGGCGCTACTTGTTGGAGGGGGCGCTACTTGTCCTGATATACACGGACCATCGCAATCTAGAGTACCTCTGAACGGCCAAGAGACTCCGACCTTGCCAGGCCCGCTGGGCACTCTTCTTTTCGAGGTTCCAGTTCCACCTGACCTACCGCCCAGGGATGAAGAATACCAAGCCTGATGCTCTGTCTTGGATATTTTCAGAGCCAGGAACTACCGCTCCCCCCGACACTATCCTGCAACCCACGAACTTCTTGCTTACCGAGGAGGATCTGCTGTCCCGGATTCGGAGAACCTCAGCCTGCTCATCGGGATTATCTGATCAAGGGCTAACCTGGAAGGATGGTCTCTGGTGGCACCGGAATCAAATCTTTGTCCCCAAGGAGCTCCGTCCTGCCATATTGGAACTGTGCCACGATCATAAATTAGCCGGACACTTCGGCTCATGGAAAACCGCTGAGCTTGTATCATGCTCCTTCTGGTGGCCATTGCTTCCTGACGACTGCTTGGCTTATGTCCGCTCCTGCTCCACCTGTGCCAGAAATAAGTCAGACAAAGCCCGAGCCTGGGGGCTGTTAAGACCTCTCCCCATTCCTGACCGGCCGTGGTCCAAAATATCAATGGACTTCATTGTGGAGCTGCCCCCGGCTCAAGGATACACCACAATTTTTGTCGTAGTGGACAGGTTGACAAAAATGGCACACTTCCTCCCAATGAAGGGCACCCCCACTGCAAAAGAGATGTCTGAAATTTTCATCAAGGAAGTTATTCGGCTCCATGGTGTGCCAGGTAACATCGTGTCTGACCGGGGGGTCCAGCTACATCTCGCTTCTGGAGGGCCCTCTGTTCTGCCTTGGAGATCGACCTTTCCTTCTCAACAGCGTACCACCCTCAGACCAACGGTCAGACCGAGAGGACAAACCAAGCATTGGAGCAATACCTCCATTGCTTCTCAGCCTACTCTCAGGATGATTGGTGCTCACTGTTACCCTTGGCGGAATTCGCCTACAATAATTCGGTGCACTCCGCAACAAAGCAGTCCCCCTTCTGAGCTAATTATGGGTTCCACCCCACTTTGCTTCCCAGTCTTGCTCAGGAAACAGCATTACCTGCAGTTCACGAGGCCACGCAATTTTTCAGGGCCAATTGGAAGTTGCTACAGGAAACACTTGCTAAGACGCAGGAAACAACGAAAGCTGCTTTCGATAAGAAAAAACGAGGTGAACTCAACCTCCAGCCTGGTGACAAAGCTTGGTTGTCCACCAAGAATCTTAAGTTGTCCTGCCCATCCAAGAAGTTGGGCCCACGGTTCATTGGCCCCTTCCCAGTTAAGAGGAAAGTTAATCAGGTGTCCTTTGAGTTGGATCTCCCGCAGTCTCTAAGAATACACCCGTGTCTCTGCTTAAGCTGGTGACCCCGGACCCCTTTCCCAATAGAGCTGGCGCTCCCCCGGCCCCTGTCTTGATCGATGGAGAAGAGGAGTTTGAAGTCGAGTCCGTACTTGACTGCAGAAAGAGGGGCGGTGTGGTTCAATACCTTGTAAAATGGAAGGGCTACGGGCCAGAAGAGAGCTCTTGGGAGCCTGAAACCAATCTCCATGCTGATGACTGCATCCAAACCTTCTGGGATAACAACCCTGCCAAGCTGGCCAAGCTGGACATCCGGCGGCTGCCTCTTGGGTGGGGCAGTGTTAGGAAAAGATTGCCTTGTGAAGTCAGGCCATGTTCTGGACTTTTTTGCCGAGTTTTGCCGTTCTACAGCATCTGAGTACCTGTGAGCTTCAGCTCTCCTACCTGAAACCTGCTTCCTGTGTTGTTCCTGTTCCTGTGTACCGACCCGGCTTGCTCTGACCTGCTACCTATCTGCTTGCACCGACCCCGGCTATCCACGACCATCCGCTTGTCTGACCCTTCTGTACCTTGCCGCCAGCCTGTGAACGAACTCTGCTTGGACTTTGACTATTCTTCTGCCTGCCCCTTCTGTGCCTCTCTGATCCGCCAGTTGCCGACCCAGCCTCCATGACCACTCTTCTGTCTGCACGACCTTCTGGAGCCTCACATCACCACCAGTGACCATCCAGCCCTCGTGCCATCCCGATCTCTGGGACTTCCTGTCTACACTACCAGGGGTCCCAGAATCGGGTGTGTAAGAGTGGTTGTTCCCTGCTAAGACAGACTCCACCACCAGGATCGTGACAGCAACTTGTATTGTTCTAACTTAAAACATTATTACACTAGGGTGGCCATGCGCTATCCTTTCTCTTATATTTTGCTACAGATCCAGTCCACCACCCAGTGGAGTAAAAGAGACCTGCAAGACCCAGTTATTATGAATTGATATCACTCCAATAAAGACTGATACTCTTACTATATTGAAGGTTCACGTTGGATCTGCGCTCAATCTGGTTGATTTTTCATTTGTGTGTTATTGTAATGTGGTTAAAGGGCTTAAAGTGGTTGTAAAGGCCCAAGGCTTTTTACCTTCATGGATTCTATCCATGAAGGTAAAAAACGTTCTGTTTGCAGCAGTCCCCCAGCCCTCCTAATTTTTACCTGAGCCCCATCTTAATCTAGCAATGTGTATAAGAGTAGCGGCTCTCCCAGGTTGCTTCCTCTTCATTGGCTGAGAAAGCAGGGGGAGCCATTGGTTCCCAATACTTTCAATCACAGCCAATGAGCCAATGGGGAGAGAGCAGGAGCAGAGCCAAGACGTGCGTAAATGCGCACACAGAGCAATGGCTTGGGAGCGAGCCTGCTCGAGTGCCCCCATAGAAAGCTGTTTGCTATGGGGCACTCACAGGAGGGAGGGACCAGGACCGCCTGTGGGGGACCCGAGAAAAGGAGAATTGGGACTGCTCTGTGCAAAATAGTATGACATGGTTTGTTATTTAACCACTTCAATACTGGGCACTTTCACCCCCTCCCTGCCCAGGCTAATTTTTAGCTTTCAGTACTGTCACACTTTGGATGAAAATTACCCTGGACATGGGCTTTTGGAGAGGACTAGGGGCAAGCCTCTTACCCACTGACTATGGGCCCTGGTTTTTGGGGAAACACTGCTCTTTGGGAGGTGTGTGCCTGGTGGACCCTTGGAGTGGTCTTATTTCTGATTTGGGTTTGTGTCTCCCCAGAACACACAGACTCTGAGAGTCTAGGCCCGGGATCCATGTTAAAGACCTAGATGCCACATGTCCAGCAATGACTGCTCCACACTGTGGGATGATTTGGCAGATGTTAATCTCATCAACTCAAGTGTGCTAATTAACTCACCTATTGTCTGCTAGCATACTACTGTGGGGATGTTGAACTTATGATAATGTGTAGTGTACTTTGTGAGCTTGGTGCCAGCCAGTCTGACCTGGAATGAGATCTCTGATTAATCACAAAATTGTCTAGGTGACTAGTTGTTTAATCAATGCAATGTTTATAGTATACGTTGTTGTTTAGCTATGGTAATTATATTCCTGTGTTCAGTTTGTATTGTTAGGGTAATATGATCAGGGGGGGAATGTCCTTCTGTGGGGTGTAAAGTATGTGTCTGAGTTTCAATAAACAGTCATTCCTTTGGTTTTAACCTCACATCTTGTCTGTGTATGATGGTTGGGGTAAAAAGGACTGGTATTATCTCTTGATCTACTCAGAATAGTTTGGAGGGCAGAGGGCACTGTTTGGTGCACAGAGCATCTAGTAGGGGTGCCCAAGCGGTTGCATCATGTTTGGTGGCAGCGGTGGGATGCTTCCTGCAGTCTGGGACATCCATACCTTCTCCGGAATTCAAGGTCCGGATAGCAGAAGAGGAGAGGTACAGATACCAGCCGCCATGGAAGAGAAATTCGGAAGGAGGTTGCAAGAGATACAGCACAGAACCCTGGAAGGAAGTGCTAACCTGTTAAGCAGGCTGGTCCAGGCAGAGATGCAGTTTAATGAGAGCTACAGAGATCCTCTGCTGGTATGTAGCCCAAGTGTGCTGTGGACAGCGGACGATAACCTGATGGAAGGATTTGGCTATGGCGGCCTGGGGCTGTTGTTCTGGAAGTTGTCCAAGGACCCAGGCTTTGGGAGTGATTTAGAGTGGCATTTACAGGAAATCTTGAAGTACAGAGACCAGATGCCGAATGTGTCAGAAGTGCTCTGGGCACTGAAAGATTTGGAGTTTCTAGCCATCCAGGAATGTGAGCTGGAGATTGCCTACAGACTGCTGCTAGACTCTGTTCAGCAGCAGGTCTGGGTTCAGTTTTGGGCCCTGAGCTTTCTTTCGGTGGTATTTAATCACCAATGGCTTTTTTATTTGTTGCACTAGAAATTAAAAAAGACTGAACATTTTGAAAAAAAAATGCGTTTTTCTTAGTTCTGTTATAAAATTTTGCAAATAAGTAATTTTTCTTCATCAATTTTGACCAAAATGTATACTGCTATATTTTTTTTGGTAACAATAACCCAAATCAGTGTATATTATTTGGTCTGTGTGAAAGTTTACAAACCATGGTACCAATCACTGCCAGTGACATTTATACAGTAATCAGTGGCAATTTTTAGCTCTGATCGCTGTATAAATGTCATTGGTCCCAAAAAAGTGTCAAAAATGTCCGATCTGTCCACGGCAATGTCGCAGTCCCGATAAAAATCGCAGATCGCCGCCGTTACTAGTAAGAAAAATTTAAAATAATTAAAATGCCATAAATCTATTCCCATAGTTTGTAGAGGCGATAACTTTTGCGAAACCAATCAATATACGCCTATTGCAATTTTTTTTTTGCTAAAAATATGTAGAAGAATATATATCGGCCTAAACCGAGGAGGAAATTTGTTTTTATATTTTTTTTTTGAATATGTATTTAAGCAAAAAGTGAAAAAAAAAGTTTATTTTTCAAAATTGTAGCTCTTTGTTTGTTTTTAGCACAAAAAAATAAAAACCCCAGAGGTGATCAAATACCCCCAAAAGAAAGCTCTATTAGTGGGAAAAAGGATGTTTGGGTACAACATTGCACAACCGGGCAATTGTCAGTTAAAGTGATGCAGTGCCACTATCGCAAATCGTGCTCTGGTCAAGAAGTGGGTAAATCCTTCCGGGGCTGAAGTGGTTAAACAACTTTCACTTCATAGGTGTGCACACATAGGGTGGCAGGTGTGCCTGGGCACACCCTAATCACCCTGTACTGTGCAAATAACCCATGATGCCTGGCTGCAGAGAAAGGGACGGGGGAATCTCTGTCCTCAGTCCCTTTCTCTGTCTCAAAAGTGAGACATCAGGGGTCTGTTTAGACCCCTAATATTTCATCAAAGGCCCCCAGCAGGGCTCCTAAATAAAACTGCAAAAAAAAAAAAATATATATAATATTGTAAAAAATAATAAAAAACAAAAGTTGTAAGAAAATAAATAAAATAAAAATAAACGACTGACACCGATCTCTGCCCTTCTGACATATATACACACACACACTTGTGTTTGTTTGTGCTTTGTGGTGCACACCCTAATGCAATAGGCTGCCCACACCTATGTTTCGCCCCATATCTAACTTACATTCCTTGCCAAGATCCTTAAGTGGTCGGTTATATCTCAGTTACATAACCATCTGACTTTAAATAGCCTATCAGAACCCCTTCAATTTGGTTTTTGGCAACTGCACAGCCCAGAAACCTCCCTGGTCAAAGTAATAATGACTTTCTGTTAGCTTTCAATTCCCGCTCACTAACTATTCCTATTCTACTGGATCTTAGTTCTGCCTTTGATACTGTAGAACACAATCTTTTACTTTCTCACCTTGAAACCATATTTGAAGTCTCAGATTTTGCTCTGAAATTGATTAAGTCATATCTTACTGATCGCTGTCACTTTGGTTCTCTTGGCGGGTTCCAGTCTATAATTGGTCCTGTCAAGTTCAGTGTTCCCCAGGGCACAGTCTTGGGTCTCTTATTTTAGCATTTACATGTTTCCACTTGGCTAACTGTTTAGATCACATGGGCTTAATTATCACTTCTATGCTGATGACTAGAGTTGAGCGAACTTCTGGTAGTCCGGGTTCTGCTGGTTCGGCCGAACTTCGGAACAAAGTCCGGGTTCGGGTCCGGACAGAACCCGAACTTTGTCCCGGACCCCGAACCCCATTGAAATCAATGGGGACCCGAACTTTTAGGCACAAAAATGGCTGTAAAAAAGTCCTGGAAAGTCCTAGAGGTCTGCAAAAGGAAGGGAATTGGGGTTAGGGTGGGACAAGTGCCCTACAAAGAAATGGGGACAGGGAAATAACTAAAAAAATAAAAACATAAAAAAATCAAAAATGGAGGTGGATGTGGACCATCTTCAAACTGGGTCTGAAAAGTATTAATTAACGGTAGAAGCCATATCACTGTTCTAAAATCATCCTCAAACTGTGTCAAAAAAGTATAAATAAGCCGGGAGAACCCATATCACTGTTCTGCAAGCATCTGCAAACTGTGTGTAACACTTTAACTAAAACCGGGAGGAACCATATACCTGTTCTGCAAACATCTGGAAACTGTTTAGAACACTTTACCTAAAACCGGGAGGAACCATACACCTGTTCTGCAAACATCTGGAAACTGTATAGAACACTTTACCTAAAACCGGGAGGAACCATACACCTGTTCTGCAAACATCTGGAAACTGTTTAGAACACTTTACCTAAAACCGGGAGGAACCTTATACCTGTTCTGCAAACATCTGGAAACTGTTTAGAGCACTTTACCTAAAACCGGGAGGAACCATACACCTGTTCTGCAAACATCTGGAAACTGTTTAGAACACTTTACCTAAAACCAGGAGGAACCATACACCTGTTCTGCAAACATCTGGAAAATGTTTAGAACACTTTACCTAAAACCGGGAGGAACCATATACCTGTTCTGCAAACATCTGCAAACTGTGTTTGAAACGATAGAAGAGCGAAACCATATACCTGTTCTTCTCTATGCTATAGTTTCAAACACAGTTTGCAGATGTTTGCAGAATAGTGATATCATATCACTGTTCTGCAAACATCTGCAAACTGTTTGAAACTATAGCAGAGCGAAACTATATACCTGTTCTTCTCTATGCTATAGTTTCAAACACAGTTTGCAGATGTTTGCAGAACAGTGATATCATATCACTGTTCTGCAAACATCTACAAACTGTGTTTGAAACTATAGCAGAGAGTGAAACCATATACCTGTTCTTCTCTATGCTGTAGTTTCACACAGACTGTACAGATGTTTGCAGAACAGATGTTCAGTCATTGCCGGTTATATTTAAAGTGACACACAGACTTTACAGATGTTTGCAGAACAGATGTTCAGTCATTCCCGGTTATATTTAAAGTGACACACAGACTTTACAGATGTTTGCAGAACAGATGTTCAGTCATTCCCAGTTATATTTAAAGTGACACACTGACTTTACAAATGTTTGCAGAACAGATGTTCAGTTATTGCCGGTTTTATTTAAAGTGACACACACATTTTCCAGATGTTTGCAGAACAGTGATATGGGTTCTCCTGGCTTATTTATACTTTTTTGACACAGTTTGAAGATGATTTTAGAACAGTTATATGGCTTCTACCGTTAATTAATACTTTTCAGACCCAGTTTGAAGAAGATTTTTTTTTTTTTAATATTTAAAGTTATTTCCCTGTCCCCATTTCTTTCTAGGGCACTTGTCCCACCCTTACCCCAATTTTCCTTCCTTTTGCAGACCTCTAGGACCTTCCTGGACTTTTTTACAGCAATTTTCAGAACTTTCATTAAAATTACCAGAACCCTGGACCCGAACCCGGACTTTTTTTGAAAAGTCCGGGTTCGGGTCCAGGTCCCGGACACCCCAAAGTTCTGTACAGACCCGAACTTTACAGTCCGGGTTCGCTCAACTCTACTGATGACACTCAGATATACATTCACAGTAAACCGGATTCTACTTTGCCTGCTTCTCTGCTTCTGTATTTGTGATATAAAAACATGGATGACCTACAATTTCCTTCAATTAAACTTTGACAAGACTGAAGTTATTGGCACCCCCATCAATTATGTAAGGCCAGTCATGGTAGCCTATCTATAAATGGCACTGTACTTAAGCTTTAGTCTAAATTGAAAAGTCTTGGAGTGATATTTGATGTTAGTCTAACCTTTTATCCACATGTACAAAATGTTTTCAGAATATATTTTTCCACTTGAGGAACGTTGTTTGGCTGCATCCTGTGCTATCATACTCTGTAGCTGAAAAGCTGATCTATACATTCGTGTTCTCCCGACTTGACTACTGCAATGTTCTACTACTGAACTTCTATCTATCCTCCCCCCTCGTAACCTCTTGGTCTTCTGTGCCCCCCCACTCACTTACACTTGATGGGAGACAGAGCCTTCTCCTGCTATTTCCCGAAACTCTGGAATTCATTTCCAAAGAACATCAGATTCCTCTTCTCCAAACTCATTCAAATCAAATTTAAAAATGTCTTTATACAAGATTTCACATAATTGTCAATTTCTTCTCTGTTTAACCTGTGTTTCTTGTATTTTTGCTTATGTTGTCTTTGTAAAGTGCTTTGAGAAGATATCTTTAAAGGTGCTATATAAAATAAAGTATATTATTATTTATTAAAGGGGACTCCAAATTCCAATAAGTCCCCATGCCCACAGACCCCTGCAACCACTGGGTCATCAAAATGAGGTCAGGATTCTTTGTCAGGGGAGTCCTTCCACTCTGGCAAGGTACAACCCAATGTTGAGGACATGTGGCCTGGTATGGTTAGAAGAAGCAGCATCCTCCCCTTTCCTAGTTATCAAGGCTGCATGCTGAGATTCAAGGTCTGGTATATTTTTTTTCTTTTTTTTTTGCATAGGGTACCCCTAGGTAATCTTTACCAGACCCAAAATGTCTGGTATGGACCTCCTGGAGGACTCACACTCTTTTGTTTATTTGAATGGGTACCCCCTTCAAATCAATTCCAGACTCAAAGGTTCGGGTATGCATTTGCGGGGCGGGGGGGGGATTTATGCAATTTTTTCTCATTCTTGCTATAGGATGCATTTGTCAGTAAATGACATTTCATTGCTGGCTTCTCAAAAAAAACAGCTCCTATGTATTGTGGGTGACCTTTGGAGGACCCAAGGACCTGTAATGTTGTTAAGGACAAATTTGGTTTAAGAGAACCTCTAATGTTATTATGGACAGGATTTGGGTTTGAGGACCTGTAATATTATTATGGACAGGATTGAGGTAAGAGGACCTGTAATGTTATTATGGACAGGATTGAGGTAAGAGGACCTGTAATGTTATTATGGACAGGATTGGAATAAGAGGACCTGTAATGTTATTATGGACAGAATTGGGGCAGGAGAACCTGTAGTGTTATTATGGACAGGATTGGGGTAAGAGGACCTGTAATGTTATTATGGACAGGATTGAGGTAAGAGGACCTGTAATGTTATTATGGACAGGCTTGGAATAAGAGGACCTGTAATGTTATTATGGACAGAATTGGGGCAGGAGGACCTGTAGTGTTATTATGGACAGGATTGGGGT
>BLSH010153186.1:188754-204107 GCA_018402905.1 Glandirana rugosa
AGATAAGATAAAGGTCTACATACTTCTTTTCTAACTTACACACTTCTTGTAGACAATACCACGTCTTGTGTACACACACTTATCGTCTACACTTTACTGACTGCAAAACTAAATTTCACTATGTGTGTAAAATTTTTCTTCACACTTATTTTCTACAACTTACTAACTGTCAAACTAAATTTCACTGTGTGTGTGAACTTTATTAACACGTCTTCTCTACACGTTACAAACTGTCAAACTAAATTTCACTATGTGTGTAAAATTTTTCTTCACACTTATTTTCTACAACTTACTAACTGCCAAACTAAATTTCACTGTGTGTGTTAACTTTATTAACACGTCTCACACATGTGTTCTGCACCATAACAGATGTTCTTCACACATTCAATCTTTTCTTCATACATCTGGAAATAGAATAGAACACTTTACCTAAAACCGGGTGCGGAACCATACATTTTGCAGAACAGTGATATGGGTACTCTGGCCCTATTTATACTTTTTGGACATAGTTTGAAGATGATTTTAGAACAGTTCTATGGCCTCTAATGCTAATTAATACTTTTCAGACCCATTTTGAAGATGATCTCCATTTTTGCATTTTTATGTTTTTATTTTTTTAAAAATATTTTAAGTTATTTCCCTGTCCCCATTTCTTTGTAGGTCACTTGTCCCACCCTTACCCACATTTCCTTCCTTTTGCAGACCTCTAGGACCTTCCAGGACTATTTTACAGCACTTTTTGTACCTAAAAGTCCGGGTCTCCATTGATTTCAATGGGGTTCGGGGTCCGGGACAAAGTTCGGGTTCTGTCCGGACCCGAACCCGGACTTTGTCCCGAAGTTCTGCCGAGCCAGCAGAACCCGGACTTCTAGAAGTTCGCTCAACTCTAATTAAGACCCAAGCGAAAATGGATAGAAGATGCTGTGCAATAAAAGGCATCCCCTGCCATGGCTGGAAAGCAGAAGCACCTATTAATAAACAACCAGAATGTCATCCCAGAGGGCAGCAGATGAAATGGTTCTGTTGTAGTGCAGATTCAAAGAAGCACTCCGGACTGGGCCCTATTTTCTCTTTGTGCCTTCCAAAGAGGGAGACGTCATTGTATTTCTTCAGTCGTACTTGAAATCTTGCAGTACTTCACTGATTGCTTCCACGGTTTTAATTATCTTATGTTTTAGTTGCTGCACCTCCTCTTTGTAGGACTCCTCACTGGGGTGGTCTTAGGTCACTTGTCCCACCCTTACCCACATTTTCCTTCCTTTTGCAGACCTCTAGGACCTTCCTGGGCTTTTTTACAGCATTTTTAAGATTTTTCATTAAAATTACCAGAACACCGGACCCGAACCCGGACTTTTTTTGAAAAGTCCGGGTCCGGGTCCCGGACACCCCAAAGTTCGGTACGGACCCGAACTTTACAGTCCAGGTTCGCTCAACTCTAGTCTTAATCTGCAGTTCTTTTCAATAAATGTTTTTATAGGGTATGTGTAAAATGCCTTATGATCTGTTTACAGTGAGACAGCCTTTTATTTGTATCTTCATCGCCAAAAAGATAAGACTGCTGCCACATTTATATTGTTTTTGTACACTTTAAGTAAATTTGCACTACGAGACATGTAGAGACCGCCATTTCTGACCATCTTCTGAAAGGCTAATTTATTGGCTCTGATACTTATACTTCTGCATCTGCTTCTGCATACTTACTGAATCTCTGACATGTAGCACTCATGCCTTCAGTAAAATCAGAATGTTGACAGAACTCCTGAGTTGCCTACTTATTCTAGGTCAGTGAGTCAGTTTAGTGCCACTAGGTTAGCTTGACAGCCAGGCAACTAGCTTTGCAGAAGGAAAAGTGACCAATGGCAGCTTTTATGATTCTCCTTTATATTTTTAGCGTTCTTAGATTAGCCTTAATTAGATTTTCTCTTTGTATATATTGATTTATTGATCTGCAGTGGTAGAGTTGCACATTTTTTGTGGGTTAAATTTGCAAATTAATACCGATATTGTGGTCTTCAACACCTCTGTTTTAGTATACTATAATAAATAAAAACTACAGAAAAAAAAAAAGATGGGGGAATGGGTTTTTCCATTGCATAGCAATGTTTTTCCTGGCATAAAACAGGAGTGTCCCTATCAGGGTACTCCCAGCAATGGTCAGCACCAGTGTTTCAACTAATCCCAACAGACAGACCTCCATAGAGGGTTGGATTGGGATAAAGGCAACTTGCTCAATCACAGCTAGAACCTCCTCCCAATATTTCCTGATTCTAGAGCAATGCCAAAAGATATATGAGAAGTTCCTCTGAAGGGTATCACACCACCAACAGTTTGATGAGACCTCTGTATGTATCTTATGTAACCTGTGAGGAGTAAAATGAGCTCTATGTACTATTTTGAATTGTACCAAACAATCACGTATAGAAACTAGAGAATTGAAAGGAAAATCCCAAACATCATCCCAACCTTCATTATCTAATGTGGGGATATTCTGCTGCCAACAGTTCTTAAGCTTTTCTAATGGCTGCAAGGATAGTAGGTGAGAATAAAGATGAGAAGTTGATTTCTCCTCACATTCTGTTCAGAGTACTCGTTTTAATCCTGATTCAACCATCACACAAGAAGACTGTGGAAATTGTGCAATGAAGGCGTGGGAAAGTTGCCACTATTGAAAAGAATAGTATACAGGGAAGTTATATAAGGACGAAAGTTGAGATAAGGGAATTAAAAATTGATGTGACACTATCTGCGATATTAGATTAATCCCATACTTGGTCCATGCATGGATCTGATATCTTATATATATGCGACAAATTGGGATTCAGCCAAATCGGTGCATTGGGAGAGACTGCTGTCTAAGGATATTCCTCACACGCCAAACCCTCCCTGCAAGCCCGCAGGGTGGTGAGCATGGAGGGAGTAAGTTCGTAAGGAACTCTTGATTCCCTAAAGACAAGAAGTTTGAGTGACTACCAAGATCCCACCACTGCAGCTTCCAAACTTATAGATGGGTTAAAACTATATGGGTTCAGCCAGCAGGCTACGGTCACCAGTTGGGTAGCCAAAAAGTATTTGTAAAGATCTGGAAAATGTGAACAACTCAAATCTGCGCTATGAATGGTATTCAAAAAGCCCCTTTATTTTGAACATGTATACGATGCCGAAGGCTGCTGTGCACTAGATACTAATTATCCACCTAAATTTGAGAAAAACAACAAACAGCAACAGCAGCTGGTGAAAAAGTGTCCCACCTACTGGGATACAGTGGGGTCTAATATATATATATATATATATATATACACCGTATTTGCCGGCGTATAAGACGACTGGGCGTATAAGACAACCCCCTACTTTTCCTGTTAAAATATAGGGTTTAGGTTATACTCACCGTATAAGACTACCCCTCTTCCGCGATCTCAGCGCGGCTTGTGATTAGACTTCTATCATAGAAGTCAATGTAAGCCACGCTGAGATCGCCCTGAAAATAGTGCAGGAACCATTTTTCTAAGTCGGAGCGAAGCGATTCGCTCCTATTAGAACGGTTCCATTGCACAGCATTGAGACGACTAGTCAGGCGACTCAAGTCGCCTGACAAGTCGCCTAGATGTGAACGGGCCACTTTTTTACATTTGGTGGTCACAAGCTAAAAGCATTTTTTTTGCTAGAGAATTACTTAGAACCCCCAAACATTATATATTTTTTTCAAACACCCTAGAGAATAAAATGGCGATTGTTTCAATACTTTTTGTCACACAGTATTTGCGCAGCGGTCTTTCAAGCGCGATTTTTTTGGAACAATTTTACTTTTTTGAGTTAAAAAATAAGACAACAGTAAAGTTAGCCCAATTTTTTTGCATATTATGAAAGAGGATGTTACGCTGAGTAAATAGATACCACACATGACATGGTTGAAAATTGCGCGCACTCGCGGAATGGCGACAAAGTCCTGTATTTAAAAAGTTCCATAGGCGATGCTTTAAAAATTTTTAACGGTTACCAGGTTAGAGGTGCAGAGGAGTTCTTTTGCTAGAATTATTGCGCACACTCTGGCGATCGCGGCGATACCTCACATGTGTGGTTTTAACACCGTTTTCATATGTGGGCGCGACTTACGTATGCGTTTTCTTTACTGCGCGAGCTCGCGGGGATGATGGCGATTTAAATCTTTATTTATTTATTTATTTTTAGCACTGTTCCTTTAAAAAAAAAATTCTGATCACTTTTATTGCTATCACAAGGAATGTAAACATCCCTGGTGATAGTAATGTATGGTGACAGGTACTCTTTTTGGAGGGCCGGGGGGTCTAAAAGACCCCCCATCCCTCCTTTGCACTTCACAGTATTCAGATCGCCAAAAACAGCGATTCTGAATACTGTCACTTTTTTAAAATTGGCGCCGTTAGCCGCCAAGTAAACCGGAAGTGACGTTGTGACGTCGCTTCCGGAATTTGCCGAAGGAGACCCAATCGGAGCCGATTACGGCTTTTGTCAGGTCTCCTTCCAGCCTGCGGATGCGCCGCATCATCGCTCCGGTCTCCCGGTGGGACGGGAGGCCGGAGAAGAGCGGCGGAAGGCGGCAGGAGGGGGGAGGGGGGGATGTCCCCTCCTGCCCCCTGGGGTAACGACCGAGCGGCTCCCGAGGCGGATCAGTCGTTACCCCTGGATAGCCGACCACAACTCTAAAAAATGACACCAGGATATAGCCTGCAGGTGCAGGCTATGTCCCGGGAGAGCCACTCAAACCCGACTGCCGCCTATTCACGGCGCTGGTCGGGAAGTGGTTGTGAACCGGCCCTAATCCCCGGCGTATAAGATGACCCCCGACTTTTGAGAAGAGTTTCATGGGTTAAAAAGTCGTCTTATACGCCGGCAAATACGATATATGTATATATAGTGGAATGTACAAAATTCAAATATATGCATAAATAAATAATATATGAGGGGCGTGGCCTAGCAGCGGACCGACATGGACGTGTAAGCCGAGAGCTCCGTCCACCAAGGCAGCCTTCGGAGCTTCATAAGCCGCAGGACTCTTCACAACCGCCCGAATGATGGCAGGGAGGAACACCTCGGCACCCCACACTCAGGCGGATCCCTGTACCCAGCTGAGCCGTACCATTCCGGAGCTATTTCAGACTCAACATCAGGAAACACAGGCCTCATCACAGGCGTCAGATGCAGAGCTGATGCGCGGCTTCCTCTCGTGTGACCCCCCTAGCCAGGTGAGCGCACTAATGGCGGCTATCTCCGACCTCAAGAGCGATCTCAGGACAGTCGCTACCCGGCTACAGCACATGGAGGCGACGGCCATGACGCATGGGGCCGCCGTACATCAAGTACAACAAACTGTGAGTAAGCAGGCCCAACACCTTATAGATATGCATCAACATTTAGAGGACCTTGATAACAGGGGCCGTAGGCGGAACCTCAGATTTAGGGCGATCCCTGAAGCGGTCGAGGGGCCTCAACTACAACAGACAGTGTGGGCTATATGCAACACTTTGCTGGGAAGACCATAGGATGCCCCAATTGACATGGAGTGCTGCCACAGGGCGCTGCGACTGAAGGGACAGGACGGTGATCCCCCCAGGGACACAATCTGCTGCTTTGTCAGCTTCACCCAAAAGGAAGATATACTAAGGCAGGCTAGAACCCAGGGACATCTACATCATGATGGGCAGCAGATCCAGATCTTCCAGGACTTGTCCACTATCACCTTGCAGCACAGGAGGGATTTACGCCCCTTGCTTATTGCCCTAAGAGAGAGACACATAATATACAGGTGGAAGTTCCCATTTTGTCTCTCTGCCACCAATGGCAATCGCACTACCTTATTGCGCACGCCAATGGACCTGCCAGTCTTTTGTGAAACTCTGGGAATCTCACCGATTCCTATCCCGGACTGGTTCAGCTCGTTTATGCAGCCAGAACCCTGGATCTCAGCCCAGACAGAAAAGACCCCACGCTCTAACCGGCATATGCAGAGACGCCGTAGATCCTCCTCAGCTTCCTCCCTGAGAGACAGCGAAGCTATGCACACAGAAGAAGATCAGAGGTCTACTCCATCTTCCACACGCAGAAGAACAGACAACTGATATCCCGCAGATAGTCTACAAGAATCAGGGTATTTTTCTTGCTCCCTTTCTCAGTGTCTGCATTTACCCCCCCCCCCCCCGTTTGACTTACTCCCCCCCCCCCACTTGCCAAGGATTGATGTGAACCCCCCCTGAGACTTTTTGGCATCCTCTTCTTATACCTTTGGTCATGTAGAGCACTCATCATGCATGGTACTTACTTTGCCAAACCTTCACAGATGGGCCCCCCTTAACTAATACTCTGCATAAGTATGCAAGAACATCACTGATGCCCTGGAATGTAAGACAATGACCCCTTTTTTTTTTCCACTTCTTGAGCACTCGGTGTAACTTGGGGGTCACTTGATCATGGTTGGCACTTACATGCAGATTTTGGTCATTCTTACATGCCCAGCCTGTTCTGGGGCCTGTCCTCTACATGCAAATTTACCCCCTCTAAGGTCTTGGAGGGGCTCATCACTTCATGGGCGGACTTTAAAGTTAAAGTGCTATAAGTGTTGTCACTAGGCACCAGGATTGTTGGAGGGGAGTTTGGCTAGGGACCCCCCTCCCCCTGCGGAGCTGGGCTCCTCGATGGCCTCTCCCCATCTTGTGGTAGGTGGCTTGAGATCCGGCTCCTTGGGAGGGGGTGGCGCCCTCTGTCCTCATCCTAGTGAGTGACAAGGGGTGGGGGGGAGAGATGAATCACATAACCAGCTTTAGTTAGCTAGACCTGTTCATGCTGAGATGGTATATATGCACTGACATGTTATCAACCTGTGTTATTGTTGTCTGTTTAATGATCTCACTGGCTAACTTTAAAGTGTCCGAAGTGGCCTCACTCCGGGCTATCGTGGCTGGCCAGTACATGAGCCGAGATAGATACACCAGAGTTTCCCTACTCTGGATTTATGCGCTGATGTGGCCTCGAGCGCCTGGAGTGATCAAACTTGTGGGGGTGTTCCCCCATTGCAGTTTTCTATATGTCCTGGGTGGATCAGAGTGGATATCACCTTAGTTGAGGGGTCATGACTCCCATCCACCCGGGATATTGGGCAGGAGCCTTCCAAAAGGTTAAACAAGCTTTTTGTTATTTTTTTTGTTTTTTTTACTGTTGAAGGTTTGCCTTGGTTGGCATAGCTGCCCGTATTGTGTTGTTCTAGTGTTAGACTACTCTCCCACCCCACAGTGGCTGGTCTGTTCTGGACCCTGAACGGCAGTCCTTTACCCCATTTTTCCCTTTGGGTGGCTCAACTGGTTTGTGCGCACCTCCGGTTGTGTACACCTACCCAGCTTCTGCCCAGAGGACTCTGAGACCTCTGCCATTAGACTTTCCTGTTTTCTCTACCTAGTCTACATCTTTCCACTTCCCTTTGGTACTTACATTATCTAACCTAAAGGGTTTTTTCTCCTCAATCCCCCCCCCCCCTTCTTTTTTTTTTTCTTCACTTCTTCTTTCTCCTCTCTTCCCTATTCCCCCTCCCCCCCACCAGCCAGCACATATCGAGTGTCTACGGACATGCACCTCGCTCTAACCATGGCACACGCCAGAGTGATTTCTACTCCCCCTTCCTTGAAAATCTACTCTCTCAATGCCAAGGAGCTAAACATCCCGGAAAAGAGAAGCAGTATTTTGGCGGAGGCATCTAGGCATAGGGCACAGGTCCTCTTTCTCCAGGAGACCCACTTTAAGGCCGAGACTATTCCACGTCTCACCAATAGCAGATTTCCTACAGCGTTCCATGCTACCTGTCCAGATGCAAAATCTAAGGGTGTTTCTATTCTACTTTCCAAGACGAGCCAGGTTACTATTACAGACCAAGTTCTTGACCCGACTGGAAGGTATGTATTTATTAAAGGCACATGGCGGGATAAACCCATTACTTTGGCCAATATTTACTGCCCCAATGTCAAACAGGTTCCCTTTTTGAGCGAAGTGTTCTCTAAGTTGACCCTGTTCACTGAGGGAATGTTGATAGTGGGTGGGGATTTCAATGTTTCACTCAACCCTCTATTAGATACTTCTACGGGAATCTCCTCCATGCTTTACTCAGCCCAGATAAAACTCCTATTGGCCTCCTTAGCACTGCATGATGCCTGGAGGACATTACACCCCCAAGAACGTGATTTCACTTTCTTCTCTATGCCTCATAATCACTATACACGTCCGGACTATCTTTTCGTGTCTCAACCTGATCTCCCATATGTTCTCAATGCAACCATAGAAACTATGGTCCTTTCGGACCATCACCCTATCACCCTCACTCTGTCAGCCCCTGAAACCGCCACCTCCACTAAGATCTGGAGATTGGACCCGTCCCTTCTCGCAGATGTGCCAGACGTTGCATCTTTGAAAAAATAATTTCTGGAATTTTTCCAACATAATAACACACCTGAAGTTTCTCCCATGGTCCAATGGGAGGCACATAAATGTGTGATCAGGGGCACTTTGCTGTCCATAGCGGCCCGGAAAAAAAGAGAGCGAGGGGCTAGGATAGCAGAGCTCACCTCAAAAGTACGTTCTCTAGAGTCTCAACATAAACGCTCTTTGGCACTTAAAGTTGCTAACGAGCTATCAGAAAGGCGTTCCCTTCTGTCTGAGGAACTTTTTAAGAAAGCCAGGCGCAGACATATCTTATCGCAGAAGTGGTTTTATGAACAGGGTAATAAACCGGGATGGTTATTAGCCAGTGCAACCCAACGGAAAAAATTAGAATCTACGGTCCACCACATTACGCATTCCCTAGGCACGTTTTACACTAAAAACGAGGACATTGCTACCCAGTTTCAGCGCTTTTATGAGCGTTTATATAACCTAAAAGAGGGGAAGACGGACCCGATGCATCCTTTGAAGCATGCGGACCTGATTTCCTCTTTTTTACAGTCCTACGGCCCTCCTGCTTTATCAATATCTTTAATCAACCTGGATGTCAAGATATTCGCCAAGATCTTGGCTACCCGATTGGCCTTTTTTGTGCCCTCCTGGATTGGACTTGACCAAGTGGGGTTTGTCCCGGGTAGAGAGGCCAGGGACAATACAATTAAAGCCCTAAACCTACATCATTAGCTAACCACACATCAACAAGAGGCATTCTTTCTGGCCATGGACGCGGAGAAGGCATTTGACAGGGTTGCGTGGGATTATATGGATGCAGTCTTGGATCACTTGGGGATTCAGCAGCGCATGAAGGCACTCATTACAGCCTTATACTACAAGCCCCACTGCACGAGTCCGAGTCAACGGGCACCTGTCGAGCGCCTTCTCCGTGTCCAATGGAACCAGACAGGGCTGTCCCCTCTCTCCCTTACTATACATACTAACGGTAGAGCCCTTTCTTTGCTATGTCAGATCCAGGAGGGACATAAGGGGCATCCAGGTCCAGAATGGGGAATACAAAATTGCTGCCTTTGCGGATGACATCCTTCTTTTCCTCTCGGCCCCCCGCACATCTCTGCCCAATTTGTTACAGGCGCTGGAAGAGTTTAAAACCTTATCTAACCTAAAAATAAATTATTCTAAATCATATGCCCTGAATATATCCCTGCCGGCCGGCCGACATTATCTTACTGTCAGCAACACCTCCCATTCCAATGGACAGAAGACGCCATTAAATATCTGGGAATTCTGATCCCTTCGAAACTTGGGGAGCTCTATAAGAGGAATTTTCTTTCCTAGCTCCACAATATTCAATGGACCTTCAGAATTGGGACAAAGGACACATCTCTTGGTTTGGGCGTGCATGCATTATTAAAATGACAATCTTGCCCAAACTATTGTATAAAATCCAAACTTTACCTATCCGCCTACCTCCAGCTTTCTTTGACTTATGCAAGTCCATATGTCGGACCTTTCTATGGTCCAGCAAACCGGCACGCATTGCCTTGGCTAAATTGGTACTACCGAAGTGTAAAGGTGGAATTGGTCTACCAGATCTCCAGAGATACTACCGGGCAACCCATTTAGCCCAGATAGTGGACTGGAGGTTACACTCTAAATGTAAAGGCTGGGTGAACCTGGAGAACTTGACTTCTGGGACCAACCTCCGATTGATACCATGGATCAATAGGAGTTCTGTCCCAGGAACGGCATTGCTCCACCCCCTGGTGGGAGACACTATTTCTGAGTTTGACAGGACCTGTGATAGGCACTCAATATCATCCAAATTTTCTACCCTCACCCCGATTAGGGGCAACCCGGACTTCCCTCCGGGTGAGTCAGGAGCTTTCGTCAAGACGGAGAGGCCAATGACAGACATACAAGCTCAACAATTTTTTCGTAGAGGGCGCTTTATGAAACAGACAGAACTCGCAGAAATTTCTGAAACAGGCTCTTTCCCATTCTGGTCCTATATGCAACTAAAGCACTTCTTAGACGACTCGCGGCACAGAGACTGTTTCGCAAGGCCCCCTACGACCTTCGAATCCTTGTGCACACGCAAATCCCCCCAAAGCCATGTTATCTCCACGCTCTACGCTACACTTTTTGACACCCCTAAAACACCCCTTAGGACTGAAAGAGCATATTGGAATGCTGTGGGAGGAGAGGAAATTGACCAGGAGGAGTGGGACCGAATTTATCTATACACCCATAAGGGGTCCTTAAATGTGTCAGTCCAAGAGAATGGGTATAAGCTTAGAATGCGGTGGTATAGAACGCATGATTTGACCCATAAGTTTTCGCCTACCGTGCCTGACAATTGTTGGCGTTGTGGTGGAGAGAGGGGCACTTTCCTCCATAATTGGTGGGAATGCCCTTCGCTCTGCCCGTACTGGCAAAAGGCCCATGAGACCATCATACAGACATCCAAATTACCCTTGGAGTTTACACCCCTACAGTACCTATTGCACTCCTCCAAAATCCCCAAAAAGAGATACCATAAATCTGTTGCTATGCATATGGTGAACGCAGCAAGAATGTGCGTTCCTGTTCACTGGCGTGCGTCAACTCCTCCTTCTCTGGCGGAGTGGTTTAGACGCATTGACCGTATTGCGGAGATGGAGGAGCTGATACATATTTCATTAGACAAAATCACCAAATGCACAAGCACATGGGAGCCGTGGATTAGTTCCCGAAACTCCCAAGCATATATAGAGCTCCTGGGAAATCCTGATCAACTAACTGATTAATTTGGCCAAGACTCTGGAGCTCAACCTGGAACTAGAATCCCAGAATTGTGCACTCGCAGATGCAGGAATCCTACCCTCTGATTAGAGGGAGGCCGGCTGGCGGAGGGGGCAGTAGGTGGTATCCTCACCCCCCCCCCCCTGTCAATCTCGCTACTGCTGTCCTTCTTTACACACACCTCCTCCCTATTTCCCTTTTTCTCTTTTCTCTTCTCTTTTCTCCCTCCCCTACTTCCCTCTTCCCCTTGTAATTCCTTGGTTTGCCCCACGCCCCTGCTTAGATACTGTTAAGTGTTGGAGGGTGGGGGTGCAACACACACCAAGGTCACCAATATTAATAATCATTTTTGCCAGAACTCACGGGTGACAGAGCAACCCTTCCATAGGAAGAATAGAAGGGTACTACTTTACTACATTTGAGGCCCTAAAGAGCCACCCAGTGGAATTCATAATATTGTTAAGTTGCTTTTTTATTTTTGACAACTGTAAAGATTTGTGAAAACATTAACATGTTTTCATGTGTACAGTCATGTTATACTTGAAAATTCTTAATAAAAGATTTGTGAAATAAAAAAATAAATAAATAATATATAGTTCATAAAGTCCAAATTGATAACTGTGATCCAAAGTGACTTCATGCTTGAAAATAATGAAAAGTGCAAACATGCGCCAAAAGTTCTCCAAAAGAGTAAATCCAGTGGATATGGAAATAAAGTGTGATGTGCCACATGTCCCTCTTGTTTCCCCACTCACCAGAAGAAATGGACCCTCAGCTTTGCAGTCTGGGGGTCAAACACGCATAATCTGGTGATGATGGTACCAGGGACCGGACGGTATCCTCCAATATGCAAGCAACAAAATCCTCCAAACAACCGCTGGATGTCCACTATACGCTCTCCACCAAGCTCAATAAAGCATAAACATTCTCATAGTGTATAATTTAAAAACAAATTTATTGCACAATGTAGAAAATGACTTACAAAATAAAGATGAATTGAGGCAAAATAGTGGCAAAGAATGAGACAGAAACGCTGACAGTGGTGTGCGCTCCACCAAGGACGGAAGTGACGTCAGTGATTTCGAACGACCGGACGTTACGTCAATGCATTTCGCTCCTCCTCCAGAGCTTTATCACAGACATCACTTCCACCCTGGGTGGAACGCATGCCGCTGCCGGCGTTTCTGTCTCATTCTTTGCCACTATTTTACCTCAATTCATCTTTATTTTGTAAGTAATCTTCTACATTGTGCAATAAATTTGCCTTTAAATGATACACTATGAGACTATGCTTTATTGAGCTTGGTGTAGAGCTTATAGTGGACAGGAACTCGGGAACTATTTTTATTTTTATTAAATTATTGCAACCCAACAGAGACAGGGGCAAGTTCTCCCACGCCTTCAGCCTAGTCCTAATCTCCTGTATAACAGGTGCCAAGTTTAGGGAAAGAAAATCTGTAGTTTTTAAAGAAATCACCACCCCCAGGTACTTAAATGTATCTACCCACTGTAAAGGAATATCTAGGGGAGCTGTACTTTTGGTGTCCTGGTCCATTGGAAGCAGCAGAGACTTAGACCAATTAACCTTGAGTCCAGTAATCTTAGGGAAGGAATTTAAAATAAAAAGAGTCCCCTGTAGTGATGGTCCTGTGCCAATAAGAAAAAAACAACATGTCAGCATACAGGGCAACCCTCTCCTCCAGCATACCAATACGGAGACCCCTGATAAGTTCTGAGGTACGTAGTGCCTCTGCCACTGGTTCAATGGCTAGTGAGAATAGTGCTGGAATGAGAGGGCAGCCCTGTCTAGTACCCCTATGAAGCTGAAACGAAGGAGAGAGCCCACCGCCTAATCTCACTGATGAATTTGGACAGCTATATATCCTCTGGAGCCATTTAATAAAGACCATCGGAAATCCCAGCATACAAAGTATTTTCCACAAAAAAGGCCATTCTATGGTGTCAAAGGCCTATTCAATATGCAATAAAACCAATGCTTGTGTACCCATGTTTAGGTATTGGGCATGACTGTTAGTATGTAATCTTCGAATATTTACATCTGTAGCTCTACAAGGCATAAAGCCCACTTGATCTGGATCTATTACTGAAGATAACATTAGATATAATCTAAGGGCCAATAGCTTTGCGAGAATTTGAAGATCATTATTCAATAATGCGATAGGTCTATATGGAGCACAAAATATAGGGTCTTTAAGGGATTTGTAGATGAGAGTCACATAAGCATGATGCATGGATGCAGGCAACTTCCCTGCATTGAGGCAGTGGGTGTATAAAGACGCTAAGAGTGGTGACAGAGTCATACTAAGGGCTTTATTAAAATTGATTGGATGCCCATCGGGCATTTTGCCTTTCCGGAAGAAAATGATTGGATTGCATTGAAAACCTCTAATTCTGAGAAGGGCTGTACTAACGCCTCTCACTCCTTGTCCGAAAGCCAATCTAATGCCAAGAGGGATCCAAAAGGTCTTGCATATCATATGGCCGGCAATCATCAGACACTTCGGAAGTATATAGTCTCTCATAAAACTTTTGGAAGGCCTCTAATATATCTGTCAGAGAAGTCATAGTCCTGCCATCAGGAGTAACAAGTTCAGGGATGAGCGTAAGTGGGCGGTCATGCTGGGCCATCGTGGCCAGCAGTCGGCCATTTCTGTCACCTTGTTCAAAAGCATGTCAATTCTAGTGACCTCCGCCAGACATAATTATAGATCCCTCTGGGCAGCCATCATCAAATCGAAATTGGTAGGAGTGGGGTCTGAAGTATATCTTGCCGTAAGTTCTGTTGCGACCGTTGGAGAGAAAGAGTGGTAGCCCTTTGTTTCATTTTGGTGGCAGCTATAAGGGAAATATATTTCCCTCTCATAAACGCCTTAAATGCATCCCATGTGCTTTCAGGGAAAGCAGATCCCCTGTTTCTGTTTGCAATAACTCCTTATTGTAGTGATATAGTAGTGGGTGGATTATTATTATTTAGTTATTTCTATAATGTGAGTAATTTCTGGCAGCAATCGGTTCTTCCAGAGAATGCATTTATTGACTTCCAACACAGAAGAACAAAGTTCACAAAATCCTTGCAACAGATGACACATCCCAACAGAGTAAATATTACAATGAACAGTAGCCTTCAGGCTAGGTTCACACTGCTGCGGTGCAAATTTTCTGCGAATTGAATACGATTGCGATGTGAGTTTTTTCAGTACAGACACAAGTGCGATTTCTACATGTGTTGGTGTGAAACTACTGCAAAACTGTAGCTGGAGTTGGAGGGGGAAGCTATCGCAGTGACGCGAATGGGAGATTGCGTTTTAAATCCGTGTTCTATTGTAGTCTATGGAGCTGAATTCGCACATCATCGCACATGGATCAAACTCGCACAGGACCCTTTTTCTTCATGGATTAGATTTGCAACGCATCTATGCGAACTGCACTGGTAGAACACTATGTTATTGGAGATGACTTGCGAATTTAATCCATTGCAACTCAATCTATTCGCAGTACAGTTCGCAGCAGTGTGAAACTAGCCTTAGAGTCCCATTTGTCCTAGACTATATCTAGACCTGTGGCCCTCTTCTTCATGGAGAATGAAAAGACTGACAAAATGCCAGCTTGAATCTTCTCTAAAGTACTAGTCTGACACTGAGGGGGGAAGGTTTCTGCTAGGTCAACCAAATGCATTGCTCTTTACATGAAAAGACCCTACTTGTAATTACTGTCCTGTTAGGACTAGAGTTGAGCGAACCTCTGGAAGTTCGGGTTCTGCTGGTCCGTCCGAACTTCGGGACAAAGTCCGGGTCCGGGTCCGGACGGAACCCGAACGATCGCACGGACAACGAACCCCATTGAAATCAATGGGGACCCGAACTTTTATGCACAAAAATGGCTGTAACAAAGTCCTGGAAAGCCCCAGAGGGCTGCAAAAGGAAGTAAAATGGGGGTAAGGGTAGGGCAAGTGCCCTACAAAAAAATGGGGACAGGGAAATAACTGTAAATATTTTTTAAAAAATAAAAACATAAAAAAAGCAAAAATGGAGGTGAATGTGGATCATCTTCAAACTGTGTCTGAAAAGTATTAATTAATGGTAGAAGCCATATAACTGTTCTAAAATCATCTTCAAACTAGGGCAAGTGCCCTACAAATA
>BLSH010153186.1:208369-220007 GCA_018402905.1 Glandirana rugosa
ACCGACCACTTCCGTGTTATAAGACCGTTTCTCCTTCACGTCTCTGTACTGAATTAAGTTCTTCAAGTACCCTCCCCGTTTCTCAAGTTCCGAGTGTCGTGTGTTCTAAGTTCTGTCCTGGTAACTTCCTAAACAGATTCCTCGACAGGTCGTAAGGTCCACCGAGTCGTTCATCTCTGTAGTGGTCTGTGTGGTCTCTAGGGTCCAAGTTCGAGTCCAGGATTGATCACAACTCGTTTGGGCCTGACATTGCAAGCCCAGGCATGGCTTGAAAGCCCACAGGCACCGTGCCTGGGCCTGGGCCTGTAAAGTTTTTAGCAAGCCCAAGCCAGGCCCCAAGACGATAAAATGAGGTGCACAACTCTTCGACGTCCCGTCGGTTGACCGAACCCGAACGATTTTTGAAATGTCCGGGTCCGGGTCCGTGCCACGGACACCCGAAAGTTCGGTACGGACCCGAACGTTACAGTCCGGGTTTGCTCAACACTAGTTAGGACCTGAGCTTGAACCTGGGATCTCTGGTGTGTCTGGTGATGTCTCTACTTGCTGAGCCACCTGGAATGCTGGACAGCTCCTTAGACAAATCCTTCAATGGTCCTGTCTTGAATCTTGTGTGCTGTGAGCCTTGAACTCTTTGCCCCTCCCATGAACTTCTTGAATTAAGTCATGTCTCTGCACTTCCTCTTTGCCAGAATATTGTGCCTTCACCAGCCAGTATTTTGCTCTTGTTACCCCTGCTGTCGATCGTACCTTCGCAACCATCTGTTAGCGACATTTGGCTTGTTCCTTGACTACGCTTCTGCTTGATCCCAACCTGCAAACTTCCATTACCGACATTTGGCTTGTTCCTCAACTACGCTTCTGCTTGATCCCTACCAGCTGTATCTGTTCCTGGACCCCGGCTTGCTTACCTCCTGGTGGGGCTATCCTGAGGACCGCGACCTGGTACCAACACGCAGCCAAGTCCATCTCCACCATTAGGAGTGCTGGTGAATACCGGTTGGTACTCCACCTCTCGTGAACCCGTGTCATCAAACAGGGGACCTGCGTGAATATCTGCTCCACTGCTATAGCTACTGGCCTCCGAACTGGCTCCAGACCATGACATGGCCAGTAATTAATGGCCTTGCATTAGCGTTTACTAGGTAAACAAGCCACCATTTCCAATGGATACGCATATGTATATAAAATATTACCCAACACAGCCCCCTTGGGTCAGCTCAAACTATTAGAACTGACCCATAAATCAAATAACAAACATATCATTGCGATTTGAGGTACTGAATGCTTTACAATGGCTCATATAAAATATGTAATTGAAAACTGGTTACATTTCTCTTCACCAGCCTCCAACCATGAAACAGTTATTAGATAATATAACTTTAGACCATAACTGGAAACTGATTTGGTAAACATCCATGGCCTGTGTAGCTGTTAGGCCTTATTTCATAGCTTGTAGTTTCTTCAGTATATCACCAAGATTTTGAATATTGCGCAAAGACAAGCTGACATCACAGTCCATTCTCTGGTTTGATGTTATCACGTCTCTCACCATCTAACTGAAAGTAAAGCTTATAATTATGCTTTGGGAGCTCCAATCCACATGAATCCAGGATATTATATTTCCAGGCTCAGGGATTTCATTTTTAACGATCAATTGTTGAGTTTTAGCAGTCTTCATCACAAGTCCAAAATGAAACTTCTGCCAGCCACAATTTGCTTTTGTAATTTGCTGTAGGCCGACCCAGCATTGCCTTCAATAGAGCCGTTATTTGGATCATTCAGTCCACAATTCTACTGAATGGGACCACAAGATGGTTTATATAGTATCAGCTTGACGTCAGTGTTTATCCGATCATCTGTCCAGACAAGCAGCAGTGGAAATTCTTGCCAGTAACCTTAACCATGAAAGGTAGAAAGGTCTTTACATCCATACATGTCATAACCCTCAGCATATTATAAACAACTAGTTCAACAAAGTTCAAATCATGGCTAGAGTGATACATTTTACTCACCCCATTTATAAATTTAGGGAAACCACCCAATGTACCATATTCTAAACATATATTGTTCTACCTAGTCTAATGGCCCATACACATGGTACAACTGTCATACAACAACGGTCGAACAACAACTTGTTGTATGATAATCCGACCGTTAGTACATACGATTTCAACATGCGATGTTCGACAGTCATACAACAGAAGTTGGCTGAGCAAACAAGAAAACTTTTGTTGGCCAACAAGCTGTTGACTGTTGACTCGTGTGTAACAGAAGTTGGCCCAACAAAAGTTGTAAGTGCAAAACATGCATGCTCGGAACCCAGGAACTGTTTGGTCGTGTAATCTGTGTTCCCAATTCACATTCACCTGAACTTCCTCTTTATGCGCTTGCAGCAAGTCACTACGTTCATCTTGGTCAGACGATCACTTAGTTCACGTCAGTATGCTAAACACAACCACCAACAGCCGATTTTGGACAAAAGTTGAATGTGCAGTCGTACGACCGTCGCACCGTGTGTACGAGGCTTAAATGTGCAAATACTCAGACACCCAGTTATTCATGCTATGCAGCATCTCACCTTTAATGTCAAATATATTGATATCAATCTCAAAACATAATGAAAATAAAATATTAAAGCAAAATAGAGCAGGGAAGGGGACAAAAAATGAGGGTGTTGGGAAAAAAGTCCATTGAAAAGAAAAGAAAAAAAAAATAGGGTGTTGAAAAAAAAGTCTATTGCTTGATGAATATTGAGAGAGTCCATGAATTATAGTGATATATTGTCTACTCAGTTTCTCCCCCACTATTCAGCAATGTCAGACATGTCAGACAAACTGTGCTTCTGCTATTTACATGCAAATGAGTATCTGAAAGACAAAAACTCTCCAACGAAAATTCATTAGCAAGGTCCTTAAACATTGTTAAAACAAACTACTATTTCCACGTTTACAGCTTGAAGTTTATTGCCAGAAAAGTGTCATTTGCATTCAAAAACAGATCTGGAAAATTTACACCTTCTCTAATATCTACATTTATGACACCCTGTAAACTCTTTAATCATTCCAATAATGGGTCATGTTCCCCTCTCATCTTGTTATGCTTAATATTCAGGTGGTCATATTGCTGTTTTAACTGAGAAAATGGTATCCAGGTCTTAGACCTTCTCTTATTATTATTTTGATCAGCTCTGCTTTGTACGTTAATACATTCATATGTCTCCCCCCCGGCTGTTATCAATAGATACTATCTTTTGATCTTTATGTTCAGTTATTGTCCTAAACATGTGGCTAAATCAATTTTTACCGTCTGCACATTTGATTTTCTTCATAAATGATCTGCTCTCAACAATGTAATTTAAATCATGAGGATTTGGGGTAACTAATAAAATATTTTGTTTGATAAGCTCATGCAACGCATCGAGGACCATACTCATATCATATGTACCAAGCCTCCACACTCAAATGCAAGATTATTACCGACCAAAAATTCCATAATAGTAGCTATTCTGTGTGACAATTCATAGGGGGATACATTTTGCATTTGTTGGAATAGTGGCATTGATGAATAGTAACATCAGAACTTATGCCATACAAAACACACAATAACTCCAGTAATATGTCCATTGTTCTAAGAGGTTGAATACAGATCATCCAAAGACAATTTCCTATAGAATGTTGCAAAACTCTTTCTAAATCAGATGGGTTTAGATTGTAAATATCTCTGACATGCTGTAAGTCACAGAACCATTTTAAAAATCTGTTCAAATCATGGCAGGGAACCATTCCTATTTCTTTAAGAATTGCATCTTATTCTATTGGTTTCAGAGACTTCATTATAAGCTGAACTTCACCTGTATTATTATTATTGTTATAAACTGTGGTGGTCACAGTGGGTGTGGCTGGCCATTAGTTATCAGATTTGATATGAGATTCTGTTTAATTTGATAGAATGTTTGAGTTTTTATTTTTCTGCAGATTGCTGAATTCAAGATTTGACGTGTATCTGCATTCCTGTGATTTCTCTTCTCTAATTCCATAATTCTTAATTTTAATCTCTCAGTTTCCTCTGATAATTCATCATAATGTTTAGATTTCTCAATCAAAGCTTCCACGATTGTATGCAATTTTAAATTTACAGTCTCAGTATCAGATTGGTTTCTTTTTTTACATTTCGCAGACCTTATTGCTATTATCCACTGAATTCTATAACTGGGCAATTTCCTCAACCTTACCCCTCAAAGAAATTTCCATAGTTAAACAGCAAGATAACAAACCCTGCACAATACAAGATTTTCTTTTACTTTCTGAAATTTTGCTGTCAAATACATTTTTTTCTAAAAATTCCTTCATAAAAGTCCATGTCTGCTTATATTTTTCTGGAATTTCATAAGGACCGCCATGACGCTTAATACTTTTTAACACCCATCTATTAACTTTATCAGGACTGACACTAGATTTGCACTCAGTAAGCATTTTGACTATATTACTAGTAATTAAAAGAAAGGAAATATTTTACTCACCGCATTTGAGGCTCCACCTTGAAGTTAGTTCTAGTCGTCTGGTACACAGCACAGTCTTTTTGTTCAGTTTCCAGTCTCCAGGGAATAATTCTAGGGTTCCAAACTTGTTCAATTATATAGACTCTTATGCCACAACTAGTCTCCAGGGAATAATTCTGGGGTTCCAAACGTGTTCAATTATATAGACTCTTATGTCACAACTAGACTTTGGAGTCACAGTACAGCTCTTGGGTCTCCACCAGACTTCTGTCCACCTCACAGGATTGTTGTCACCTCTGACTTCAGTTACTAAGCCCGAAATGCACTTTTTTTTCAATGTTTTTATTGATATTTTTGAGGTACAATACAGAACTTGAAGTTGGATATCTCGTATACGTTTAAGTTTGGTTACAATGAACTGTGTATATTCAAATACCAAAGAACTAACTAGACTTTTATACAAACAATCATTTTAGACTCTTATATTGCGACCAGTACTGATTCATAATATAGATGTACTCCATATTGCAAGTGTTGTAAAATTCAAGTATATATATATATGTGCCAGTAGTCTCACCTTATGTTCTGCTGGCTCCCTCCTCGAGTCCCCCCTAGTGGGAGCTGTTTTGTGACCCTGGGAAGGGGACCCACGATGTTGGTTTTGGTTGTTTATACATTGTTTTTCATATTCCCTTCAGGTAGTTGTATAACTTCCTATGTGTGAGGACATCGAGGTCTCGGACCAAGTTATCCAAGGTTGCCACAAGTTTTGTGCTTTATGTAGATTTCCTTTACTTGAGGCCATCATTAATTCATAATTGTAGTGTGTGTTTATTAGATCTATAGTTTTTTCAATGTTTGGGGGTTGTGTTGTTTTGCACATTCTTGTGATGTTTAATCTGGCTGACGTCACAGTGGCATGTGACCCAGAATTACACTCGCATTTAGCTGTGTTTTGAACATCTACCGTCCCAAGCGCACATATGAGTACCGTAGTGTGGCTTTTTCTGCAAGTGCCTGTCGGGCACAGGATTGACCTGAGACTGCTAGTCTTGGAATGGACACACCGGGGTAGCTGAGAGGAAGACATACACGGAGGACGAGCCACATTGGAGCCTGCACCACAGCTCAGCACAAGACCACCTGTGGGGTCAAGGGTGAGATTGTTCCATGGGACGCTGATCCCTTTCATCAATTCATATACACCAGTCTGTGCATCTCCTGTGACCAGTGCTTATATCATCTGTCTGCAGCGTCACACATGGTGCTGCACATGAGGGCTTTATAGACTTCACCAGCAATATTGTGAATTTAACTTCCATTATCAAATAGCCCTCTAGTGGCCATATTTTACACGTGTTGCAATTCGGCTGGTTTACCCCCCATGTTGCCCTTGTCCTTCACCTGGAACATTTCATATTGTTGCTCTCGGGGTGAAAGGTGAGATTGTGGCTGCACCCATCTCGAATTGTTGGCATTCAGTCCCCTTCCAGCAATTCCAGTAAAATTCCATGGAATTTCTACTGCTCCCCCCTCCCAGCAGTGACTGTTTTATAGTCTCTCCCCCCCGTGTTACCTGCATATGTATGCGTGGTTGATGCGAGTTTACCCAGGGTGTTTGTTTGTTCTATGGCAACGTTGTCTTGAACATTTTAACTATGTGGTGTGATCCTTGCTATTTGGCATTCTGTAAATTGCTTTTTTTGCACAATAAACTTTTTGCATAATGGTACGCTGCAGTGCGTTCCTTTTGAAGCCGGTTTCATTCTGGTGGTGACTCCACATCCCCAGGATCTCCCCCCCCCCATTTTCCCTCAGTTACATGCTAGCAGAATGTATGTGATCACATGTCTGAATTGTTTGTGAATATTTTCTATCGTCAGATTTAATAGTCCTAGATCCGCTGATATTGGTTAGGGTATTTGTATTATGTTGTGTATAATTTGAGAGATCTTGCTCCAATAAGTATGTAGCATATAGCATTCCCATAGTATGTGGTAAATATCTCCTTTGGCTGAGTTGCATCTCCAACATGTGTTTGAATTGTTAGGTTTGAATGTTGCTAGTTTTGATGGTTCGAGATACCATCCGAGAGATATCTTTTGTGTGAGTGACCAGAGTGATGAGCATTGAGTTGCTTTGTAAACTGATTGTATTGCTTTGTGCCATTACATGTTGGTATATTGTGTACCCAAGTCTTATTCCCACTGGGTATGTGCCTTGTTTTTGGAGAATTCTCTCTTTTGTTGTATAGCATTGTAAATCAATGAGATACTAAATCTGTAAATTTACCGCGCTAGTGTGTATTTTATAAATAAATTGTTGGCTAAATGATTAAAGATTAAAGATTGGTTGCTACAGTAGATTGGATAACACCTAAATACGAATATAAATACAGAAAAAACTGCGCAGCCAATCCTTAAAATGTGAATAATGATGAAAAAAGTGCAAGTGCTACATACATCAAATTATAAAAAAATTATATATAAGATATACATCAATACATGTTGAATGTCAAAACATATTGTGAGATATGTGCAATAATGACAAAACCGTAAAGTGCCAAAAGAAAGTCCAATATAATTCCACTAGTGAAATTGATAGAAGATGAGAGGAAACTTCCTCCACCGAGTGCAGAAATTATGTAATTATTGTGATATCACCAACCACAGTGTGTTCCAAACACTCTTACCAGAATCCCATTGTCTACCTATCTCTAGGTAATGACGTCATTAGCACATGATTCTGCAGTCTCGTGAGATTTGAGTGTTGCGCTTCAGGGAATGTAAATTATCTGTATTTCTAAATCAATGAATCAATGAGATGCCTCTTTCTTTGGAGTATGGTTTCATTAAATATGTCTGTAAAAATGTCCTTTCTTTTTTTCTCTCTTTTTCTTCTTTTGCTTGTCTTGTGTTTTTTTGGATGATGTTATATGTTATTCGTATTATGTATGTATTTTTCTAAATTTAAAAATTTAGAAAAAGATATATTGCTTAAATATTTCCATATTGTTTGGGGTATTGTGTATAAGTTAGGTATTATTACTTTGAGGCAATGATTTACTCATAAATATGAGAAGTATTCTAAAACAAGTTGTGTGAATGTTTTAATATTCGTATTATGTGTGAGGTCTTGTATGTGGGTGATCCCCTTGGAGAGCCATTCTTTTAGATTTAGGTATTTTGTTAGATGTTCAAGGATACCTAATGGAAGTGTTATGTGGGGGTCATCTGTTTGGTTATTAAGTTCCTGGATTAGTTTGTTCCAAGTGTGTGTTGTAGCTTTAACTGTAGGAGGGGCGGCTGTTGGGATTTTTAAGCCATTGATGTGCTCATTAACCAAATTTGAAGATTTGGTCGAGGGATGTAAGTTGAAAAAATTCTTCAAATATTTTAATAGTAAAAAGGTCAGGTCCGAGCATGTAGGCCCTTTACAAATTAATCTAGAGTGTGTGACTGGGGACAAAGAGAAGGCAAACTTATTAAATACATTCTTCAGCTCTGTGTACAAAGGAGCATGGGGGAGCTCATGTCCATGATGGGGGTGGTAGTGACAAAGCCACAAATGATCCACAATGGCTCAAAAGTGAAATGGTCCAGAAGTATTTAGACAGAATAAAGGTAGATAAAGCACCTGGACCAGATGGCATCCATCCACGGACCTTAAAGGAATTGAGCTCTATAATTTCAAAGCCATTGTATCTCATTTTTAGGGACTCATTAATGACTGGAATAGTACCACTGGATTGGCGTAGGGCCAATGTTTAATATTTAAAAAGGGATCAATGTCTTTATCAAGTAACTATAGAACTGTTAGTTTAACTTCTATAGTTGGGAAGATACTGGCGAGTTTAATAAAAGACCACATAGATGAGTTCTTGTTGGAAAAAATGTTTTAAGCAACAGACAGCATGGATTCATGAAAGACAGAAGTCGTCAAACAAACCTGATTTCTTTTTATGAGGAGGTAAGTAAAACCTTGGAAAGAGGGGTGGCTGTGGACGTGGTATACTTGGATTTTGCAAAAACTTTTGACACTCTTCCCCACACACAGCTAATGTGTAAGGTAAAGTCTACAGGCTTGGAAAGATCAGTTTGTAAAGGAATAGAAAACTGGCTAAAATACCGAATTCAGAGAGTAGGGGTTAATGATTCTGAATGGTCTAAGGTTATCAGTGGTGTACCCCAAGGTTCAGTGTTGGGACCCTTACTTTTCAATATATTTATAAATGATATCGGGTCTGGGATTAAAAGTACCATTTCAGTGTTTGCAGATGATACCAAGCTATGCAGTGGAATAACGTCCTTACAGGATGTCTCCAACTTACAAGCAGACCTAAATGCACTGTCTAATTGGGCGACTATGTGGCAAATGAGGTTTAATGTTGATAAATGTAAAGTTATGCATTTTGGAGCTATGATTATGCATGCATCGTACATACTAGGGGGAGTACAGCGGGGGGAATCCATAGTAGAGAAGGATCTGGGGGTTTTGGTAGATCATAAGCTTAATAATGGCATGCAATGCCAATCTGCAGTTTCCAAAGCAAGCAAAATCCTTTCTCGTATTAAAGTGGATGTCTACCCGGGAAAAAATAAAAAATAAATAAAAACCTGCAAGACAATAGCATAATGAGCTAGTATGCACCGCATACTAGCTCATTATGAAATACTCACCTTGTAACGAGAATCCGACCGGGCTGCTCGGTCCCCTCTGAGGGAGCGGACATCTTCCCCCGGATCTTGCTTCCGGGTACGCGGACCCGTTTTTCCGGCAAGGTCCGGAACTATTGCTGGGCCTTTGCTGGAACATACACGGCGCATGCGCCGTAGCACAGCAGCGAATTAGAGAGAGAATATCTTCTAAACCATACAGATTTAGAAGATATTCATTTTACCTACAGGTAAGCCTTATTATAGGTTTACCTGTTGGTAAAAGTGAACAAAAAGGGTAGACAACCGCTTTAAGAGAGGTATGGACTCCAGAGATAGAGACATAATTTTGCCCCTGTACAATTCATTAGTAAGACCTCATCTGGAATATGCAGTTCAGTTTTGGGCACCAGTCCTCAAAAAGGATATTGGAGAACTGGAGAAAGTGCAGAGAAGGGCAACCAAACTAATAAGAGGCATGAAGGAGCTCAGCTATGAGGAAAGATTAGAGGAACTGAACTTATTCTGTCTTGAGAAGAGGAGATTAAGGGGAGATATGATCAACATGTACAAATACACAAGTGGTCCATATAGTGAACTTGGTGTGGAGTTATTTACTTTAAGGTCATCACAAAGGACAAAGGACACTCTTTACGTCTAGAGGAAAAAAGATTTCATCTCCAAATATGGAAAGGTTTCTTCACAGTTAGAGCTGTGAAAATGTGGAATAGACTCCCCCCAGAGGTGGTTTTGGCCAGCACGGTTGATTGCTTCAAAAAGGCCTGGATTGTTTCCTTAATGTAAATAATATAACTGAGTACAAACATTTTTAGGTAAAGTTGATCCAGGGTGAATCCGATTGCCTCTGGGGGGATCAGGAAGGAATTTTTTCCCCCGCTATAGCAAATTGGATCCATGCTTTGCTGGGGTTTTTTGCCTTCCTCTGGATCAACTGTGGGTGAAGGATTGTATAAGGGATTGTATGGTTATTTATAATTTTTCTATTTTTTTGGTTGAACTAGATGGACTTGTGTCTTTTTTCAACCTGGCTAACTATGTAACTATATGTAACTATGTTGCCTCTGTCTGGCTCCATGGTTTAGTAGGTTGTAGTTGGAACCAATCTTGGATTGGGGCTAGCGTTGATGCTATATGGTGGTCTTCAATGTCTATTAAACCTGAACCCTTCTGCTGTCTTGTGCTTAATTAGTTTGAGTGGGCACACCTCAGTTTTTTGTCTTGCCATATGCACTGGTTGAGAATAGTTTGGAGAGATTTTAAATAAGATCTGGGCAGTGGTATTGGAATGGTCCTGAAAATATATAATAATTGGAGTAGATGTAGCATTTTGAATTCGTCAAGTCTACAGCTCCATGTTAATTTGTGTTTGTTCATATTTTGGGTGTCTAACTTGAGTTTGACTATAAATGGTTTAAAGCTGGTGGTGAATAGTTTCTTTACTGTTTTAGGTAGTCGTATGTTTAGATATGAAATGCTATCTTGTGCCCATACTGTATAAATGGGTGTTGGGTTTGTAGTAGGTTTCTCGTGGTTGCATCAATTCCCATTCCCAAAATAAACGATTTTGTTACATTAGCTTTGTAGTGTGATACTCTACTGAATTGTTCTAAGATCTTTTGTACTTCTACCAGGGAAGAAGCCGGGTTTGACATCATTAGGATCACATCGTCCACAAATAAACTGATCTTGTGTAGAGTTGAGCGAACCTCTGGAAGTTCGGGTTCTGCTGGTCCGTCCGAACTTCGGGACAAAGTCCGGGTCCGGGTCCGGACGGAACCCGAACGATCGCACGGACAACGAACCCCATTGAAATCAATGGGGACCCGAACTTTTAGGCACAAAAATGGCTGTAACAAAGTCCTGGAAAGCCCTAGAGGGCTGCAAAAGGAAGTAAAATGGGGGTACGGGTAGGGCAAGTGCCCTACAAAAAAATGGGGACAGGAAAATAACTTTAAATATTTTTAAAAAAATAAAAACATAAAAAAAGCAAAAATGGAGGTGAATGTGGATCATCTTCAAACTGTGTCTGAAAAGTATTAATTAACGGTAAAAAGCCATATAACTGTTCTAAAATCATCTTCAAACTAGGGCAAGTGCCCTACAAATAAATGGGGATAGGGAAAATAAATTAAAATCAAGTAAAAAACGGGAAGGGGGGTGGATGTGGAGTAGGAGCCTAGAGGTTGACTAGGCCGTGACCGTGGCAGTGTAGGTGGAAGTGGCGGTGGTAGAGGAGTAGGAGGAGGTAGCCAACATGTTTTTTTTTTGTATTGAGGCCTATTCAAAAAAAACAAGTATATGAATGGCTGTGTGAGTCCGGTCTAAATGTTTATTCTGCACAAGGTACAGACAAGTCTTGTGGGATCCATGCCTGATTCATTTTAATAAAGGTTAGCTTGTCCACATTGGATGTGGACAAACGGCTCCGCTTGTCTGTGATAACGCCCCCTGCCGTGCTAAA
>BLSH010153186.1:224134-241074 GCA_018402905.1 Glandirana rugosa
AACTATCTCAAGTGACCGATATGGAGGTTCACAAGGTCTTTAAACGTTTGGGTATTCGTGTTTAAATGAACTGTCTATACGAAAGAGTCTGGAAGGTGTACTGCTTACCTTGATCCGTTCCCACAGGAGATAGGGGTGATTAAAAATTGGATAGTGATCTTGGTAATCGTCTTGTATAATCTTTCTTGGGTGATTAAAGTCCTTATTTGTATCCGGTTAATTGGGTGTTCTAATCACAACTCGCTTGGGCCTGACATTGCAAGCCCAGGCATGGCTTGAAAGCCCACAGGCCCCGTGCCTGGGCCTGGGCCTGTCCGAACCCGAACGATTTTTGAAATGTCCGGGTCCGGGTCCGTGCCCCGGACACCCGAAAGTTCGGTACGGACCCGAACGTTACAGTCCGGGTTCGCTCAACACTAATCTTGTGGGTTAATTGGCCTATGTTTATTCCTGAAATTAGTGGGTTCTTTCTAATATGTTCTGCTAATGGTTCTAGTGATAGGTTAAAAATTAGTGGGGATAGAGGACACCCTTGCCTAGTTCCATTCGTCATGTGGAAGGTCTGAGAAAGCATATCTGTCAAGTAAATTTGTGCTTATGGGTTTGCAAATTTCTGGAACACTTGGAGGTATAGCCAGTGAACTCTATCAAAGCCTTCTCTGCATCTAATGAAAGGAGCAGAGAAGGCGTTCCACTGATCTCAGCATAATGTATTATATTTATCAGCCTTCTAATAGCGTCTGCTGCCTGGCATCCTTTGATGAATGCTGACTGGTATTATGTGTATTAGGGAAGGCATGATATTTATCAGTCTTGTAACTATTGTTTTGGAGTAGATTTTTAAATTGAGGTTCAATAGGGAGATCGGACGGAAATTTTGGGGTGAATTTGGCTCCTTCCTTGGTTTCAGCAATGTAATAATTAGAGCTTTTAGGTTTTCTGGTAGAAAACTGGAAGAGGAGGCAACGTTGTACATTTTTGTTATGTGTGATAGTATTGTGAGTGATATTGTTTGTAGTATTCTCCGGGGAGACCACCTGGTCCTGGAGCTTTTTTGGGTGGGAGCGATTTGATAGTATTGTGGATTTCATGTCTGTAAAAGGTCTGTTCAGGAGGTCTAATTGTTCTGTATTCAGTTTCGGGAGTTTGACTTGGTCAAGGAACTGATTTATGTCTTTATGTCTTTATTTGTGTCTTCTAGGGAAGGTTGTGGTGTTGTTGGGTCTCAGTTGAAGTTATATAAGTCACTATAGTAGGTGCTGAAGGCATTGGCGATATCTTGTGGATTGGTCATTTTAGTTTTGGAAAGAGGGCGGAATATGTGTTCGATTTTTGTTTTAATTCCCTGCCCTTTCAATCGGTTGGCTAATAATTTGCCCGCTTTGTTGGATGTGGAGTATGAAGTGGCTTTTACTTTCCTTTGAAGTTTTTTGAAGGAATGCAATATTAATGTTCTAAGTTCTTGTCTCAAATTCATCAGTTGTGCTATGCATTGAGGAATAGGGCTTGTTTTGTGTATCTAGGTTGTTTATTTGTGTAGTGAGGTCAATAAGACGCTGCGTCCTCTTTCTTTTGTATTGGGAGCTTAATTGGATTAATAGACCTCTTACAGAAGCTTTGTGAGCGTTCCACACCATGTCAGAGTCAGCTACAGTTCCTGAGTTTATGTTAAAGAATTCTTTTAAATAGGCTTTAATTGCTGGAGTATATGTGGGATGTTGAAGTATGTAATTGTTTGCACTGCACATGGAGGTTCTTGGTGAGGCGAGTCTGTGATCGAAATGGAGATCGGAGCATGCTCCGATCACGTCATGGAATGGATAACAGAGGTAGAAATTTTTTGACTTAGCCATTTATCATTGGAGAAAAATGGGTAAAGGCTTTTTCATGCAACACCATACATCAATTAAGTCTTGGGATTTCAAAAATTGATTTAGTGGAGATTCTCTTCTTTTAGAAACACATACAGTGTCTAGGGAGTGTCTTTCACCGAGTGGTTAAGTCAGTGAGCGTTTATTGATAGGGTGTTCAATAGCATTTTCAATTTGTACCCGATGTGTGTGATATGGATAAACACTTACAGTTAGTTGTGTTGATCAAATCTTGAGCAGCTTCTTGACGCTGGTGATTTCAAACTGGAAAGTTCTGTCGACATCGATTCCTGTGGGAAAGTTGTTGTACTGGTTGTGCCAGAGCTAGTTAAAAAAAATTAACGTTAGTGAACAGAATGTTTATAAAATCCATTGCTTCTAGCAATTTTTGTTTTCAATGTGTTTATTGAAAATTTTTAAACATATACAGAGAAAAGATCATACATTGTCATTGCATAATGATAAGGAACAATCTGGATTCCAACTTTTCGATTTACATTGTATGCGGAACTTCGTGTCGTTAACTTATCGTTCTCCAAAATATAAATCTCATTTATCAATGGAAAAAATAACCAATAAATGGCAGTGCCATAACCTTGTTTCCCCTTCAGAATCTCCTATGCCTGCTAATTATTACTGTAGGATGGAGCAGTATTACCCCTATTGTTTACTAGGGAGTGGGCCGATCCTTTAACATGCTAGCCTTTTCAATGTGTGAGGAATGAAGTGGCGGAGGATCTCGTGGGAGACCCCTCCACTATGAGTTCCATCCCCCATTTTCCCGGCACCCCAAACTGGGAACATACTGTGCCAAGACGGGGGAGGTAACACCCTCCGGATGTGATCAGGGACACCAATCCTCTCCCACCACTGCAAAAGTATGAAGGGTAGGAAAAGCTCTGAATACACTCTGAAGGAGATTACCTATATATAAATCATTATAATTGGAGCTAAGTAAGACAAAGTTGTAAAAGCAGACAGAGCAGAAAGAGAAAAGAGGAGAGAAGAACAGAATCAATGCTGAGGTGCACCCAGAACTAGTTCAGATCACTAGCAGCCGAAGACCGAGTCATACCTGGAGTAAATGAGATACCCACAAAAGTTGCCCAAGGTTCCCAGGTGGCCTCGAACCTCCCAATTGTGTCCGAGAGGATGCTGGATAGTTTTTCCTGAGACATGATCCAAGATATTTTACGAATTGCTGCTGCAAAGGAAATTTTAGACTTTTTCCAAGATTTTGCTATGGTGAGTTTGGCCCCGAGAAGTATAAATTTTACTAATTTTCCCTTGGACTTGGGTAAATTCGGAATGCGGGCGTTGAGGAGCGCTATCTCTGGAGACCTGGGCACCTGACAAGTGAATAACCTATCAATGAAGTTGAAACTTTTCCTCCAGAAAGTGCGACTCCTTGGACATTCCCACCAAATGTGGGCCATGGATCCCAGGAGTGAGCAACCTCTGAAACATCTTGGGTCCGCTGTGGGATAGATTGAAGCTAAGTTAGTTGGAGTAAGGTACCACCTAGTTATCACTTTAATACTGGCCTCAATAAGGGTGGTATTTAATATTCCTCGGAAAGAGTCTGAAAGGGCTGAATGCCACATCTCCAAGTCCCAGAAGAACTGGAAATCCTCCTCCCACTGATTCATATAGGTGGCCTTCATCCCTTGCTGTGTTAGAGAGTTGTATATAACCGAAATTCCACCCTTCTGTTCCATGGCTTGGCCACACCACAACTCATAGGTCATGAAACTCGGCGGGAGGGGTTTGTTTATCCAGATTTTCTGCAGGAAATGGGGGATTTGTTGGCATCTGAACCTCTCCGAATTCGGGAGGTCTAATTTACTTATACACTGACTCAAAGACAGTGGACCTGATGTAGTGAAGAAGTGCCCTATACGGTATAGCCCCTTTTCCTGCCAGCACTTGAACGCTGTAATGTTAAGACCAGGAGGAAAGTCAGGGTTATGAAAAATGTGCATCAGGGGTTTCAGGAGGGAAATAAGCTCAGGGTGATTCCTCAGAGAATCCCAGAGGGAAAATGAGTGAGATAAGGTGGGAGATAGCACCGGGGGTCTTTTTTTTTGGTGGTGTCCAAAGAAGAAAATCTAGTGTGTTATTTGGGACTGCCTGTCTCTCGATTTGGATCCAGTCAGGTCTTTCACCCCTCGTGTAGACAAGGGAGAATTGAGCTAATCTAGCTGCTTGATAATATTTTATGAGGGCTGGAAGCCCTAGTCCTCCCTTTTTCCTGTGTCGGTACAAAATACTTTGAGAGAATCTATAACCTAAGTTTCCCCAGACGAATCTGAGGATCTTGCTCTGAAAGGTCTTGAGATGGTCTTTTCTGATTTTTACCGGAAGAGCTCAGAATAAATATAGTAAACGTGGTAAGAGAGTCATTTTTACAGCGTTAATTTGACCCAACCAAGAGAGATCTCTATTTGACCAGGCCTTCAAGTCATTCTCGAGTTTTCTAAACATGGGGGGGTAATTGCTAGAGTACAATGCTTCGAACTTATTTGTAAGATTAATTCCTAAGAATTTGGTGGAAGTTTGGTTCCACTGGTATGGAAATGATCATTGTAGGGAGGTTGCTACCTCAGGTGTAAGTGAAATATTCGTTGCATAAGATTTGGTGTAATTCACTTTGAGTCCTGAGACATCTGTGACAGCTTCCAATGTATGGAAAGTGTATAAAAGTTACAGCGCACACATGATACATACTCCTGTCAGGCTATTTTAAAAGCATCTAAAACGTATGTAGCAAAAATGCAAAAATACGGGGGTTTGGTCACACTGAATGGCCATGAAGTGCTAAGCCCATTGACTGCTGCAAAGTACCCCGTTACCAATGGGAACCTACACTGACCTTAGAGTGAATGCTCCTATCTCTTAAACCATGGAAGCTAACGCCTCTCTTTATGGGAGACTAGAGGACACATCCCATGGATCAGGTGGACATTGATTGGGGCTAATTAAGGAGGATGGGGTCAGTGTAGGTTCCCATTGGTAACGGGGTACTTTGCAGCAGTCAATGGGCTTAGCACTTCATGGCCATTCAGTGTGACCAAACCCCCGTATTTTTGCATTTTTGCTACATACGTTTTAGATGCTTTTAAAATAGCCTGACAGGAGTATGTATCATGTGTGCGCTGTAACTTTTATACACTTTCTGTTTGTTGGTCGTTACGAGCAGCACCATGCGTTTGGCAGGGTGTTCCCCCCAAACATCTAGTTTTGTTGTATGCTTTATGCCTGGGTCCTGACCAGACCTGTTTGGGTTAAAAGGTGAACCCCATCCTCCTTAATTAGCCCCAATCAATGTCCACCTGATCCATGGGATGTGTCCTCTAGTCTCCCATAAAGAGAGGCGTTAGCTTCCATGGTTTAAGAGATAGGAGCATTCACTCTAAGGTCAGTGTAGGTTCCCATTGGTAACGGGGTACTTTGCAGCAGTCAATGGGCTTAGCACTTCATGGCCATTCAGTGTGACCAAACCCCCGTATTTTTGCATTTTTGCTACATACGTTTTAGATGCTTTTAAAATAGCCTGACAGGAGTATGTATCATGTGTGCGCTGTAACTTTTATACACTTTCTGTTTGTTGGTCGTTACGAGCAGCACCATGCGTTTGGCAGGGTGTTCCCCCCAAACATCTAGTTTTGTTGTAAGCTTCCAATGTATGGCTTAAGTTGGGGAGAGAAGTGTGGGGTGAGGTAATAAACAGGAGAATGTCATCTGCAAAGAGACCGCATTTGTGAGTCCTGTCTCCACAGGTCACTCCCTGGATATCTGGGTTTTGGCATATCGCTATAGCTAACGTTTCAATAGCTATAGCGAAGATGAGGGTGGACAGGGGACAACCCTGTCTCGTACCTTTAGCTATGGTAATTGGATTCGAATAAAAGCCTTGTAGCCTTATTATTGCTGTGGGTATTGAGTAGAGGGTTTTGATGATGCCCAAGAAGCGCTGTCCAAACCCCCATCTCTCTAGAAGTGTAAAAAGGTCAAATGCTTTTTGGAGATCTAATGATAAGATCAACCCTTTTTGTTTAGGGCCTCCCTCCCAATTGGACTGTAGAATGGATAACAGATCAATGGCTCTGCAAATTTGATCAGGCCCTTGGCGTCCTGGAATAAAGCCAACCTGATCCTTATGTATATAGGTATTAATAAAAGATGCTAACCTATTGACCATAATTTTTGTCAAAATGTTAATGTCATTGTTAACTAAGGAAATCGGTCTATAGTTACCCAATTCCTCCGGGTTCTTATCTGGTTTTGGTATAATCGTGATAAAGGCCATGTTAAGCTGTGGATCCAGAGGGAAGCCCCGAGTTACTGAGTTAAGAAATTTGGTTAAGAAAGGGGTGAGGGTCTCAGCAAAGGTTTTGTAGTAAGGTGCCGACAGGCCATCCGGGCCCTGGGCTAAACCCAATTTCAAGTCCCTGATAACCCCCAGAACCCCCCCTTCCATGATCTCAGCCTCTAGAATTTGTTTATGTTCCGGCTTCAGGGAGGGCAGAGGAATACTATCCAGGAATGTTGAGACGGCTTTCTTGTGGAACTGTTTATGTGGGCTATATAGTTCAGAAAAAAATTTATGAAAAGAGTCTATTATAGTCACCGGGTTAGAGCTGAGGCCCTGACCCGGGATCCTGATTTTGGGGAGAGTGTAGTGGCGAGGTCTTAGAGAGATTCTTGTGGCCAGCATGGCTCCTAGCTTATCATTCTGCGTGTAGAATTTTTGTCCACTCCACCTAATAGATTTTTCGGCTTTAGCCGTAGGAGCCATATTTAAATCTAATTTAGCTTTATCCAGTCTAGCAGTGAGGGAATTAAAAGGGCACATCTTATGTAATTTCTTAAGAGTTTGGTAAGTGTTTTAAAGTTTGGATATATCTGACGTATGCTCCTTTTTTAATTGGGAGGATAACTGGATACGTTTTCCTTTAATGCAGGCTTTTGTGAGCCGCCCAGAGGATTTCTGCTGATATCTCTTCCTTATTGTTATTAATGAAATATTCCTTGAGGGCGTTATTAAACTCAGTGACATGAACCGGGTTAGTAAGCAATGATTCATTCAGTCTCCACTGTAGCCTTCTTGCATATTGCGGGTCGGACCGAATTTGCAACATTATGATAGAGTGGTCTGAGAGGGTTGTGTCCCTTATGCGGGCTTGTGTTATAGAGGGAATTATGTCTGCGCGAACTAGAAGGTGATCAATCCGTGCATAAGAATTGTGCGGAGGGGAGAAGTGGGTATAATCTCTCTTGGTTGGGTTGAACTGCCTCCAGGTGTCCGCTATATTTAAGGTATGTAACAATTTAGCGATTTTTAGAATCGCTTTGGAAGGGCGTGTAATTTGGTGACCTAGAGGTCTAGATTTGTCAAGTCCCTGATCAAAGGCAACATTAGAATCCCCCCTAGAATGATTCAACCTTCTAAAAATGGCTGGATGTATTCCAAAAACGTTTTGAAAAAGGTTGATTGCCCTTTGTTTGGGGCGTAATAAGAGACTAGTGTATATAGGTGTCCTTCCATGGTGCCTTAACCAGTAAGAATCTTCCCTCTGGGTCTTTAAGTTCTAAGCATGGGGAGAACCCATATTTTTTGGTGATTAAGATGGCTACCCCTTTAGTTTTGGATTCTGCTTTGGCCATGAAAAAGGTGGGGAAATGTGAGTGGAGAAATTTGGGGCTGTACCGTAGTGGGAAGTGAGTTTCTTGTATCATCACTACATCTAATTGAAGAGCCTCGTAGTAGTCAAATACTTTCCTCCTTTTTATAGGGGAATTGAGACCCTGAGCATTGTGGGTGGCAATTTTAAGGTGTCTTGGTGGTGGCCCAGCCATGGACTCTGTGGGAAATACAGCTTGAGAAATCTTTGGTACTCACCATTAACTTAGCGGCTTCACCTCTTACGAGGGTAGTCCTAGAATACTCGAGAATCACATGGGTTAGTTGGCTGACTCGGCATCGGTTGCAATGAAGAAGAAAATCTGGGTGCATTATGAAGAAAAAAGAAAAGAAGAGGTGAAAGATAGAAATGAAAGAAACATGGTTGAGATTGATAATCTCAAATGAAACTAGAGGGGGTGGTGCCCGGGGGGAAAGAAAACCTCCCCGACCCACCATCCCTGCCTTCCAAGGGGAAGGCCCAACAACAACCAAAAACTTGGTAGAACAAGACATCTGACCCATCCGGGGCAGACAGCTTATCCCAAGGAGTTCCAACTAAGTCCCGGGGATAAGTGGATGCACATGGAGACCCACTTGGGCCTTGGTCACCCCAGGCTCCAAACTAACTAAAAGTAACACCCGAATATCTTGAAGTGTAACAATTATCAAAGCAGTTAAAATACCTAAAAAGTATGGTGGAGCCCTAGTTTCCATCCTCGGGGAAAATAGCCTGCATACTGAGTGTGGAAACTAGTTGAAAAGGTGCTTAACCTTTCTAAGCATCTGTTTCATTGCATTGTCCAATTAGTGAGAAACTCTTCAAAAAGATATAATAAAAATAAAACCAGATAAGCCGGGCAAAAAGAGAATAGGTGTAGAAACTAGATGTCTCTCAGATCTGGATCTTCATAGAGAGACACCTAGAGGTTTTCCCAGTTCTCCAGATAGGTAAGGGGAAATGAATTCAACGAGAAAAACCAAGAACTGGGCTATAAGGAGACAGTACCAAGATTACCCCTCTAACTTGGTTAAGGAGGTTTATTATCCTTGGCTTTCTTACTCTTTGATTTAGACCATAGTGGCGAGACTGGGCTTGCTGGTAGAGGTATTTTTGTGTGGGAACACGCAGGATCAGTTAGGTCCATTGGGGCTTCTTGGGAAATAAGCTGCAGGCAAAAAAGAAGCTTTTCCCCTTCAGGTAGCGTGGAAAAGGAGAATGTTTTCCCTTTATGGAGAAATTTTACTGCTAACGGGAAGGCCCACCAGTATTTCAACTCTTTTTGCTGAAGTACTTGGAGAAGCGGTTTGAGGGTTCTCCTCCTTTGAATAGTGGTGGGTGATAGATCCACAAAGATCTGAACTTGGTATCCCATGCAAAGGATACAAGATTTGGAACGGGAAGCCTTCATAATTTCCTCTTTAATGGCGTAGAACTGTGGTTTCACTATTATATCTCTCGGAGAGCCATCCTTCCTTGGGGGGCCGAGGGCCCTGTGGGCTCTATCCAATTTTAACCTGTGTTTAGGCACGTTGGGAATCAATGAAATAATCAAGTCCTGGACTGCTGGTATGATGTCTGTAACAGATTCAGGAAGACCCCTCATCCTAAAGTTGTATCGTCTTGATCTGTTTTCGAGATCATCTATTCTTGCCAGGGCTGTGTCCAGTTGATCTTGCAAGACTTGAATGTGCTCGGAGTTTTGGTTAGTATTGGCCACTGTGACATTACATTTTTGTTCTATTGCTTCCATTCTGGAACCTAAGTTCTGAAAGTCTGCCTTTATATCTCCTGTTATTTTTGCAGCTGTGTTTGCTAGACCTCTTTCTAAAAGATTTGAGAATTTCAGAAATAGGTCCGCCGTGTTAAGGGGCGAATCTTGGGTCAGGAGGCTGGGAGAATGTGTCTCCTGATGGGTTGAGGAGAGAAGGCCTACCGGAGTTGCCAAGATGTCACCCATTGTGTGGCGTATAAGTGATTCTGTAGAAGCCAGGGATGCAGAAAGAGGATGATGTGCGGTTAGATTAGGCCCAGGAGTGAGAGTAAGAGTGGCCCGTGAGAGGATGGGCCTATGCTCCGACGTTGTCTCTGCAGAATTTGCAATAAGACTGGCACCAGCCGTGGCCATGTCCGGATTCAGGGTCTGGTCAGACTTTTGGAAAGTTTTTGAAAGTGATCTTCTCACATTTGACCCCTGCATTCAGGGTAGTATTAGGTAAGACTAGAGAAGAGATTTTTGGGAACCCTTAAACTGTAGCTTATTATGAGTCTAGGTGAAGGGAGCCCTCACAAGCAGGGCGAGATGTTTATACTCCTAGCACTGTAGATCTAACCCAGAGGTTAGGTGGCGCTGTGTCCATTAGGCTGCTCCAGCAGCCATATTGGTACTCCCTTGGTCAAATGACTCCACTGGGGAGAGTTTGTGGGGTTATATAGGCCTCTGTTAAAAGTCTCTCATTGTGGCCTGGTGCTCAAAAAAACTATTTTGAGTGGGTCTTACCCATATTCTTTTGTTCGTTCCTCCATTTTGTGCTAGGCCGCGGCCATTTTGGTACACCCGGCTGAGAGAATTACCGACCGCCCGTGCTCTTAGCCGCCTTCACCGTCCCGATGCCCAGGTGTCCGGAGCTGCAGAGGGTCCTGGAGGTGGCAGACACCCTGTCTGCAATGTTCCTGGGTTGCTATGACCGTTCGTCCCATTTGTGCTAGGCCGCTGCCATTTTGGTACCCCCTGGCTGGGGGAGTATGCGTCCTCCCGCATTCTCTGTTGCCTCTATAGACCCGATGCCCGGGTGTCCGATGCTGCAGGGTGTCCTGGGGGTGGTGATCGCCCTATCTGCGACCCTCCAGAGCTGCTGCTGGCATCGCCTGGGGTGCCTGTGGCCCGTGTGGGTGCGGAGCTCCTGTCTCAGGCGACAATCTCGGAGCTCCCGTGCATGCGCCCTCCTGCTTCTATTTATTTTGTGCGGCGTGAAACAGTGCTGAACTCAGCAATACTGATAGAGGGGGTATAACAGTTAGTGGGTTGGTTTAACTTTAGGAACATAACCTGCAGCTGGGGGAAGAGAGGATGACAGTGTTATAGGCCCTTGTTGAAGTTTGAGTGACCCTATGATCAGGTATATCGTTTTCCTGAGTTGCGTTGTGCTTTCAGCGGTCCACTCTGGAGGAGAGTTTGGGCTAATGCCAACAGAGGTTCTGGGATTATATCCCAGGTGTGTAGTAGTTGTAGACCATCTGTGAGATTGTCAATCTTATGGGTAGTGCCATTTCTGGTAATATGTAATTGCATTTTGTGGTTGTGGAGCCCTTTTGTTATTGGGTTCATTTCTCTTCTTAATTGGAGGGTGAACTTGGAAAGGTCAGGGTACAATTGTATTTCTTCGTATGGGTGGAGAAGTTTAGATGATTTCCTCGCCCCTGAGATGAGTTTTTCTTTTACATGAAAAAGTGTACTCTCATCAATACATCTCTAGGAACAGATGCAGTGAGGTATGACGGCTTTGCGATCCTATGTATCCAATCAATTATGATATCTCTTGGTGAGGCTTCAGGCAGTAAACTGTGCATGAATTCTATGGCGTTTTTTTGCAGATCTTGTGGTTGTACAGATTTTGGTATGCCACGCAGTTTGACATTTTTACGATGCGATCTGTCTTCTAAATTTGCTAATTTTGCTCTCATTCAAGTTTGTTCGTCTTTCACTTCATTAACAATATCAATTATATAATTTACTGTTGATATGCATTCCCCCACCATACCACATGGAGGGACATGAGCATGTCTTTGAGAGTCGTATCCAACACAGGCTGCCCTGATGTAATAAATGCTATGGATGTGTTTAGGGCCTGGTTGGAGCATAGTGGATTGAAAGCCTAGGTCTCAATTTGTGATAGGGCGGCACTGCATCCATCCTCATGCGGGCTTTAGCTGGGCTCCCTGTTATGGGGTTTTCCTCTATATGGTGTGTGGGGGATGAGGGGAATGGAGATGGTGATGTATCCCCTGTGGAATCGTCAGGTAAGTCTGTGTATGCTTCAGTGACCGCAGACTCGGTCTGCTCGGCGCCTTCTTTACTGACCTGTGGTGCCGGTTTTAAGAAGAAAGATGTTTCTGGGGTTTATAGTCTCCCATCCTCTTGCGGGACATGCTGGCAATGTTCTCCGCTGTGCCTGGAGGAAGGATGGCTGCAGATTGAGCAGTGGATCAGGCTCTGATTGCTCCGGTATTCCCCCTGTGCTGCGGAGCTTTAGGCTTGAGCGTCCATCTTCAGCACCGTCAGACCACACCCCCTCCTGAAATGCACTTCTGATCGCTTGAATGGCACCAATGTAGTGATATAGTAGTGGGTAGATGATTATTATTTAGTTATTTCTATAATGTGAGTAATTTCCCACAGCAATCGATTCTTCCAGAGAATGCATTTATTGACTTCCAACACAGAAGAACAAAGTTCACAAAATCCTTGCAACATATGACAAAATTCAACAGATTAAATATTACAATGAAAAGTGGCCTTCACAGTCCCATTTGTCCTAGACGGGGGGAAGGGGGGTTTCTGCTAGGTCAACCAACTGCATTTCTCTTAACATGGAAAGACCCTACTTGTAATTACTGACCTGTAATGAATAGCCTCACATTAGTGTTTACCAGGTAAGCAAACCACCATTTCCCATGGATACCCCCTCAAATCTAATTACCATCAATAAATACTTTTTGTACTATTCCTTTCAAGTCTGATCACACAATCCCCAGCAAGTAACTCCTCTGGCCCTTTTGATATGTAGAATGCAGCTTGCCTGCCAGCTGTGTTAGGCCAGAAATCATGGCCTACAGTAAACACCTATGTACATATTATAAAAAAAAAAACAGTGTGTATGTATATGTATGTAAAATATTACCCAACAATTATAAAGTGTGAACTGAAGTTTGTCTTCAATGTGTTAATGTATCCAAATCTGCTAGTGCATCTAAAACTCCCCTCCCCCCAGACTGACAGTGCTGCTGTCCAAACATGTCCCTGTCCTCCTTCATCTATAGAAGGGGTGCTCTACAGGTGCTCTACAGGAGGCATGTTACTGGCCAGATCACCAGGTAAAAACATAAAAAAGCCTATTAAAAAAAAAACAAATGCAGCCACCACATCTAATGATTAGTAAGCTGCAACATATTATATTTTTGGTTTTTGGTTTAATACAGCTTTCATTTAATTTTTAATGAGTTACTAATTCCCCCTTCTACTAACTGTGTGTTCTGTGTTTACTTACATATTGCACTTTCCCATCATACATATATGGGAAGGTGAATATAGAGGAGAAAGAATGGGAGGAAGAGGAATTCTTAAATCTTTTAATGATCGCTCTTAAGAAGTCTCTCTCTCAATATGGCAAATAAACTCCTCTAAATTATTTCCTCTTTTTCCCAAAACCATTTTGTCACATGATCGCACATTTAAGCATGAAGTGAGTTCCTTAACATTGGCATTATCATTCCAACCGATAATTCTCAGCCTAACATGAACATGTTTCATTGCTGTTTAGTGCCTTCCTCAGGATTACAAAAAGTGCTTCTATATTGCCATAAACGTGCTCCTAAAAATGTGATTATCCCACACACACATACAGATAATAGTGGCCACTGCCATTAATAGATCTTATGGGTCTGCTTCCTTTTAGTGCTCCTATATAACATCTTAGCACATGTTACACATATCTTGTACGATGACAACTTGGCCAGCTTAGTCCAAACAAATTATGTAAAGTGTATGAAAAGCTGAGGTTTAGCTTTAAATCGGTTGTCCCATTGTGTAAGATAAGATGTTATGGTTGAATATGTTTTTATTCATAGAAAAAGTTTCATCATTACAGACAATAAAGGAGCATATAAAACAATCAGAACAGTTCTTGTCAGTTATTATGCATCTCGAACACAACTACTACTTCTGGGTATACATATTTAAAGACTTTTAATTTAGTATCCATTCTCTGAATCCCAGGCATGCCTGGGGCATTGGAACAGAATGATGAGACAGAGCTCAGCAAAATCAGGTGGGGAGAAACCTCTGGTGTGGTACATATTATTAACAAGCTGTGAGGGACCTCTTCCCCCTCGCTTGCCAGAAATCTGAAACCCGACGTGGGAAAAGAGGACACCCCATTGGAAGAGGAGTTAATCCCAAATATCTGTATGAAATATAGGCATACAAGACTGGTATCATGCACATATAGATACAGTCAGGTCCATAAATATTGGGACATTGATACAATTCTAATCTTTTTGGCTCTATACACCACCATTCACCATTCACCTGATTTGGATGTAAATACCCTCAAATTAAAGCTGAGAGTTTGCAGTTAAAGCACATTTTGTTTGTTTCATTTCAAATCCATTGTGGTGGTGTATAGAGCCAAAAAGATTAGAATTGTGTCGATGTCCCAATATTTATGGACCTGACTGTAGGTAGAAGAAAAAAAAAAAAAAAGATAACAGGTGGGTAAACAAGAATAGTGGAAAAGGAAAAAGGTGAAGAAGAGCTATTAAAGAAAGAAGGGGGAAAGGGGGAGGGAGGGAAGGAGAGGATAGAAAGACAGGGCAGCGGGGGGCGTGGCCGGCCGTTGACAGAGATGGACGCCTGAAGTCTCAGCTCTGTTCAGCCTAGGACTCTTAGCAACTTCTAAGCACCCCACAGCATAGGAGAATACTCAAAAGTGCTCCCAGAAGACCCCTAGCAGAGCCTGCCTCTATCGAGGAGACTCTGTGGAGCAACGGCGCGCGATCGCGGATACGAGACCCGCCGGCCAGCTACGGCTTCATCGGCCGCCATCCGCGCTCAGGAAGCAAAGGTGAGCGCCATCAACACCACTCCTGCCATCCCCTTCACTGCTCCCATCTACACGGCCCCATAGTTACCTCAGAACTGGAAGACGGGCGGAGGATCGCTGAGATTCTTCCCCACAGGCCGGAGCTTTACTTCACCCGCCACCATCTTGCGGCCTCGGGCACAGTGCAGCGCCGCGACACCCACCTCATCCTGCACAACGCTGATGGGCTGAGGCCGGTCCCACATCGGCCTTGCGAAGACCACGGAGGTCACGGGACCACGTTTTTCCCGTATTTTCTAGCCACCCCCAGTGAGGTGAGCTCCCTTCAAACCCATCCTGGGCAACCCGCCCGCCATTTTGCCTGCCCGCTCCAAGATATTCACTCGGCTCTTCAGACGCTGGGAAAGGACATCCCAAGCGTCCTAGTGCACTATTCATCTTCCATACGGAACACCCCAGTGCTGTTGAAATTCATAAACTCCCTAATACTGTTCTCTGTGCCTGGGGAGTGGATCCTGGAAACTGCTCAAAATTGAGGTCCCGGTCTCGGCCTAGCCTACTGCTGTTACTCCTGTCAGCTTTATTCTACAGTCACCTGGTCAAAGGACTCAGACCCTTAATTACCAAGGGGACTCTGTCTCTGCGGGAACATATACACCACATCAGAATATATCTTCCTCCCCACCCCTACCTGGGGTTTGGTTTACCTCCTCTAGGCTACGTTGGAACAATCCTGCTCAAAGCAGCTCCCTCCATCTTTTAACTCACTTGAAGGCCTTAGTGACGGCCACCTGGGGAATTCCTCCTAACTGAGACACCTGATCTAGACCACCTACAACCAATATAGCTCCCTCTCCCACCTCTAATAACACTCAGATACAGACTTCTGTGGTGGGGCATGCCCAGAGCGCATCACCCTAAAAAAGGGGCACATAAACAAATCACTGACTTCTTCCTGTCTGAAGATATGATGCAGTCCTCCAGGGGTCCTAATTCGGCCTCCCCACCCTCTTCGTCCACACTAGTGGAGGGATCAACTCCTCGTGTCATCATATTGGAGCAAATGGACAGCTCAGAGCAAGAGGTTCTTCCCTCCCAACCACCACCAGCTGAGAGAAGCAAAAGAGTAGCACAGTCTTCTGCTCCCTCACCTTCCAAAGTGCCTCTGTATAAGAGGCAGCACTGGGACGTCTGCCAGGACACCTCTAATACCCAGGATTCACTAGCAGATCTACCAACGAGCGACCAACCAGCGTCAGAACATACACTCAAAATGATGCTTCTCTCTTTACAAAATGATCTCAGGAATGAGCTGCGCTCGTCTTTAACAAACCTACAATCAAGAGTTGACCAAGTAGAGGCCCGCACAGAAACGCTTGAACGACAAGTTACAGACCAAGCCTCCAGAGTGTTGGAGGCGTTAGATGCGTTCCATCAACATTCAGACGACATCCACTACTTACAAGCAAAGGTGGCCGACCTAGAAGATCGTTCCAGGAGGAACAACATCAAATTCAGGGGGATGGGGCGTGGCTTGGACGCGAACGGGAGCAGACGCCAGAAAGCGAAGCCCCGATCATCAAAGCCAATCCGCCCGCATCCGACAACCTGGGACCCGGGTAAGAGGCTCTACCACCACAATTAGCCTCCCCATCCCCTACCCTTCGCATCAAGGCCACTCGTCCGCGGATCGGAGGTTCCGGTCCGCGAAGCAGAAATTTAGCCCCCGGCTTTTGCGGCCTAGCCGCGGGGACACGGGCTACGTCTCCTACGGCCCACACGCCACCCATCCAGCTCCCCAACCACCACCAACCATCCAGGGGGGATCTAGCATACACCTCCATACCTTTGAATATAGAGCTGCACCCGCGGCTTTACAGCGGTGATCCGAGGCCTAGTATCGGCTGCCAGCCGCGGACTAAATCTCGCCCAATCTCCGGCCCATCCACCCCCTGGGGCTTCTGGGGTCTGCTGGACTACGTCCCCAAGGGCAACCTATAAACAATACAGTATCCTGAGTCCATTAGGAGGTGCAGATTCTGTGATAAGGCCCTCAAGGCCTAAACGGCGGCCATCTTGGTCCACCCAAACTCCCCAACTCCTCACATAAGATACAGAAGTGGCCATCTTGGTACACCCAGAGTTTATGCTCCATCACCTAAGCAGACCAAAAGGCTTTTCCGACACACTGCACCCTACTACCTCTGGGACAACACAAAAAACCCTTGCAGCTATACCTCAGGGACAGCCATCTTGCTACACCTGCCTCTCAACCACACAGCCCGCGCAGACTCCCTTGAAGGCCCCCGGGGCTGCTGCAGAGACAAACACCTAGATAATCCACACAGCACTCCCTGCTTCTGTATCTGGGAGCTCTGGATTATCAACAAAAAAGGGGAGTGGACAGGAAAAGGGGAAAAAAGAGGGGTGAATCCCTCTCAGCACAGCGGACATCTTTGAATACCCTCACTGCTTTGACCAGCCCCAGGCACTGCAACAACCACTTGGGGCTACTGTCTCAAACAAAGAACCCAGGGGACGTGGCCCAGCACATAGCCGAGATG
>BLSH010153186.1:249347-259970 GCA_018402905.1 Glandirana rugosa
AATCCTACGACATTGGTCTCCCAGGTAGAAAAAGCCTTCTCACCCTGAACGTCCACGCGGAATCGCACGTACGTCCGTAACTAACAAGTTTCTTCTCACATTAAGGTAGTACCTTCCTCCTAGTTATCTAAAGGTAGAGGATCGATACCTCTCAGATTACCGTTACTCTTGCACCCAACGTTCCCGTACGCACAGTGTTCCGGTCCGACGGTATAGGTCTGGCTTTTCCTACTCAACCCCTCTCTCCCAGTGTCCAACTGGGTCGTACGGTCGGTCCTTAGCACACTGCAGAACGGTCTTCCCCCGGTCAAACCCTGTCCTGATGGTCTGTACGTACCTATAAGGAAAGTATGGCGTCCGAGAGGTTGTTTCGGGAAGGAGTACAAAAAGTGTTCCACAACTGGTATCTTACTCCAGCAAAGCTCTCCACTATCTACTCAACACACTCGGCCCTTTGTTGGAGAGCCTGCGGTATGAAAGGAATATCCATGCATGTCTGGTAGTCCTGTCCCAAACTGGCCCCCTTCTGGCAAGACGTCACACGATTCCTGGCTGGCATGCTGGGTCAACCTGTGACCCTCTCTCCCCAACTCATCCTTTTCGGTCTGGATATGGCAGCCTGGCCTTGTGACACGCATGCCCTTGCAACCCACGTTCTCATTGCCATTAGACTCTCCATAGCTAGGAGATGGAAATCTATTGATCCTCCTTCCATGATGGAATTACACTCTTCTTTGAACAATCAATGCCTGCATGCACGCTAAGGCGCACCTGCAAGTCCCACTCTTCCGAAAAAGATGGACCCTCTGGTTACAGCATCCTAAGTGTAACCTGCAACACTAAGCAGAAACATTGCAAGAGCGATTTTACACAGTAGTACTGACTTTGACTATCTGCACCGACATCTATCTTTAGATTATACCTGCCTAGTATTCTTCTTGCTACATTGTGCGAGCGGAAGGCGCTGGCCCATTTATGGGGCAGCGCGCTCTGCTCTCTCAGCAACTGCCATATGAGAGCTGTTTCTAGATGACCCGAGTTCCTACTGCTCGATTTGTAGATAAGCAGGGCTCTCTATAGGAACATATTGTGTGAAAGTACCTGCTACCTTCCCTTTCTTGATTTGCATATTTGCAACTGTAAAGTATACTCCTGTATGTGTTATTTCTTTCTGACAATAAAACATAAGTTAAAAAAAAAATAAAAAAATTTGATTAATAATGGCTCACAGGGGTTTTTAACATAACAAACACAAAAATGTCTCTCAGCCTCCAGGCTATTCGTTACACAACTCTGTTCATTTCCTCCTTAACCATTTGCCCACTGGGCACTTATACCCCTTTCCTAACTGGGCCAATTTTCAGTTTTCAGTGCTCTGACATTTGGAATGACAGTCATGCAACACTGTACCTATATGAAAATATTGTCTTTTTTTCACACAAATACAGCTTACTTTTGGGGGTATTTAATCACCACTGGGTTTTTTATTTTTTGCGCTATAAATAAAAAAAGACTGAAAATGTAGTTAAAAAAAAGAAAGACAGGGCAGCGAGCTCCTCCATCAGAGTTAAAACCATGTGGAAGGAAAGAGATAGTACTTCAAAAGGTACATGAGGGGGAATAGAATCATTCATGCTACTGAAGGGGGTGGTTGCGATGTAAGCTGAGACTTGAGTTTATCAAAAGTGGTATAAATACCAACCTAACCGTCCTCTTCGCTCCTCCCAAGACCTCCTGCTCTCCAGCTCCCTCATCACCTCCTCTCATACTCGCCTCCAAGACTTCTCCCGAGCCTCTCCCATCCTCTGTAACTCCCTACCCCAATCGGTCAGAATGTCCCCAAGTCTATCCACCTTCAAGCGATCCCTGAAAACATTTCTCTTCAGGGAAGCCTATCCTGCCACCACCTAATAACTACACTCCTTTTTTCTCAATCAGCTCATCCCCTGCAGTTTACTGCCCTTTTGTATCATTTAACCCTCCCTCCTAGATTGTAAGCTCTAACGAGCAGGGTCCTCTGATTCCTCCTGTATTGAATTGTATTGTAATTGTACTGTCTGCCCTAATATTGTAAAGTGCTGCGCAAACTGTCGGCGCTATATAAATTCTGTATAATAATAATAATAATAATGGATCCAAATCATCTATAATACCTTGAATTTATCCCAGGTGTCACGTTCCCGGGCCTCCAACTCCTCCATGAGCATGATATCCTTCATTTCACTTACCCACTTGCAGAAGGGGGGGCTGGAGACCTTCCAGAATCTGGAGATAAGCTGTCTACCTGCTGTAAGAGGGAACCGCAGGAGGCTGGATTTTTGTGATTTAACCAAACCTGGTAAGATAGAGAGTAGGGCAATGGAGGGACTGGGGGATATGGGGTCATCATATATTTCTGCGTATGTCTGGAATATTTGGGCGCAGAAAGGTTTAATGAGAGGACAGTCCCACCCGATATCTACAAAGGATCCCTTCTCCAGATGACATCTTCAACAAGCATCTGTGCTGGATGGAAAAAAACGGTGTATAGTTGTAGGCACATAGTACCATCTTGTTAACACTTTATAGTTTTTCTCCTGACCATAGCTGAAGACTGAAGATTTGTACGTGAACAAAAAGGCCTTCTGCCAGTCCACCTCAGATATCTCTGTCCCCAGTGACTCAGCCAAATCCTGGTATATGTAGGCAGTTTCCCATTAACATTGGTTTGGATAATTTTATAGATTTCGGAGAGAGAGAATGGCGAGGAACCTCAGGCAGGGTACATAAGTGTTCATAAGTTTTGAGAGTTCTATGGATTTGCTTGGTGGCATGTAAAGTCTTACTGAAAGAGGCAAGGGGAAATCTGGTTAACCAAGACCTCCTTGTGCGCTCAGCCAAGGGGCCCATCACTAAGTCCCCGGTTGACATATTGTTGTGCCGTGGGCCACGATGTTCTATCGTAAGCGGCGAGGATCTGTACCCCTATGCCCTCGGGGACCTCGGGATGCTCAAACGGGGGATAATGGACTCGGATCTGAGGATAGGGCATATCTATCCCATTTCTTGTACCATAGCTATAAAGAGGACGTGGTCAATGGGGATAGCGTGAATTCTTCTGCAATATCCGAATTCGAGTAAACTTTACCTTTAGCTGGGGATTGTAAGAAAGGAATGGAGGAACGAGCCTCCCTAGGATGTAGGGTATGAGCAAGATGTTTACCACATTTGTTGGCCTGAGAGTAATGCATGGCTCTGCCTCTATCTCTGGCAATTAGGATACACTCGGAAAAAAGCCTCAGGAGATCCCTTCGGGCATTAGAGAGGTCAATTAGGGTGGCGCTGGCCAGCGTACTTTTATGGGAGGCCTCTAACAAGCATATCTTGGAAAGAAGTGAAGATATTTCCCCAGACCACGCTTTTTTGAGGCGTGGTCCGTGCTGTATAAAGATGCCTCTCAGTACTCATTTTAAGGCTTCCCATTTAATGAGAGGTGACGTGTCATCCCTAGCGTGATCCGTAGCAAAGTCCCTAATAGCCTGGGAGATTGCTTGGGTGGAGACCGAATCCCTCAGTAAGTTGTTGTTCAATCTCCAAGTGAACCCCCGCCTACAGGGCGGTAGTGCACCCAAGGAGAGGTGAACCGGGCGTGATCAGACCAAAGCATCATTCCTATCATGGCATCAGGTTTGGAGTCTAAAAGGGTTTGGGATATCAAAATATAATCTATCCTACTATAGGAGGAGTGTGCCAGACAGTAGTATGAGAAGTCCCTGCCTGAAGGGTTCAAAACTCGCCATACCTCCACCAAGGAAAGGTCTGCCAGCAATGTATGGATTTTAGTCAAGTAAGCTGGGAACAGAGAAGACTTACCAGACGGCGTGTCCAAACGAGGGATCAAGGCACAGTTCAGATCTCCACCCATGATTACGTTAATGGCACCAAATTTGCGAAGTTTGGATGTCACCTAGAGAAGGAACCCCAATTGATCCTGGTTAGGAAAATAAACATTAATAATCGTGTATATGGTCTGAGAGTACCTTATTTTCAAAAAGATAAATCTGTCCAGAGGGTCAATCATAGAGTCTAGAATTTCTGGAGAGAAAGAAGCGTGAAAAGCTATGGACACCCCCTTAGAGTGGGCAGTGGGATTGGCATTGTGAAACCAGGTTGGGTAATGTCGACGTGGGAGTTTAGGTATGGTATCAGCCCTGAAGTGTGTTTCCTGCAGCAGGAGAACTTGTGTACGCAGTTTGTGGAAGTGATACAGGATCTGACTCCTTTTTTCTGGAGTGTTAAATCCCCTACAATTTAGGGAAATGTTTATAAAGTGGTTATGATTCATTCCCAAGGCTCTTGTGGAAAAGGTGAAACTGTGCAGAAGAGAAGCTTACTGCGCCTGACAGAGGGGAGGGTAAACTGAGGAAAAGAGGGGTGATTAAAGAGAAGCAGAAGATAAACAGCAGGATAGATAGGGGATAAGAAAGGAGAAAGTGTGTGCTCCCAGGCAATAAACATATGAATGGGTTAATGAGAATCACCATGTGTATCCACCAGGTGGCGATCAAGATGTTAGTGGGATAGTAATACTTAAACAGCTCACCAGCACAATAGTACCTGTACAGTGGAATGTAGGGGGGACCCCTAGTGGGGTATAGAGGGAAAAAGAGGAGAAAGAATAGAGGAACAACATAAAAGACCTTAAGGGTCTAAAAATAACTAAACATAATTCAAGAAGGACCACCATGGGTGCCAGGAACCCAAAGTGGGGTACATGACTGACACATAGGGTGGTCTGCACAGATCAAAAAACAAAATCTGTGGACTTTTAAATATCGTAAGTTAACGGCTTGGCCCCAGGGCCCCGAACAGTCTACAGATATCTAATCTTCACGTGCATACAGTATCAAGGCGGTGAGCCAGGATCAGCACAGCTCTCCAGCCTACGAGGATGTTAGTGCCAATAGAATGAAAAACAGTGTAAATTCAGCATATGGGCCAACCAAAATATTTGTGGCTCCGTGCAGGTTGTAATTGTGTAGATCAAAACAAGAACATGGGGTTCACAGCACCAGGGGGGTGCAGTCACTCATGAACGAGCCAACAAAGGTAACTTGGGTAGCTGCGTTAACTGAAAACTGAGAAACAGGTCTCAAAAATAACAAGGTGTACGTTTAGGTACAATGGATTTTATGAGAAAGCCCGTGAGGGCGCCAGTCAGATAAGACGTTATATATGAGCACCAAAAGGAAGAGGACCCAAAAAGTCCATAAATGGCAGTGGCCACTATTATTTGTGTGTATGTGTGAGGTAATCACATTTTTAGGAGAACGTTTATGGCAATATAGAAGCACTTTTTGTAATCCTGAGGAAGCCACTAAACAGCAATTAAACACGATCATGTTAGGCTGAGGATTATCGGTTGGGGTGGTAATGTCAATGTTAAGAAACTTGTTTCATGCTTAATGAATTATGTAAATGAATTATGTATAAAAAGCTGGAGATAGCTTTAAAAGCATCTAATATATACTTTATTCTCTGATTTTATTCCTATAAATAGCAAGAGTATTTTTAACCACTTCAGCCCCGGAAGGATTTCCAGCTTTAGGACCGGAGCCCTTTTTGAGATTCGGCGCTGCGTCGCTTTAACTGACAATTGCGCGGTCGTGCGACGTTGTACCCAAACGAAATTGGCGTCCTTTTTTTCCCACAAATAGAGCTTTCTTTTGGTGGTATTTGATCACCTCTGCGTCATTTCTGATCGCCGCTATAAACAAAAGAAGAGCAACAATTTTGCAAAAAAACCCAAATTTCTTACTTTTTGCTATAATACAAATCCAAAAAAAAAATATAAAAAAACATTTTTTTTCACCGTTTTTGGCCAATTTATATTCTTCCTCATATTTGCGATAAAAAAAATCGCAATCTGCGTTTATTGATTGGTTTGCGCAAAAGTGGTCGCGTTTACGGATGATGAGAATTCATTTTTGGGGTTTTTATTTATTTTTTATTTTTTACTAAAAATGGCGGCGATCTGCGATTTTTAGCGGTACAGCGATATTGGGGTGGACACGTCGGAGCGTTTTGACCCTTTTTTGGGACCATTGGCATTTATACAGCGATCAGTGCTATAAAAATGCACTGATTACTGTGTAAATGCCATTGGCAGTGAAGGGGTTAACCTGCAGGGGGCGCGCTAAGGGTTAACTGTGTTCCCTGGGCGTGTTCTTACTGTAGGGGGGCTTGCCTAGCTGGGGAAGGGAAGTGGTCACAGCCTTCGTGTACAGGAAGGCTGTGATCACAGCCCTTCCCCCTCACACAGAGCGGAGGTCCGTGTTTACTTACACGGACCTCCGCTCCTTCACTCCGGGGGGGGGGCATCGCGGGTGGCCGGCGGCAATCGAAGCCACCGCACCAGCTCCCTGGCCCCCCCCGAACACAGTGAACGCGCGCGCCTCCGGCAGCGCGCGCGCGCTCACAGTGGCTCTGTATCGCAGCCGCCGTCGTATGACGGCGTTTTGCGTTACAGAGCCACTTTGTCGCCGTCAATTGCCGACCAGCGGTCGGCAAGCGGTTAATTAACTACTTACCAACCGGGCCCCTTTTTTACATTTGTTGGTTACAAGCTAAAAACTGTATTTTTTGCTAGAAAATTACTTAGAACCCCTAAACATTATATATATTTCCTGGCGCCAATCCATGGCAGCATACAGGTGAAGATGACAGCACCAGATCCATACCTCTGCTGATGAAGCAGTTCCGCCAGGTTAAGCCTCTCCCGGACGCAGTCCCTTTTCTTGGGCCGCTATTAGCACTAAAAAGTCAGGGAACCCCTTCTGCGGATCTTTTGGGGTTTGCAGTGTTTCCTCTCAGGAACAAAGTCTGCCATTTCACAAGGTTTGGTGTCTACATGTGAGGAAGGCCTCAGGATCAGCTTTTCTTGTTCCCATCTTTCCTTTTTACCCCCTTACCTCCTCTTCTCTTTTTCTTTCCTTTTTCTTTTACCTTACCTGGTCCCTTTAAATTTTCTGTCTTGTTGTCTCCCCTGTACAGGCGGCCATCTTGTTGGTGGTCAAAGCTGTTGCAATCTAAGGAGTATTCTCCTATCTTTCCCATGCCCAGGGATCATGTCTCCTTGTCCTCTTTTCTTCCTCCCCCTCCCCGCGCTCTTCCCACCTCCTGTATCCGAACGGGAGCCGCCTCGTGCGATTAGGAACGCCGGGGGGGGCGGGGCGCATGCGCGATCGCGTCACTAGATGCCGGCGCATGCGCAGTAGCATCGGGAGGCCGCGGCGACCATCTTGGATGAGGGAAAAACACTGTTTCTTTCCTCTCCTTGCCAGTACTTTGGTGGAGAGGGACCCTTGCCCCTCCCACCTTGGTATCTTAAAGGCACTACCTCCAGAGAAGGTCAGTTTGATCATTTGCAGGGTTTCAGAAGTCATGAGGAAGTCACGTCTGACAGTAAGTAAATGTCTCAGCCTGATAGGTACAATGTCAGCATGCATACCTATGGTTCCTCGGTCCCATTGGCACCTACGATATTTCCAGACAGGGTTCCTGTCTCAGTGGGAGAGGAGACGCCTGGCGCAATTAATCACAATAACGCCTAGGATGCGCAGGAGCCTTCATTGGTGGTTAGTGCCACAGAATCTTTCACGACCCAGATCCTTAGGCCCATCCTCTTGGACCATAGTTACATGCAACGCCAGTGGTCTCGGTTGGGGCGCCCACTGCAACAATCAACGAGTCCAGGGAAGATGGTCATTCAGGTCATCAGGCCTGGTCTCGAACATTCTGGAACTGAGAGGCGCATTCGCGGCTCTAACTTCCTTGGGCCCGCTTCTCAGGGGTCATAGAGTCCTCCTTCTAACTAGACAACAGGGCAGCGGTCTCCTATCTACAGAGACAGGGAGGCACGCGCAGCAGGTCTCTTCTCTCCGAGGTGGAGCCAATTATGTTATGGGCCGAAAGGAATCTTCTGGACCTCAGCACATCATGCCTTCCGGACAGGCTGAATACAGAAGCAGATCGCCTGTCCAGATCCTTCTTGAACAACAACGAGTGGGCTCTCCACCCTCTTGTGTTCCAGCAGATAGCAAACATCTGGGAATATCCACAAGTGGACATGTTTGCCTCTCCAGAGAACACAAAATTAACCCGGTTTTTCTCCCGTCTTCCCAATCCTCAAGCGGAAGCAGTGGATGCTCTCACATGCCCTTGGAACTTCAGGGTAGCTTATGCCTTTCCACCTTGTCCTCTCATTCCAAAGCTTCTTCTCAGGCTTCTGAGCGAACAGGTGCTGATCCTTGCAGTTCTACCATACTGGCCCAAGAGACCTTGGTTCCCTCTAGCCCTCAGTCTCTGCATGGAACCTCCATTGAGGCTTCCCCTGTTCCCTCAACTTCTGCTGCAGGGCAAGTTTTCTCATCCGAATCCCCAGGTCTTGGATCTTCGAATTTGGAGATTGAAAGGAGGATGTTTGAGGCCCTAGGTTGCTCCCCAGAGGTCATTACAACACTTCTTACAGCAAGGAAGCCGTCTACTAACTCTATTTACGGCAAGATCTGGAACAAGTTCTTATCCTTTGCGTCAGGGGCAGACTTCAGTCCAGTTTCCCCTTCAGCAGTAAATATTCTGGCTTTCCTTCAAACAGGGCTTAATCTGGGCCTAGGCCTTAGCTCCCTGAAGGTACAGGTAGCAGCCTTATCCGGAACAACTGGCATTAGTTGGGCATTGCACCCTTTGGTAATAACCTTTTTCAAGGGGGTAATGAAGGCCAGACCACCAGTCAGACGTCCTTTCCCACAGTGGGATCTGTCCTTGGTACTTGAGGTACTAACTGAAGCATCATTTATGGCACTAGATCAGATCACACTCTGGAATCTCTCATTAAAAACTGCCTTTCTGCTGGCTATCACATCAGGCAGAAGGATTTCCGAACTCCAGGCATTAGGAATTGGGAACGAGCACATTTCCTTTTTTCCAGACCGAGTGGAGCTTCGTTCAGTTCGAGGCTTCACCCCAAAAGTTACCTCAGCTAATCACTTAAGAGAGCCCTGGGCTCTACCAATCTTCTCTGATTCTCACTCAGAAGGATGCCAAAGTCTGGATATTGCCACAACCCTCAGGGCAGAGACTTCAGGAACTCAGACAGACTGTTCGTGATACCTTGGGGTAAAAACAGAGGCAAGGAGGCTTCCAGCAGGACATTGGCATCATGGATCGTCAAACTGATTAAAAAAGTCTACAAGTCTAGAAATATGGATCCTCCAACACAGGTGAAGGCGCATTCCACCAGGGCAGTATCAGCTTCTTGGGCAGCAAGGGCTAATGTTTCTCTGGAGACCATCTGCAGGGCCGCCACATGGTCATAACAGCACACATTCCTGTGCCATTACAGGATTGATCCCGGAGCCCTCACTACAGTAGAATTCGGGAGTAGCACAGTCCAAGAAGCCTTGTCTAAATAAATGTTGTCTTTGAAGCATTATCCACCCGCGTATAGCTAGTTATTTATGACATGTATGCTGCCATGGAGGCGCCAGGAAAACGGAAAATTGTATCATACTTACCGTAATTTTCCTTTCCTGGTGCCAATCCATGGCAGCATACGCTCCCACCCTCGGTATTCTATTATACGGAGAATATTGGGGGAGGGACTACCTCTTTAATTTATGCTATTCACTGGTCCTGAGGGAGGAGTCGAGGCGGAGCTCTATCACCTGTATGCTGCCATGGATTGGCACCAGGAAAGGAAAATTACGGTAAGTATGATACAATTTTCCGTTTTTTCAAACACCCTAGAGAATAAAATGGCGATTGTTGCAATACTTTCTGTCACGCGGTATTTGCGCAGCGGTCTTTCAAGTGCAATTTTTTTGGAAAAATTTCACTTTTTTGAGTTAAAAAATAAGACAACAGTAACGTTAGCCCAATTTGTTTGTATATTGTGAAAGAGGATGTTACGCCGAGTAAATAGATACCATACATGTTACGGTTAAAAATTGCGCGCACTCGCGAAATGGCGACAAAGTCCGGTACTTAAAAATTTCCATAGGCGATGCTTTAACAACTTACCAACCGGGCCACTTTTTTACATTTGGTGGTCACAAGCTAAAAACATTTTTTTTTGCTAGAGAATTACTTAGAACCCCCAAACATTATATATTTTTTTTCAAACACCCTAGAGAATAAAGTGGCGATTGTTTCAATACTTTTTGTCACACGGTATTTGCGCAGCGGTCTTTCAACAATTTTACTTTTTTGAGTTAAAAAATAAGACAACAGTAAAGTTAGCCCAATTTTTTTCCATATTGTGAAAGAGGATTTTACGCCAAGTAAATAGATACCATACATGACCTGGTTGAAAATTGCGCGCACTCACGGAATGGCGACAAAGTCCGGTATTTAAAAAGTTCCATAGGCGACGCTTTAAAAATTTTTAACGTTTACCAGGTTAGAGTTACAGAGGAGGTCTTTTGCTAGAATTATTGCTCACACTCTGGCAATCGCGGCGATACCTCACATGTGTGGTTTGAACACCGTTTTCATATGTGGGCGTGACTTATGTATGCGTTTTCTTTGCTGCGCGAGCTCGCGGGGACGGTGGCGATTTAAATCTTTTTTTTTTTTTTTTTTTTA
>BLSH010153186.1:259980-278528 GCA_018402905.1 Glandirana rugosa
CCATTGCTGGCTAGGCCGAGCCCTCGGCGAGCCAGTAATGGGGTCCTCCGCCCTCCCCCGCGGGGGGGAGGGCGGCGGAAGGCGGCGAGAAGAGGCCGGAGGGCAGGGTGGCCCTCTGGCCTCGCTTGGTGACAGGTACTCTTTTTGGAGGGCCGGGGGGGTCTAAAAGACCCCCATCCCTCCTTTGCACTTCACAGTATTCAGATCGCCAAAAACGGCGATTCTGAATACTGTCGTGTTTTTAAATTTGGCGCCGTTAGCCGCCGTGTAAACCGGAAGTGACGTTGTGACGTCGCTTCCGGAATTTGCCAAAGGAGACCCGATCGGAGCCGATTACGGCTTCTGTCGGGTCTCCTTCCAGCCGGCGGATGCGCCGGATCGTCGCTCCGGTCTCCCGGTGGGACGGGAGGCCGGAGAAGAGCGGCGGAAGGCGGCGGGAGGGGGGGCGCCCCCTCCCGCCTCCTGGGGTAATGACCGAGCGGCTCCCGAGCCGGATCGGTCGTTACCCCTGGATAGCCGACCGCCAGCTCTAAAAAATGACACTGGGATATAGCCTGCAGGTGCAGGCTATGTCCCGGTACAGCCGCTCAAACCCGACCGCCGCCTATTTACGGCGCTGGTCGGGAAGTGGTTAAACATTTTTAACAGTAACCAGGTTAGAGGTGCAGAGGAGGTCTTTTGCTAGAATTATTGCTCACATTGCTATCGCTGCGATACCTCACATGTGGGGGTTGAACACCGTTTTTATATGTGGGCGCGACTTACGTAAGCGTTTCTTTGCTGCGCCAGCTCGTGGGGACAGTTTTTACTTTTTTTTTTTTAATTTTATTTATTTATTTATTTATTTTTAAAACTGTTCCTTTAATTTAAAAAAATTCTGATCACTTTTATTGCTATCACAAGGAATGTAAACATCCCTTGTGATATTAATATATGGTGACAGGTACATTTTATGGAGGTCTGGGGGTCCAAAAGACCCCCCATCCCTCCTTTGCACTTTACAGTATTCAGATTGCCAAAAACGGCGATTCTGAATACTGTCAGTTTTTTAAAGCGTTAGCCGCCGCTTAAACCCGAAGTAACGTTATGACGTCACTTCCGGAATTTGCCGAAGGAGCCCCGATCAGAGCCAATTCTGCCTTCTGTCGGGTCTCCTTCTAGCCGGCGGACATGCCATATCATCGCTCCGGTCTCCCGGTGGGACGGGAGGCCGGAGAAGAGTGGCAGAAGGTGGCGGGGGAGGTGTCCCCTCCCGTCCCCGGGGATAACGGCCGAGCGGCTCCCGAGCTAGATCAGTCATTATCCCCGGATAACCGACCGTCCACTATAAAAAACGGTACCGGAGCATAGTCCTGCAGCTGCAGGCTATACCCCGGTAGAGCCACTCAAAACCAGCCGCCGCCTATTTATTGCGCTGGTCGGGAAGTGGTTAATAGATGTATAATTTTTTTAGGTTATTTTCACTTATGGTGTCCTTTTATTAATTCTCATTCAGTGGTCATGCTTTAACAATAATTTTTCTTTTGGCGCTATATAAATCCTGTATAATAATAATCCTTACTCGTAGGGTTATGTATGCACCACCTATAGGTGATTGTAAATTAGCAGGAACTCCACTTTTGTATAACTCTTCCCCAACAGGAAGGACCTCAATTTTTTTTCTTTTTTTGCCATTGTCTGAAGGTGATGGTCACCACTGTGCAGCTTTCTGTATGATGTTAACAAATTCTCAACATCTCAGACTAGCATCCAGAGACTGGTACTATCTGTATCCATCCCCACAGCTATCATCACACAGAAGAATGCTACCTAGACACTGCACCGGATAGAGAGGACAAGCCATGGGGACAGCCCATAATGTTGCCAAATGGCACGGGACCCTGAGTTTATGGAACCCCGCACATTGATTTATTGCCAAGTTGTGTTCCAGTAGGGTGCTATACAGGTCCAGGATGATGAACCTTAGCATGGGGAATAAAATTCCTAAAGGGCCACCATGAGGGATAAGTATTGGACCTCCTCCCCTGGGGAAGAAAAGCTGTAGTTCTTTTTAAAATTCTGCCCAAAGGTTAATGTTGATTATTTAACGGCATGACTGTTGAAACCTGTTACCTACGGTAACATAATAACATATTTGGTAAGGTTGAATAAAGACAAAAGTCCATCCAGTTCAACTTGTGTAGGTGTGTGTAGAAAAATCATTTCCCATATCCCCTTATATTGTTTTTCGCTGCGATGCCTGCCCAAGAGTCTTTTAAAACTATCCATACTTCCTGCCGACACCACCGATTGTGGAAGAGAGTTCCACATCCTTACCGCCCTGACAGTGAAAAACCCCCTATGCATGTTAAGGGTAAACAGCATCTCTTCCAGTCTCATCGTGTGGCCCCATGTCCTCTTACACTCCCTGGGACTGAAAAATGTTATACTTACGCTGGGATCACCGTTGCAATATTTGTATATCGCTATAATATCTCCTCTCAAGCGTCTCTTCTCCAGGGAGAATAAATTTAGCGCTTGTAGTCGTTTTTTTATAATTTTTTTTTTTTTTACATTAACCTTGAAATCTATAGTCAGACAACAAGGTTAATGTGAAAAAAAAAAAATTATAAAAAAAAATTTAAAAAAAATAAAAATAAATAAATAAGTAAAAGGAGGCAGACTCGATGGACTACTCAGTCTTTTTCTGCCGTCACTTTTCTATGTTTCTATGTTTCTATGTACTCATAATTGAGGTTCTCCAGTCCCCATATTAATTTAGTTTCCCTTCTCTGGACCCTCTCCAGCTCCAGCACATCCTTTTGGAGGATTGGTGACCAGAACTGGACGGAATACTCCAGATGTGGCCAAACTAGAGTTTTATAAAGTGTCTGAATAATCATTTTATCCCTGGACTAAATTCCCTTTTTAATGCATGCTAATATTCTGCTGGCTTTGGTAGCCGCACCTTGACACTGCATGCTATTGCTCAGTCTGTCTTCTACTAGAACCCTTAGATACTTCTCCATCCTGGAATCCCCTAGGGATTCTCTCCCTAAAGAGTAACTTGTAACTTATATTTTTACCCCCCAAGTGCATTACCTTACACTTACCAGTATTAAGCTTCATTTGCCATGTAGTCGCACACCCCATTCATTTATTCAGGTCCTCTTGTAAAGTTTCTATATCCTGCTGTGTTGTGATTGCCCTGCATATTTCTATGTCATCAGAAAACACTGACATTGAGCTATTTATCCCATCCTCTATATAATTTATAAATAAATTAAACCAAATTGATCCCAGGACAGAGCCTACGGTGCTGACGGTTAGGAAGGTAACTTCTAGGTATGTTTACTGCAGGGCTTGGAAGTCTTATTTGCATGGTGTGAGACTCAGGGATTCATACTTGTGAGTATGATGTGCGTACAACGTGGGCTGATCCCTGGCATTTCTCCATCTTGGAGTTGATCGGGGACTATTCTTGAGTACGATCGAGGATCAAGTTTCAGCCTTGATGTTCTTTCAGGAACCCATTATTTCACATTCCCTGGTGCTTGCTTTTGTGCAAGACATCATGTGTATTGTTCCATCGCTAAAGCCTCCATTGACTTTGTGGGACCTCAACTTGGTTCTTTCTGTATTGCAGAATTCCCATGGGATAGCTGCAATATTCCTTAGTCCTTCTGCTAGAAGGTTATTTCTTTGGTTGCCATTACTTCAGCCAGCAGAGTCTCAGAATTGACTGCCCTTCCTGTAAAGAACTGTTCCTTGTAATCCAATGGAACTAGGTGGTTTTATGGCCTCAGCCTTCCTTTTTTACCTAGGATAGTTTTTCCATCTCAAATAGCACATGGTGTTTTCTTCTTTCTGTCCTAAGCAGCAGTTGCTGGGGGATAAGGCTATTTACAACTGGGATGTGGTTTGGTTTGTCAGGATTACCTGAGATTGACTGCCGCTAATCATTAGCATCCTTCTTTGTGCTTATTTAAGGCCCAAAACAAGGTTAAACAGTTTCCATTTAATATTTACCATCCTTGAATTCACCCAATGAATCTGTCAGCTTATTCCCAAGCGTATGATACAAAGGGGAAGCTCCTTTTTTTGGGTGACAGCTCATTCTACAGTGATTTTAGTGATGCTTAAAGTGAAACAATAAAAATGAAAAAAAATCCTTTAAATATAGGGCCTGGGGGGTCCCCTTAGTCTGCCTGTAAAGTGATGCATCTGTACCTTGTATAGAACCTGCTGCAGAAAAACTGACATTTCTAAAGAAAAAAATGACATTTAAACGGACTTTGCAGCTGCAAGCTATTGCCGGCAATATAAAAAAAATGAAAAAAAAAATGGCCTGGGGGTCACCCCCACAAGTCCATGCCAGGCCCTTATCCAAGCATGAAACCCAGCAAGGGCACCCTCCCCTCCTGAACCATATCAGGCCACATGCCCTCAACCTGGGGGGGGCTTTGGGGCGGAGGAGCTCTGCCCCCCCACAGCTAAGCACATTGTCCCCATGTTGATGGGGAGAAGGGCCTCTACCCGACAACCCTGAGCAGTGGTTGTGGGGATCTGCGGGCAGGGGGCTTATCAAAATCTGGAAGCCCCCTTTAAGTGAATGGGTAGGGGTACATTGTACCCCTACTCATTTTCCAAAAAAGTGTTAAAAATAAATAATGACAAGAGGCAGTTTTTGACAATTCCTTCACAAAAAAGAAAAAACAATGTCCCCCGATGTAGATCCATCATCAATCACGATGCCCGGACCCAAAAAAGAAACACTCCGCCTGAGAAAAAGGCTGAACGCTGAATGCCTGCTCCGCCGAGTGACAGTTCTTAAGTGGGTAAGGGACGGGATCACCTGGTGATGCCACTTGGTGGTCCCGTCACCGTTGTGATGTCACTGACCCAGCATGCACCAGTTGGTGATGTCACAAGGGGTGGGGCCACCAGGTGACATCACCAGATGGCCCCGCCTACCTATTTAAGAACTTCCAGCGGTGCAGCGGGCATCCTGATTGATAATGGATCTACATCGGGGGGACATTTTTTTCTAAATAAAGGAATTGTCAAAAACTGTTATGGTTCAGGAGGGGGGGGGGGTTGCATGCCACCCCCCCTTTCCTGGCCTCAAGGCTGCATACTCAGATAAGTCTGGTATGGATTTTGGGGGGACCCCACACCATTTTTTAAAACAATGTTGTTTTTTTTTTTTCTTTTTTTGCCGGCAATTAATTTTTTCCTTACAGCTGTCAGTGAGTAAGCCCGCTGACAGCTGATGACTCTTTAGTTGTTAAGGACTTGGCGGCCAGCTTCCCAGGCTCACTCCTTAACACCATATTGACTGTGCGCTCAGTGGGCGAACATCCTGCCAAGCATACAAACTATTTGAGTGTTCGGCAAACACCCGAACGGGCGGTGTTCAGGCCAAACTTTTGCTTGGCCTGAACCGTTTGCCAAACACTAATCAGGGGACAAAGAGATCTATTCTGTCTATGGTTTATGGCTTGCTACAAAACTGAGATCCTTCCTGTAAAGAGGGGACCTCCTGTCTTTCTGCCAGTGTCCAATCAACTGTAGGTGGCGCATAACTCTATGAATGAAGATTAATAGGGCAGCAATTGTCCCATGTGGTACTCCAAGAAATGAATTTTACAGGTAAGTAAAAATCCAGTTTTAACATACATTATGTATTTATCTGCTTTATTAAATAAAATGTTTTGTTTTGTAAATCTATTTTTATTTTAAAATATTTCTTCTTCTATTAGTCTTTCTTTAACCCCTTTCCAACTGCTCCATGTACATTCACTGCAGAGCGGTGGCTCCTGTGTGCAGAATCGCGTACAGGTATGTGATCCTGAACGTCTGGGTCTGATGTGCGCATGTGCATCGCCAGCCACCTGCTTCCACTGTGCCCAATCAGTGTGTCCGGTATTCCTGACGTCCGCCGTGCCCCGTAGATCCTTCCCAAGAGAGGCAAAACAGCGGTCTGCGTATGTAAACAAGGCAGATCGCCGTTTTGTTAGTAGGGAAGATAGAGATCCTGTCTTTCCATATACTTGTCTTTCCACAGTTAAAGCACTCCCAAGGGACACATTTAACCCTTTGATTAGCCCTTATGTTAACCCCTTCCCTGCCAGTGTCATTAGTACAGTGACAGTGCATATTTTTTAGCACTGATCACTGTAGTAGTGTCACTGGTCCACAAAAAAGTGTCAAAAGAGTCACTTAGTGTTAGATTTGTCTACTGAAATACTGCAGCCCCACTATAAGTCGCTGATCGCCACCATTACTAGTAAAAATAAATACATAAATAAAAGTTCCTTAAACATATGCCATCAATTTGTAGTTGCTACAACGCTACAAACCAATCAATATACACTTATTGGGATTCTTTTATCAAAAATATGTAGTAGAATACATGTTGGCCTAAATTTTTGAAGAAATTAGATTTTTTTATTTTTTTTTATTGGGTATGTTTTATAGCAGAAAGTAAAATGTACTTTTTTAAACTGTCACTCTTTTTTGTTTATAGCACAAAAAATAAAAAACACTGGGCGCTTCTCACTGGTCCTGGGGCCCTTTACTCCTATTACGATGCCGCAGTAGGACCCTTTCACATGTTCTGCAGTGAGACCCCTTCCTGCATAGTTGCCAACCTTTCTAAAAAAAATGTAGGGACACTTTTATTGCTAGATCTTCAGCCAGCCATTGTAGGCAGAAAATGTATCTTATTTAGGGGTGAGGCATTTAAAATGGGCACTGCTCTACAAGAGGCACCTAATGCCATACCTCTTTGCATATCTCTACACCCCTCAAAATGACTCAATACCCCCTATAACCCCTGTACTTCTAGCACACCTCTGTATCCCCCAGCACACTTCTATAGCCCCTTGCACATTCCTGCACCCCCTATAAAGACCTCTGCAACTCCCAGCATCCTCCATACCCCCAGCACATCTCTGTACCCCCTTGCACACCTCTGTACCCCACCCACTCCTCTGCACCACCTAAAATCCTCTGTATCCCCCAGTATGCCCAGCAAGCCTCTGTACCACTCAGTACACCTCTGCAACCCTCAGCACATCTCTACACCCCCTCACACACACCTCTGCACCTCCCAGCATCCTCTGTATTCCCCAGAACACCTCTGTATCCCTTAACGCATCTTTTTAAAACACCAGTACACGTCCACATCCTTCAGCACATCTATGTACTTTGCTGCACATCTCTGCTCCCCCTGGCCTCTGCCCACCCCCCATACACACCTCTGCACCTCCCAGCATTCTCTGTATCCTTCCAGCCCACCTTCATATACCCCAGGAAGCCTTCATAACCACAAACACCCTTCTGCACCCCCCAGCACATCTATGTACTCCACTGTGCATCTTTGAATGCCCCACACCCCTAACACACCTCTGTACTCATTTGCACATCTCTGTACCCCCAACCCCCCTAATTCCCACCCCCAAGCACACCTCTGCACCAACCGACATATCCCTGTAGACCCCCCACAACACAGTGTGTTTCAGTATCCTCTGTAATCTTCCTCCCCTAGCACATCTCTGCAAGCTAATTAACAATTTGAAGAGCAGTTTTGGTCACCCCATGGGCACTCACCTCTGCTCCACATATTGTTTGGCAGCTCTGTAGTGTCCAGCATCTCCCTCTATCATTCTGGCCATCAGTTTACCCTATACAGGGGAGAGGAGAGGGACCTCTGACCCAGTCAGGCATCAGTGTGCAAGTGAGTTGTTCTGCTTGTGCACTGAAGCCAATGCCTGCCTGGGTCAGAGGTCCCTCTCCTCTCCCCTGTATAGGGTAAACTGCTGGCCAGAGCGGTAGATGGAGATTCTGGACACTACAGAGCTGGCGATCAGACACTTCCCCCTTGTCCACTGCATAGATTACTGCTGGACAAAAGTATAGGGGGGAGATGCCGGGTCCTGGCTCCTCCCCCCCACAGTGGCGGAACGCCAGGGCTGGTCTCAGGTGCAACCTTTGTGACCCTGGTAGTTCCGCCACTGGTGTAGCTCACATAAAGGTGGGGACAAGGACCTTGTGCAGCCTACATGTCCTGCTCTAGTTTATGAAAGTCTGCATCGAAATTATTAAACCATCCTTTGATTTATAAAATCCTTCAGTGGGCATGCAAGAACTCACTTGGCCACAGTGATGAGAACCTCTTCGTGGTTTAGGTAGCCAATTCCTAATGAGCTTCTCTTTACTTTTTATTTTTGCTTCAAAGTGAGTATGCAATGTACTAAAAAACAAAACAGAAAGGGAGGCGCGCGCACCTAGTGCATTACCATAAAAATTTATTAGAATTGTAAAAAAGTTTAAAAATGACTACTCACAAAACCACAATGTGGTATCACAAAGCCATAAACCAGAGCGAGATGATGCAAATGGGTAGATGAATGAGCACAAGGTGGGGTAACAGCTGACACGTTTTGGGGGCGCACCTCCTTCCTCAGAGCTGTGCTAGTCTCGACTGCCAGACCGAGTGGTATATATACATAAAATGACCAGGAGAGACTGAAAGTTCAATCACCTTGCAAATTGGTCAGTTACCAATCATTCACTTGACCAATTAATTTGAGGAGGGTGCACAGAAATAGACAGGAGCAACACAAAAAAAAAAAAAAAAATCATAAAAAATTATTAAAAAATTGTTTATTAAATAGGTATTGATTGAATTAAAAGGAGAAATCTTTCTCATATGTAAAGTATCTTGCCCAAAAACATGTGCACCAAAAGGAAGAAATACTCACTTTTTCAGGTGTGTGACTACCATCCACTCTGTGGCAAATCCCCTGTATGGAGACACAGGAAGTGGGGGGGGGGGCGGAAGTGCCAGGACCACTCCCGTCCTGAAAGTAAAACTGCAACAAGACTCCATAGCAGGGAATAAGGCATCCCTCATTTCAGGCCCCCTCATAGTGTCTCCTCATAATGGGGCAGTCAAAACGGCTAACATAGCAATGTACAGATTGTTCCAGGGGCATTGCAGGTGATGTCAGATCCGCCGGAAATTGCATCAGCTGCATGCTGTCTGTGCACCCAAAAAAGGCATCCTCAAGGGGATTGAACAAACTGACCGTCAGTCGGGAAGTACCAAAACAAGTTAAACAAACATCTGACAGATGTCTGCCAAAACAAATACAATATGTATAGAAAATATGCAATATATAAAAATACAATATATAAAAATGTAGGGGTGGATAATATATAATATATAGATATATAATATATAAAATGAACAATTCCTAAGAAATATTTGGATTCAATGGATAATCAATAAACAACAACAAATTAATTGCAATACTTCAGGAAAAAAAAAAATATATTAAAAATTGAAAAATAAATGAATAATAAATATAAATACTAATACGGATGCAATTCTATAAATTGTTAGAAATTGTTAATTGCAGTTGGGCGGTAATACAAACCGCCACGCTTAATAATAATAAAAAAAAACAATAATAATAATAATGCCTGCAAAAAAAAAAAAAGGATGAATAGACATGTGCAAATAAATTCCTTGTAGTACATATTAGAACAAATGTAGTTTGGTTTAGAATTATTCTTTAATTGTTCATCTATTGATCTTATTCCAAAGAAATGGTAAGGACCAAGTAAATCAGTACACTCAAAAGGTTAGCTCCTGTTACCAGGGAAATCACAACGAGGAAGAGCCAGGTAGAAGTTGGGTAAGGGAATCCCTGGTAGGCCAGGGCAGGGAGGTGGGCAAGCCCTACTGACAACTCACTGTCTGCCCTACCCACTCAGGGATTAAAGGACTATTACCAAGGAGATACCCAAGAGGAAACAACAGGGAGCATACCTGGTGGGTATAACCCAAGGGCTCTGTTGATGAAGATAACAAGGATGACACAGGGACATGGTAATGATGGGCTGAAACTGAGGTGCATATGCAAAGCTGGGCTATTACATTAGGGTCTGCACATCTAGCCCTATGTTGAGACTTTTCGGTGCTAAGGCCCCCAGACGGTGGATCCAAAAGGATTTCCTCCTGCATAGCTTGCGGAATCTCCGCCTAACATCAACATCCTCTCTCATAACCTCTAGCCCAAAGAGTCTTAAGCCAGAGGGGTTCTGATTATGACTGTTTAAAAAATGCAGGGGTAATGAATGTTTGTCAAAACCCTTCAGTATATTCCTTTTGTGTTCCCCGAACCGTGTCCTTAGAGTGCGAGTAGTGCGACCCACATACATCAAACCACAGGGGCATAATAGGCAATATACCACAAACTCTGAGCCACAATTGATGAATTGACGGATGGCGTGGGTTTGGCCATCCACACCCACAACCTCCTTCTTTTTGTGCCACATGTATAAGCATGCCCACAGTTAGGAACTCCACACCTATAGCTGCCCTTTTGGTCAAAGAGCCCACTCCAGTTCTGATGAGCGACTGTTTTTTGTGGGTGAATTCTACTAGGTGCGATATAGCCCCTCAGGTTCTTGTGTTTGCGGAAGATGACCGTAGGACATTCGGGGAGGACCCCTTTGAACTCTTTATTGACCTCAATAGATTTACACACAATTTTTACCCTCAAACGGTACTTTGCCATGAAGGAAGGGACTGAGAGTACAGGTAGAGCTTCAGACCCCCCAGAGTCTACCAGTGAGGATCAAGACTGTGGAGCACTGACAATACTCGAGGAGTTGTGGTCCGAAGGGGCACATGACCCAGATATGCCTGTAATAGAGCTTCCCTCCAGTGCCGCTTGTATGGCCCCTGTGGCCCACACCCATTTTAGGCCCAAATCAGTTTTTTACCCTCACTGGGTCAAAGGCAAGTTCATCTCCACTTATTATGATCTAGTATATTCCGAAATGGTCAAACTCTGCAGTGACACCACAGGTGGTTATTCACCCACAATGTCCTTAGAGGAAAAACTTGAAAGAAGCAAGAAGGCTCCTAGAGGATGCAAGCACATATTAGAAGCTGAAGGGTGACCCGGTAAGCTTATATAAGCAGGAGTTGAATACTCTATTGGCCCATTTCCATATGTTAGGGGTCCTATCCAAGCACGAATGGCAATTTCTGTATCGTCCTTACCCATTGACACCATTCTTATACCAAATCCCTAAGATTCATAAGGACGTAAACAACCCTCCTGGCTGGCCTATCATTTCTGGCATTGATAGCCTCACTAGCCCTATGAACAGCTACATTGACCATTTCCTGCAAGAACTAGTTGTCCAGCTCCCCTCTTATGTTCGTGACTCTGGCCACATGCTGGAGATTTTGACCCATTACCAATGGCAAACCGGCTACCACTGGCTGCCCTTGGATGTGGCTTCTTTGTACACGTCTATCCAACACCAGTTTGGCCTTCAGGCTGTGCAATACTTTCTTTCACGTGAGAACCATCTACATCCACAACAGTCTTCTTTCATTCTACGGAGCATCAAGTACACCTTGACACACAATTATTTTGTGTTCCAGGAAGAGTACTATAGACAAATCAAGGGCACAGTTATGGGGGCCAGGTTCGCCCCGAGTTATGCCAACCTCTTCATGGGATACTGGGAGCATTTCCACATTTGGTGCAATAATCCCTTCGGGGCGAACCTGGTCTTGTATGCTCGTTACATTGACGATATCTTGATTATCTGGGATGGCACCGATGCCCAGTTAGCTTCCTTCCTGGCACACTGTCAGAATAATCCCTTTGGGATCGAGTTCACTCATGTCTTGGACAGCCAAAAGTTAGTATTTTTGGATTTGGAGCTGATGGTGGATGACGAACTTCGGATCTTCTCTCAAACGCACTTCAAGCCAACAGCTGGTAATTCTTATCTCCACGCCAGGAGTCACCATCACCCGAGATGGATAAAGAATGTACCGTTTTGCCAGCTTCAAAGAACCTGTTCCGGTTTATCGGATTATGAGGAACAAAGTGACGTATTAAGAAGGACGTTTTTGGAGAAAGGGTATGACTAGGTTACTATTGAGGATGCCTATAGCAAGTATCGGCAGAAATACCTACAGGTCATGGATGCAGATGATAAGTCTCCGGAGAAGACGTCCGAGAGTTGGGATTCGTGTCGTCGTCCAGAATTCTCATCCAACACCAGGTTCACTAATAAGGCATTCTCGATTAAACGCATTATAGAAAAATACTGGGGTATCCTACATCGGTACCCCTGCCTGAGTAAAGTCCTCCCCGAACGTCCTACGGTCATCTTCCGCAGACCCAAGAACCTGAGGGGCTATATCGCACCTAGCAGAATTCGCCCACAAAAAACAGTCGCTCATCAGAACTGGAGTGGGCTCTCTGACCAAAAGGGCAGCTATAGATGTGGAGGTCCAAACTGTGGGGCATGCCAATACATGTGGCACAGAAAGAAGGAGGTTGTGGGTGTGGATGGCCAAACCCACGCCATCCATCAATTCATCAATTGTGGCTCAGAATTTGTGGTATATTGCCTATTATGCCCCTGTGGTTTGATGTATGTGGGTCGCACTACTCGCACTCTAAGGACACGGTTCGGGGAACACAAAAGGAATATACTGAAGAGTTTTGACAAACATTTGTTACCCCTGCATTTTTTAAACAGTCATAATCAGAACCCCTCTGGCTTAAGACTCTTTGGGCTAGAGGTTAGAGGTAACAAACAGCAAGGAAATCCAGGCATAACATAACATGTGAGTGTACCTTTTTATTTGTAATAAAATACTTGGTCATACGATATCACACTATATGCGGATCTCTTCATTTTATGGACGGAGCTTCTCTTGCTTCCTGGTTTTGACGTATACATCTCCCACCTGGATTGGCGATAGTTGTCCATATATGAGGGGTGCTGATGAGTCTCCGGTGCCAAATTTCCATTTGCCAAGGTTGACCCTACATGCTGTTTACCAGCCTACCTCTGCTGAGGGTGTTTAACTACTTAAGGTGGCGGATACACTTCTTCGTGGTGGAACATTTTGAAGCACCGAACACTTTTCCTTGTTTAGATCATTTTTTGTCACATTATTACTATGAATAACTCACCTTTTCTGTTCACTGGATCTTTGGAAGGACTGTTTTAAGGACACCATTATTCCTGGGTGGCTCCCGGGTCTTAAACTGTGTTTATTCTACATTTATTTTTAGCGCTGCACATTTTATATTATATTGTTTGTGTTCACAAGTGCTGTTGAAATTTGTGGTTTCAGCTGCTTCACTCTTTTTGTGGATGCGCAGTGTTATTTTTTTTCACATTCTGAGTATGCAATGGCTTTTCTGGTAAGTTTCTTCCCCTTCTGTATGTTACACTCAGGTCATCCTCAAGGACCATTTTTAGATCCTTATCTTATGTCAAGATTGCCAATATTTATTCAAAATCTGGCAAAGCTTTCCAACTGTCCTGAATAAAATCCTTTTCTATTTTCAAGTAGCAACTTATTTTTTTGCCCTGTATAATGCCAATCTAAACCCTTTCTCTGAAGCAGTTCCAAAGAGTTTAGAGGAGATTAAGCACCCCCCCCCCCAGACTGACAATGCTGCTGTTCAAAGGTGCCCCCTGTGCTCTTTCATCCAAGGTGGAGGCACTCTAATACAGGAGATGTTGTACTGGGCAGATAACCAGGTGAAAACAGAGAGGAAAAAGCCTAAAAAAGAAAACGAATGCAGTCGCCATATCCAAGGACTAGTACGGTGCAACATATAACATTTTTGGTTTTGGTTTTAATACCGTTCTAAAGAGAAAAATGACTGCTTCTGGTTCATTTATTAATACTAATTTTACGTGTTTACTTTACAGATGAATTTACGAAGCGCTTAAGTGCCTCAATCAAACATTGGAGTGTGACCAAGCTTATCCCTTCATTCTATACTGTTGTGTTCCTTGTGGGTCTTCCTCTCAATATCACGGCGATCATCATATTCCTGGTGAAGATGAAGGTCAGGAAGCCAGCAGTGGTCTATATGCTGAACCTCGCCACTGCAGATGTCCTCCTCATTAGCATTCTGCCTTTTTATATTGTCTACCGGTTCTCAAAATCCAACTGGCGCATCGGAGAAGGAATGTGTCGCTTTGTTACGGCGGCATTTTATTGTAACATGTACTGCTCCGTCCTGCTCATGACAAGTATCAGCGTGGACCGTTTCCTGGCCATAGTCTACCCGGTGCGGTCTCTCCCCTGGCGCACAGTGAAGCGAGCCTGGCTGGTGTGTGGTGTCATCTGGGGCATCTCATTGGCCAGCACTGTGCCTCTTCTCATATTAAATCAAACCTGGACACTTTATGACCTGGATATCAGATTTTGTCATGATATTCAGTACCTTTCATTTAAATTGCATTTCTATTATTACTATTTCACCACTCTTATCCCACTTTTCTTCTTCTTACCATTATTTATTACAACTTTCTGTTACATCAAAATCATCCGCAGTCTCAGCAGATCACAATTTGATCGCACACATAAGAGATCAAGAGCTATCCGCCTATCAGTGATTGTGCTGAGTGTGTTTGTCCTTTGTTTTGGCCCTACCAATGTCATCTCTTTAATTCACTATGTGCAGATGTATGACAGTAATGACCACTCTCTGTTTCTTTCTTACATCCTTGGTGTAAGTATCAGCACCATCAACTGTTGTCTGGATCCTCTTATCTATTATTTTACATTCTCTGAGTATAGGGGATACATCTCCAACTTTCTGCACTGGAAGAAAGATTATCGCCCACCAGTACAAAGTATCCCCTTAAACACAAAGAGCAGCAACCAGAGAGGAACTGAGGAGACTGATTCCCAATAAGAGTGGCTGAGTTATTCTAACACCGCTCTTTTTTTTATCTCACAGTCATTTTCCTGAAAACAAATGTTCAAATAACATACATGTCACTAAAATCTGTAATGGATAAAGGTTCACTTTACTACCCATATGAATAAAGCTTTAAAAAAAAAAAAAAAGTTTACTTTGGTCCCCGGCTTCTGATATTTCCTGGGGGTGTGAGTGATGTCACTGAGGGTGTGAGTGATGTCACTGGAGGTGTTGGTGAGGTCACTTTTCCTCCTGGAAAATCCAGGTGGGTGAAATGCTGGGTGAATGCGATCCAGCTCATTGCAGTGTTCAGTGGGCAGCACAATGACGTCACTCACACTACCTGAAGGGTTGGAAGCTGGGGCTGAGCTATGAATGGCTCTATGTGAATTTGGTGCAGCAATTGTAAATGGAAAAAAATAGTTTTTTGCAAAACCGAAAGTGTTTCCTGATGTATCCGTGCACCAAAAAACAGCCCTTTAGGTAATGAGTTCCCCCTGAGCACCAATTCATGATCACCTAAAAGCAATGACCTACCTGCTGCACAGCACCCTAATGGATGCTTTACAGCACAAGCAATCCTGAAGTTATCACTGATAATGTGTAAAATAGAATCTTCCTGTTTCTTTTATTACTATTACCAAAAAGGTTCTTTATCACTAAGAGGTCTATTTATAAAAAATTCCCTGTGTGGGTGTATCAATCATGCACACAGCCATCATGAATAATCCCCATAAGGTATCTAATATGTTTATTTTCTGTAATCATTAGCTCCATTTAGTGGCTATAAGTGGCAGAGTTATTTCAGGAAAATTCCACATTATGGCCATTAGATAAAGCTGGTGAGCATACTAAATAAACATTTTAGACAAACTATGAGGATTATTCATGATAGCTGTGTGAATGATTAACACATTCACACAGATTTTTTTTTTTAAATAGTCCCCTAAGTCTAACTTGGTTATACATCCAGGAGGCTTTTCTCCATATTTATCTGTGATAAGACACTTTTGTGTCTTTCTCCATTTAATAAACAGATCCATTCCTATTATTGTCTGTGTACTTATCACTGAGAATAAACAGTGAAGGGAAGAAATTTGATATTTCCTGTTTTTAGTTCCTATCAACATTATCATGATTTAAGTAAATAGCTCACTAGGGACTTATCACCGTGATAAGCCAATTATCACCGGATTTTCACCATTTATTAAACATAATATTGACTGATATAGCAACCTGCGAGAAGGTAAATGTTCTTTCCTGACTCATTCTCTTTAACTTTAATTCCTTTTAAGGCTGGGTTCACAATATTGCCACATGCGGCTCACAGCAGGGGTCCGGGCCATCTGCGTTCACCGTTTCAGGTCCAATTTCAGCCCCGATTTTTGGCTGAATTCTTACCCGAAAAGGACCAGAAGACGCACAGGGCTGTCATGCAAATTCATACCGGAGCCGCAGCGGAGATATGTGAACCGGCTCCATAGAGAGCTCCATAGAGAAGGGTCAAAATCTCCTGCTATTGCGAATTGTATGCAAATAATCCGCATCCAATTCACAATGGTGTGAACCCAGCCTTAATGGACACCGAGATTGTGATGTTTTTCTTTGACTTATTATTTAACCACTTGCACAATGGACACTTATATCGCTTTCCTAACCAGACCAATTTCCAGCTTTCGGTGCTCTCACATTTTGAATGACAATTACTAATGACATTTTTGTCCTTTTTTTTTCACACAAATAGAGCTTTCTTTTGGTGGCATTTAATAACCCCTGGGGTTTTTATTTTTGAGCTATGAATGTAAAAATGACGAAAATTTTGTAAAACTATGCATTTTCGTTGTTTCTGTTATAAAATATTGCAAATTAGTAATTTTTCTTCATAAATGTTGTCCAAAATGTATACTGCTACATCTTTTTGGTAATCATAGCCAAAACAAGTGTATATTATTTGGTCTTTGTGAAAGTTATAGAGTCTACACGCTATGGTGCTAATCATTGAAAATTGATCACACCTGATGTACTGACGGCCCATCTCATTTCTTGAGACACTAACAAGCCAGGAAAGTACAAATACCCCCCAAATGGCCCCTTTTTGGAAAGTAGAAATTTCAAGCTAAATAAGAGGTTAAGGTTAAATAAGGTCAGTAAGAGGCATGGTGCATTTGTAATTTTTTTTCCCACAATTCTTTGCAAAATTAAGATTTTTTTTCACAAAATTTCTCACACATAGCATATGCATGCTTGCAACTACCCCCAAAACACATTCTGCTACTTCTCCTGAGTATGGCGATACCACATGTGTGAGACTTTTACACAGCCTGGCCGCATACAGAGGCCTAACATGCAGGGAGCACCGTCAGGTGTTCTAGGGACATAAATTACACATTTAATTTCTTGACTACCTATTACACTTTTGGGGGCCCTGGAGCACCAGGACAATGAAAACTCCCAAACAATTACCCCATTTTGGAAAGTAAACACCCCAATGTATATTCTATGAGGCATAATGAGTCTTTTGAACATGTGATTTTTTTCCACATTCCACATTTTCCACATTTTTTATGGAAAATGTGGAAAGAAAATTAAAACACATTTGCCCAGTACAAGATCTCCTGTATAGGAGTGCCTCCACCCTGAATATGGCAATAGCACATCTGTGAGACTTTTCCACAGCCTGGCCACATACAGAGGCCCAACATGCAGGGAGTACCAACAGGTGTTCTTGGGACATAAACTTCAAATCTAATTTGACAAAAGCACAAAATGCTTTTGTGAGGCATTGTAGTGGCATGGATGAGCACTGATGTGGCATGAATGTGGCACGGATGAGCACTGATGTGGCATGGATGTGGCACAGATGAGTACTGATATGGCACAGATGAGCACTGATGTGGCATGGATGAGCACTGATGTGGCATGGATGTGGCACGGATGAGTACTGATGTGGCATGGATGTGGCACGGATGAGCACTTATGTGGCATGGGTGAGCATTGTAGAGACATGGATGTGGCATGGATGAGAACTGATGTGGCATGGAGGTGCACTACTGTGGCATTGATGTGGCATGGATGAGCACTGATGTAGCATTGATGTGGCACTGATGTGGCATGGATGTGGCACGGGTGAGCACTGATGTGGCATGGATGAGGCACGGATGAGTACTGATGTGGCATGGATGAGGCATGGATGAGCACTGATGTGGTATGGATGAGGCATTGATGGGCACTGATGTGGCATGGATGAGCATGAATGAGGCATTGATAGACATGGATGAGCATAGATGAGCATGGATAAGCATGGATGAGGCATGAATGAGCCACGGATGAGCATGAATGGGCATGGATGAGCATGAATGAGCCATGGATAAGGCATAAATTTGCATGAAAGAGGCATGAATGAGCCATGGATGAGCATGACTGAGCCATGGATGAGCAATGAATGAGCCATGGATAATCATGAATGAGCCATGGATGATGAATGGATGGGCATGAATGAGGCATGGGTGAGCATGAATGAGGCATGGATGGACATGAATGAGTCATGGATGAGCATGAATGAGCCATGGATGAGCATGGATGGGCCATGGATGATGCATGGATGGGCCATGGATGATGCATGGATGAGCCATGGATGGGCATGAATGGGCAATGGATGGGCATGAATGAGCCATGGATGAGGCATGGATGGCTGTGAATGAGGTATGGATCGGCATGGATGAGCCATGGATGAGCATGAATGAGTCATGGATGGGCATTGATGAGCATGAATGGGCCATGGATGATGCA
>BLSH010153186.1:298920-318135 GCA_018402905.1 Glandirana rugosa
GGGGGTGACATATGACGTGAGCAGTATACAGGGGGCAGCAGTGGAAAGAATACAGTGTGGATGGGGAGCAGTATACAGTGGAGGAGGAGCAGTATACGGGTGGGGTCTATGGGCAGTATACGGTGGGACGGGACAATGAGCTGTATATGGGGAGAGCAGCAATGAGCAGTATACAGAGGGAGCAGTATATGGGCGAGGGGGGGCAGTGGGCAGTATACAGTGGGGGGGTAGTGAGCAGTATACGGGGAAGCAGTATATAGTGAAGAAGAGCAGTGACCAGTATACAATGGTGGCAGGGAGCAGTAAACATGGGGAGCAGTATATGGGGGAGGAGTGGCAGTGGGCAGTATACAGTGGGGGGGGTGTATAGTGGAGGGGGGGCAGTGACCAGTATTCAATGGAGGGAAGTGAACAGTATACAGGGGGAACGGTATATGGGCGGAGGGAAGGGCAGTAAACAGTGGGGAGGGGGCAGTATATAATGGGGGGCACAATATACAGTAAGCATTATACAGGGTAGCAGTATATGGGGGGGCAGTGACCAGTATATAGTGGGGGGGAGAATAAAGTGTACTAGCCACAGTATGGGGAGCTGAAGAACTGCACATGGAGGGACTTGCTGATAGCCACACCCCCACCCCACCCACTAGCTCATCAGCCCGTGTAGCTGCAGACTGGTAGAGTGACCATCGGGTCTGCCAAACAGAGGTGTTTGCATGTGAGACATAAAAGGTGCACTTCACCCGTAGGTAGGCTATAGTTCCTTATGGGCTCCCTAGTTGCATACATAGACGTGCCCGCACGGGCCCCCTGCAACATGACCGGGGCCACCTGGGTAGTAGGGGGCGGCTGGGCAGCACAAAGAGGAACCAAGCGTCTATTTCTCTCCTGCCACCGCTGAATGCCTGCAGGAGGAGAAGTGAGAATTCAGGGGCAGCAGGAGAGAAATAGACGTTTGGTTCCTCTATGTGCTGCCCAGCCACCCCTACCACCCAGGTGGCCCTGGCCCACCGGGCATATGCCCGGTGTGCCCTATGGCCAGTCTGGACTTACTTTAAAGTGGAAAAAAGTTAGTTTAGTAATAAGGAGCTATTTATGATAAAAGAGACTGTGTACGTCTTTTCTGTCATACATTTTTCTGTCTGCCTGACAGCATGTTTTCTGAAAATATACATTGAGCTGCACATGTGCAGGAGTTATGTCATCCAGACCCCGGTCATAGGCTCTGAACCCGTAAGATGATCTAAAAAAAATGGAAGCATCTATGATGAGAACAGACGTCACAAGATTGCAGAGGGGTTTGCATTACAAGATATTGCAAAAACTTGCTGTGGGTCCAGAACTGTTTCTGTGGTCTGGCAATGACATTCCACGTCAAGGTGTAGATTGGGGAAGGGTTAGAACCACTTTCAGGTTTTTACTTCTATCTTGGGTTCTACTGGAGACATTCACTCTCACTTCCTGTCCTGCTGACAACATGTTACCAGGCAGGAAATGAGGGATTTATTTATTTATTTTTTTAAATAAAGTAGGGAAAAGATAGAACCCTTATTAGACTTTTATGTTTTGTCTGTGTTCTTGTTGCAGATTATTCTCACTTCCTGTTTGGAGGAACCAATAACCCTAGGACAGGACTTGAGGGGAAATCTCTCTAATGGAGCTCCAGATAGTAATAAAAACAGACACCGGGTTCTAATCCTTGCCCTTCCCTATCCAAACGTCAACGTTTTTGACTTTATGTACATTATAAAATGTTTTCTCACAGTGCAGCCAAGAGCAGCCAGTTATAATTATGAAGCAGTCTGTTCATCTCTGAGACATCACCTGTAGGGTCCATCTCCTCCATTATTGAAAGTTCACACACATCATTGGCAAAAAGCTTCAGCATCAGTTGCCCCTCATATCAGTGCTCAGCCTGCACTGGAGATGGAAGTTCACCTGATTTTACCTCTTCTATTTCTATCTTCATTCTTTTTTCTTTTTCTTCTCAGTGTTCTTGATTTTGTCACACCAGTCTCAGCAGTGTTCACGGCCACACCAGTCCCGGTATTTTTAGACCAGCATAAGCCAGCAACCGTGTTGCTAATCACCGACACCCCTATTCAGTGTCACAAGACCAGTGTAAGCAGCAGCAGTGTTCCTGATCAGCAGCACACCAGTCCCAGTGTTATCCAACCTGTGCAGCCAGCAACAGTGTTCCTGATCACTGCCATATGAATCCCAGTGTCACTAGACCAGTGAAGGCCAGCCAATACAATGAATTACTCAATGACACCATCTATGATCTACAGATGTGACCATTGATTTGCATGCTAAAGAAATCTTGTAATCATGTTAAAAAAATGTATATTCCTATTTAAAGTGATACTAAATTTAATCATTTAAAAATAACAAACATGTTATATTTACCCACTCTGTGCAGTGGTTTTGCACAGATCAGTCCAGATCCCACCACTTCTCGGGTCCCTCACTGGCACTTCTGGCCCCTCCCTCCTGCTGAGTGAAACTTGCTATGGGGGCACCTGAGCCGAGTATAGTCCATTCAGACACGGAGCCGTGACTTGGCCCCACCCCCTCTGTCTCCCCATTGGCTCACCGGCTTTGATTGACAGGAGCAGGAGCCAATGGCGCCCCGCTGCTGTCTCAGCCAAAGAGGAGGGAGAGTCCCAAACAGCCAAGACTGTTGTGCAACATGGCTGGATAGAGATGGGCTCAGGTAAGTATTGGGGGCTGAGGGGGGCTACTACACACAGAAGGTTTTTTTATCCTAATGCATAGAATGTGCTAAAGGATAAGTTCAGGTTTTTTTTTTTTTTAATTCCTGCTCCTCTATGTACCAGTATAGCATTATTGTACAATCTCTGTACAATTTCCTTTAGATTTACCAGAACTAAGAAATATGAGGATCCACCTATCGATCCATTCACTCTATATCCAATCAGACAGGCCCTATATAATGCACTACATAGTTGATGGTAGATCTAAAGGAGATTGTACAATCAGATTGTATAGTGTATGGTGAACTTTACAGAGCCCAGTTTTCAATACTACAGCTATATCCACATAGGCTGTCATCTGATCTCTCATGTCCTGCACACTTCAAAATGCCAAATGAACAATCTATGCAAGATTAAGGTTAAGGTAAGGAAAACATTGATGCCTGTGTGTGTGTGTGTGTGTGTGTGTGTATAGTGAGAACGGTGATCATTGATTGACTGCATTTCGTTTAAAAAAATGTGCACCTGGAGGTGAGTGGGTGGGTAGGAGGGTGGATGATGCAGGGTGTTTAGAAGTAATGGAGAAGTTTTTTTAAACAGCCATGAGGACAGTGAGGTAGGAGTGTGTAGAATAAATGGAAAGCTGTTATATTTTTGCAAATGAAGTACATTAATGCTATATTGGTACATATGGGAGCTGGAATTTAAAAAAAAGTGGTGAACTTATCCTTTAAAACCTTCTGACTTTAGAACCACTGTAACTCCTTATGAACATTTGGTTAACTCTAATTAGCACTAATTAACACCTTACTGCTAGAGTTGAGCGAACCCGAACTGTAAAGTTCGGGTTCATACCCGACTTTAGGGTGTCTGTGTCCCGAACCCGAACATTTGAGAAAAAGTACGGGTTCGGGGTTTGGATATTTTTTCGCAGGGCAGCCAATCAACAAGGGTTTCACTCGTTTGCCCTTAGAAGCCATCACAGCCATGCCTACTAATGGCATAGCTGTCATTAGCCAGTGCATCATGTGACCCAGCCTCTATATAAGCTGGAGTCACATAGTGCTGCATGTCACATCATCTCATACTGGTGTAGAGAGAGGTTCCTGCTGCTGGTGTGAGGGACAGATTAGCATTATGACATCATCTCATAATGGTGTAGGGAGAGGTTCCTGCTGCTGGTGTGAGGGACAGATTAGCATTATAAAATCATCTCATACTGGTGTAGGGAGAGGTTCCTGCTGCTGGTTTGAGGGACAGATTAGCATTATAAAATCATCTCATACTGGTGTAGGGAGGGGTTCCTGCTGCTGGCGTGAAGGACAGATTATCGTTATAAAATCATCTCATACTGGTGTAGGGAGAGGTTCCTGCTGCTGGTGTGAGGGACAGATTAGCATTATAAAATCATCTCATACTGGTTTAGGGAGAGGTTCCTGCTGCTGGCGTGAGGGACAGATTATCGTTATAAAATCATCTCATACTGGTGTTGGAAGAGGTTCCTGCTGCTGGCGTGAGGGACAGATTATCATTATAAAAGCATCTCATACTGGTGTAGGGAGAGGTTCCTGCTGCTGGTGTGAGGGACAGATTAGTGTTATAAAATCATCTCATACTGGTGTAGGGAGGGGTTCCTGCTGCTGGCGTGAGGGGCAGATTATCGTTATAAAATCATCTCATACTGGTGTAGGGAGAGGTTCCTGCTGCTGGTGTGAGGGACAGATTAGCGTTATAAAATCATCTCATACTGGTGTAGGGAGGGGTTCCTGCTGCTGGCGTGAGGGACAGATTATCGTTATAAAATCATCTCATGCTGGGGCGTGGCCGGCCGCGGACCGAATTGGCGGCTTGAGAGAGGAGCTCCGGGACACAGGGCTGTTCAGCAGCACAAAGCGATCCCTAGAGACTCTATTCAACCACCCGGAGGGAGATCCAGACCCCAGGAGGCTGGGGACCATGACCAGAAAGCGTAAAGAGGAAAGGAAACCTCAAAAGCTGACAATGTATTTCTCACAGGCCGCGGACGAAGGTAGGCAAGATGGCGCCGGCACATCATCCACGCCGACACATAGTCTCATTGCCCAGCCACAGAAACCGGGATTGCTCGTGAACAATAACGGCTCCAAAAGCAATCCCGGTTCCTACCCTCCTACGCCCCAGTCTGCCAGCCCCGCTAAGGCCAAATTCAGGGCAGATGGAGGGAGATGCAGCCCGGCACACAGTGCCAGCACAGACTCAGGGGAAGAAACGAGGGAGCTCCCCGACTCCATAGAAGAATGCCCTATATCAAATACTCCAGTAAGTGACTCTGTACTGAAGGAAATGCTCCTATCTCTCAAAAGCTCACTACAGACAGACATGGTAACAAGCATGCAACGATCCCATAGCGAACTGCAGGAGGTGGAACACAGAGTAGGCCATGTTGAATCAAAGATGGGGGAATTTGCATCAACTATCAATGACTTAGTGGATGCACATGATTCCACAGAAAGCGACATGGATGCACTGAAAGCCAAATTAGCTGACATAGAAGACAGAAGTCGAAGGAATAATCTCAAAATTATAGGCATTCCAGAGTCCTCTTCACTTTTATCATACCAAAGAAAAATTCATGGCAGCAATGCGAAAGGGTGAAAATTTACCCCCACATCTTCAAAAGCTTCAATTCTATGCTGACCTCTCGCAATATACCTTACAAAAGAGGAAAGGCCTCAATGCAATAACAAAAGCACTTAGAAACCACAACATTAGCTATAAGTGGGGATACCCCACGAAAATAACAGTCCCCAAAGACGGCACCTCACATGTTGTAGACTCCTTGGAAAAAGGCATTTCTCTGCTCAAAAATGGCAAATTGTTCCAGAGCCAACCAGCAACCTGGTAACAACACAAAACATCCCCCCGGTGGATCCTGAATGGAGGGTGGTTACCTCCAAAACTCTAGGAGCCATATTTGAGCTCTCATTTAAATAATTAAACCCTGTGACCCGAGAGGCGTTGAAGCTATTCTCACACTACAGAAATACCCCTAAATATCTTGAGCAGCAAAAAGCTGCACTCTGGTACTAAGTACCAACCTCTGACTAATATCAATAATGATTTACATTTTGTTTTCTTAGTTCTTTACATATGTTTTACCATTTTTCCACTTACCGCAGTAGACACCTTTAACTTTTTGTGCCACCCGGATGAAAGGCAACAACATAATTAAGAAAATCCGTAAACATCAACAGGGCTACTTAATATTATGTGGGGACATGAATATCACGTCTGACCCATCCATAGACTCTACAGCTTCTCCCAAAAGGCACAATCTTTATCTGCAGGAATGGACACACCGCAATGGCTTATACGATACATGGAGGTGCTTTCACTCGGGCGAAAGAGACTACACCTTTTACTCTACCCCACATCGAACCTACTCAAGGATAGACCTCTTTCTAACGGATCAACAAACCTTATCCAAAACTACCTCATCTTCGATTAATGCGATCACTTGGTCAGACCACGCATCTATAACTTTAACATTAGAAGACTCCTTTTCTATCACCTGTGCTCCTATATGGAGGGTGAACCCTTCACTACTACAAAAACCACAATACAGGACAGAATTGGAAAAACATTTACAAAATTTCTTTATTGAAAATGATGGCGGTGAAAGATGATTTCATAGTGTGGTCAGCTCATAAGGCGTATATGAGAGGTGAATTTATAGAAAACGGGGGCAGGAGTTAAGAGGTAGCGCCAAATGAAAATAAAACAGATCACTGATGAAATTTACTCACTAGAAACAATTAACAAACAAACCCCTTCCCTCAATAATTCTAAAAAACGAACGCAATTGCGCTCAGACTTAAGATCACCTTAATTGGAGAAATTTGAAATTGCCTCTAGAAGACTTAAGATGCAATACTATGCCATGGGTAATAGAGCTGGGAAGTTATTAGCCCGGAAATTACAGGGACATAGATACAAAACAAAAATCCCATACTTAATCCACCCAATCACTAAAGATAAACACTACCACCCAAAATATATAGCAGAAACCTTTAGTTCTTACTATGGAACATTATATAATCTCAAGGAGGATCCAAACACCTCCCAACCAACACCTTCACTAATCAACTCATTCCTACAAAAACTGCCACTTCCTAAACTAAACGCTGGCCAGTTACATAATTTAAACTTGCCATTCCAACCCAGCGAGATTCAGATAGCAATTGAATCACTGCCAAACAACAAATCCCCAGGCCCAGACGGATTTGTGGGAGAATATTACAAATCATTCAAACATATACTTGTACCCTTCCTGACACGCATTTTCAATAAAGCTGCTGCCTCTTCCTCCTTCCCCCAAGAAATGTTACAAGCAATGATAATACCCTTACCCAAGCCAGGGAAAGACCCATCAACTCCTCAAAATTTCAGGCCAATATCCCTACTTAATAATGACCTTAAATTATATGCAAAACTTATAGCCCTCAGATTACAGGATATTCTTCCTTCGCTTATTGGCTCAGATCAAACCGGCTTTACAAGAGGTCATCAAACCACAGGATGCCACACGACCTCTAATCAATATCATACATTGTGTTAGCCAACAAAAAAGGCCTTCTCTATCCTTGCTTTGGATGCAGAGAAGGCCTTTGATCATATCCATTGGGGATACCTAGCAAGCACCCTGTCGGCCTTTGGCTTTGAGGGGAATATCCGCTCAGCAATACTGGCTCTGTACACCACGCCCTCGGCTCGTGTATATACCTCCGGGCTGTTGTCCTCCCCCTTCAAAATTACAAATGGAACTCGCCAAGGATGCCCTCTCTCCCCTTTGATATTCAATCTACTAATGGAACTACTAGCCACTCATATTAGAAACCATCCCAACATATATGGATGGAAAGGGCACAAATTTTCCCACACAATTAGTTTATTTGCAGACAACATAATACTCATACTCACAGATATAGAGAAATCCCTGGCTTCGGTACATGATTCACTAAACATGTTCAATCGAGTTTCTTATTATAAGGTAAATGAAACGAAATCATATGTGCTGGGTTTGGGAGTTTCGCCACAGACTAAACAAAAACTTGAGAAATCCTTACCATATGTGTGGAAGGAAGATGGGATAAAATACCTGGGAATAACTTTGACCCCAAATACTGATGATCTATTCAGGGAAAACTACATCCCACTACTAAAAGAGCTCCGCTCTAAACTTCAAGCCATATCTTTAGGAGAATTGTCTTGGTCAGGGAGACAAGCCACCTTTAAAATGAATATTTTGCCACAATTCTTATATATATTTAGTACCTATCCCAACACCCAAGTCCTACTTTCAAAAGGCACAAACCATAGTGAATCAGTTCCTATGGAAAGGGAAAAGAGCAAGATGTGCTTTTAGCAGTCTAACAAATAGGAGAGAGGGGGGAGGAGTAGGCTTAACAAATCTGAGAGATTTAGCGGCACTACTAGCGCAGATTAGACACTGGTTCCAACAACCCATAGACAACAAATGGTTAGATCTGGAAAACTACCAAATCCAAGGCCACAACACCCACCTCTTCCTAATGGCTAGCACACACATAAACAGAATAAAAACGGCAATATCCCCTACAATTAAGGCCTCGATAGAAGCATGGCGAAATCTAAAATCAGTACTCATAATAGATGAAATAACCACCACTTTGCCTATGCAATTGCAATGTATACATCTATTAATCCCTGACCTCAAAGTCCCACCCTGGATACAGAGAGGGATTGAAGGAATAGACGAATTAACAATAGGACCAGCTATTAAGACCTTTAGAGCAATGCAACTCAAATTTGGCTTACCCAATTCGGAACATTATACCTATTTACAACTGTCACATTTTCTCCAAGCTAATGCTAATACCTCAACGACCCTCCCATGGTGAATGGCCCAATATTATAAATCGAAGTACTCCAAAATAAGGGGTATTTCACTAATATATAAAACTTTAGACAACAAGAACCATTTTATCAAAACCCAACACATTAAAGCTTGGGAAAAAGACCTAAACTCGGATTTCACATCTGAGCAATGGCAAAAAGCAATAGAGATGTCCTATAAATCCACAAAAAGTGCTAAGTTATGGGAATTATATAAAAAAAATCTTGTTGAGATGGTACCTAACCCCGTACAGAATTTCTAAGTTTGACCCACAAACCTCTCCACACTGTTGGAGAGACTGCGGAAAGGTAGGCACTCTGTTTCATATATTATGGGACTGCCCAAAACTTGAAACATTGTGGGCAACATGTTTCCGCAAAATAGACCAAATTCTCGAAATACATATCCCACAATCACCAGCATTAGCACTATTATCTATAGGAATAGAAAAAATCCCTAGAGAACACAGAACAATCATCTCCCACTTATTATTGAGCATGAGACTAACTCTGGTTCGCCACTGGAAGGACAAAATGGCTCCGAATATAGGGGAAGCTATAAGAACTACCCAAACCCATTGCACATATGAAGAATCCTATGGCTCTTCCCAGGGTAATTTCGTGACCTGTGTAGCTAAATGGAAAAGATGGCACGAATGGTATGATAAACATATAAGACTCTAAACATACATGTTAATCTAAAGGATTTAGACTGCGGTATGTGGATGTAGTTACAGTTAACTTTGTTTGTTTTAATTACTCTGTTCTATTTTGAACTCTTCTTGAACTTTTAAACCACAGTTGATAATATATGATTATTTGGAAGTAACATGGAATGGGCTGTACATGAAAGCATGCAGTATCCTTATGATCTATAGGAGGCTGGCCGGGTGCTGCTGGGCTCTCCTCCCGCCGGGTCACAGTGAGTTCCCAAAAGGGGTGGCCTGGTGGGCGGGGGGACCAGGAGCAGACCGGCATCCCAGTAACATGGAAAGCAACATTTAAACTGCGAGGAATCTAATATGGAATATGATTTTCATGTAATTCTATGCTTTGCTTAAACAACACGTTGGAACAATCTTACCTATGTATACTATATGTTCTATGGCTGTGTAAGTTCTTAAAGAAAACCAATAAAGAAAACTTGAGTTAAAAATCATCTCATACTGGTGTAGGGAGAGGTTCCTGCTGCTGGCGTGAGGGACAGATTAGCGTTATAAAATCATCTCATACTGGTGTAGGGAGAGGTTCCTGCTGCTGGCGTGATGGGCAGATTAGCGTTATAAAATCATCTCATACTGGTATAGGGAGAGGTTCCTGCTGCTGGCGTGAGGGGCAGATTAGCGTTATAAAATCATCTGATACTGGTTTAGGGAGAGGTTCCTGCTGCTGGTGTGAGGGGCAGATTAGCACTACAAAATCATCTCATACTGGTGTAGGGAGAGGTTCCTGCTGCTGGCGTGAGGGACAGATTAGCGTTATAAAATCATCTCATACTGGTGTAGGGAGAGGTTCCTGCTGCTGGTTTGAGGGGCAGATTAGCGTTATGAAATCATCTCATACTGGTGTAGGGAGAGGTTCCTGCTGCTGGTGTGAGGGACAGATTAGCGTTATAAAATCATTTCATACTGGTGTAGGGAGAGGTTCCTGCTGCTGGTTTGAGGGGCAGATTAGCGTTATAAAATCTTCTCATACTGGTGTAGGGAGAGGTTCCTGCTGCTGGTGTGAGGGGCAGATTAGCGTTATAAAATCATCTCATATTGGTGTAGGGAGAGGTTCCTGCTGCTGGTGTGAGTGACAGATTAGCATTATAAAATCATCTCATACTGGTGTAGGGAGAGGTTCCTGCTGCTGGTGTGAGCGGTGCATTTCTTGCACAAAATTAAAAAGTGCGTCGACATTGCTGGTTTAAAAAATCATATAAATTTGTGCTAAATAGTGCATTTGCATCCAGAATGAGGAGAGCGTCAAATAAGGGATGTGGTCATGGTGCTGCTGGTGTTGGCGGTGTTGGTGAAGCTCCTGTTGCAAGGAGAGGACATGGTCGATCTGTGCCAGCTGCATGCACAAGTGAAACACCTTCCTCAGGTGCGAGTAGCTGACAGAACCTTCAACGTTATATGGCAGGCCCGAATGCCGCTCAACGAATGGTGAGGCCAGAAGAAGTACAGGCGATAGTAGATTGGGTGGCTGACAATGCCTCCAGTTCCTTCACATTGTCTCCTACCCGGTCCCTTGCTGAAAGCTCAGAGTTGGCACCTGAACCCCATGGCCATTTGTATTTCACCTCAGCCCCTTGTAAATCAGCCAAGCAGTCTGAGCCCAAAGTCATGCAGCAGTCTCTTATGCTTTTTGATGACTCTGCTGGTGTGCATTCCATGGGCCATCCACATAGCCCTGCCCCAGAAGTGGAAGACATTGAGTGCACTGATGCCCAACCACTTCTGTTTCAGGATGAGGACATGGAAACACCACCGCAGCATGTCTCTGATGATGACGAAACACAGGTGCCAACTGCTGTGGCTTTCTACAGTGTGCAGACTGACAAGGAGGGCAGTGGTGAAGAGTGTGTGGAAGATGATGTGGAGAATGATGAGGTCCTAGACCCCACATGGAATGAAGGTCATGTGAGTGACGTGTGCAGTCTGGAGGAAGAGGTGGGGGTCGCACAGAGGCACCAGCACAGCAAAAGAGGAAGCAGGTTGCAAAAGCGGAGCGAGCGTCCCCTAGACAGTATGTCTGCTACTACCCACCGCACCCAGGGACCTAGCACACCAAAGGAAGCTCAAAGGCATTTCCCGTCGTGGCAGTTCTTCAGACAATGTGCTGACGACAAGACACAAGTGGTTTGCACGCTATGCAATCAGAGCCTGAAGCGAGGCATAAATGTTCTAAACCTGAGCACAACCTGCAAGACCAGGCATCTACATGCAAAGCAGGAGCTGCAGTGGAATAAGCACCTCAAAATCCAAGAAAGGTATCGGGCTCCTCCTGCTTCCTCTTCTGCTGCTGCCTTGGCCTCTTCTTCCACCTCTACAGGACCAGTGTCACCTGCCACCCAGCAAATAGACGATGTGACAGCAACGCCACCATGTCCGCCACCGTCCCCAAGCATTTCCACACGGTCACATGGAAGCTTACAGCTGTCCATCTCCCATACACAGGAGAGAAAGAGGAAGTACCACCCTACCCACTCACGATCCCTGGGCCTGAATGCCAGCATTTCAAAATTCCTGACCTTTGAAATGGTGTCATTCCGTCTGGTGGACATGGACAGTTTTAAAAATCTGATGGCGGTGGCTGTCCCACAGTAGGTGGTTCCCAGCTGCCACTACTTTTCCAGGCAAGCCAACCCTTCCCTGCACAAACAAGTCGGGGACAAAATCAAGTGTGCACTGTGCAACGCCATCTGTGGCAATGTCCACATAACCACTGATACGTGGACCAGTAAGCACGCACACTGTGCAAATTTAGTGGCGGGTGGGCCTGAGGCGGCTAGCAGTTTGGTGCATGTCCTTCCGTCACCAGGATTACAGGGCATTTCTCTTTGCCTCTTGTTGCCTCCTCCTCCTACTCTGCTTCCTCCTCCTCTATCACCTTCTAATCTGTCAGCATAACACCTTCACTGCCAACTTCAGCACATCCAGGGGGAAACGACAGCAGGCTGTTTTAAAACTGATATGTTTGGGGGATAAACCACACACTGCGCAGGAGCTGTGGACGGGCATTGAACAACAGACCGATGAGTGGATGATGCCACTAAGCCTCAAGCCCGGCCTGGTGGTGTGCGATAATGGGCGAAATCTCGTAGCTGCTCTGGGCCTGGCCGGTTTGATGCACATCCCTTGCCTGGCACATGTGCTGAATTTGGTGGTGCTGAAATTTCTAAAAAACTACCCGGATATGTCAGAGCTGCTGCTGAAAGTGCGCGCTTTCGGCGTTCTCACCCTGCTGCTGCTCGCCTGTCTGCGCTGCAGCAGAACTTCGGCCTTACTGCTCACCGCCTCCTATGCGACGCGCCCACTAAGGTGGAACTCCACCTTGCACATGCTGGACAGACTGTGCGAGCAGCAGCAGGCAATAGTGGAGTTTCAGCTGCAGCACACACGGGTCAGTCACTCTGCGGAACAGCGCTACTTCACCACCAATGAGTGGGCCTCCATGCTAGACCTGTACACCATATTGCGGTGTTTCGAATACTCCACCAACATGGCCAGTGCCGATGATGCTGTTCTCAGCGTTACTATCCTACTTCTATGTCCCCTTGAAAAAACACTTTGGGTGATGATGGAAAAGGATGTGGCACAGGAGGAAGAGGAGGATGAAGAGGGGTAATTTCCACGGTTTCAGGCCAGTCATTCACAAGTGGCTCGGAGGGTGGGTTCCTGCACCAGCATAGGCCAGGTCAAAAATTTTCAAGCCAGGGCACAGTTCTGGAGGATGAGGAGGACGAGGATGATGATGAGGAGGAGGAGAAGGAACCGTGTTCACAGGAGGGTGGCACCCAACGCAACTCGTGGGCATCACTGGAGCATGGCTGGGGGGATACGGAGGACACCGATGATACACCTCCCACATAGGACAGCTTGTCTTTGCCTCTGGGCAGCCTGGCACACATGAGTGACTACATGCTGCAGTGCCTGCGTAATGACAGCCGAGTTGCCCACATTGTAACTTGTGCTGATTACTGGGTGACCACCCTGCTGGATCCCCGTTACAAGGACAACGTGCCATCCTTAATTCCCTCACTGGAGCGTGATCAAAAGATGCGCGACTAATAGCGCACTCTGGTAGACGCGCTGCTGAGGGCATTCCCAAATGACACCGGGGTCTCAGTGGAAGCACAAGGCGAAGGCAGAGGAGGAGGAGGAACAGGTCGCCAACGCAGTTGTGGCACCGCCAGCACCTCAGAGGGCAAGGTTAGCATGGCCGAAATGTGTAAAAGCTTTGTCAGCAGCATGCCACAACAAACAGCACCACCAGCTGATAGGCAACATCTTAGCAGGAGGCAGCATTTCAGCAACATGGTGGAACGGTATGTGTGCACACGCCTACACGTACTGACTGATGGGTCTGCCCCATTCAACTTCTGGTTCTCCAAATTGGGCACATGTCCTGAGCTTGCCCTTTATGCCCTGGAGGTGCTGGCCTGCCCTGCAGCCAGTGTATTGTCTGAACGTGTGTTTAGCACGGCAGGGGGCGTTATCACAGACAAGCGCAGCCGTCTGTCCACAGCCAATGTGGACAAGCTAACGTTTATTAAAATGAACCAGGCATGGATCCCACAAGACTTGTCTGTACCTTGTGCAGAATAGACATTTAGACCGGCCTCACACAGCCATTGGTATACTTAAGTGAAGTATGAGGTGGATGGGAAGTGCATCTTCAGTCATGTATACAGCTGGTAATGTGAACATTTGAACATAAGTGAGCCCCTGGAATACCCAATATATGTCTTGTACAGAGGAAGGGGGTGGCCATTTATGGCACAGTCTCCCCAAGGAGGGGAATAATTGGTTACAGTGATTTATTTTGTATAATTTTTATGAAATGGGGATGTATCTATGGATGATTTAACAAAATGTATGAATAAAAAAATGTATTATTTTAAGTCTTGGAATCACTAATGAATAGAGGTGCCTCAAAAGCCCCACTGTGCCTTCTCTTGGCAGTTATATTTGTATTCGGTGTGGTGTGGTGCTTCACAAATTCCTTTGCCAGGACAACAGATATATCTATATTGTATTTTAATCATGTCTAGTCTTCTCCTAATAATATCAATGATCCTGAAGTTTGTATACTAACTTTGTGAAGATCTTCACACATACACTGCCAAGTAATCACTATACCCCATGTATAGGCACTGCTGTGTCACACATTTCACAAAGCCTGCCTTCAGAAATACAGAGGAGCTGAGAGGAGGAGGCGGAGTCTGCACAGGAATCACTGCTTGCAGACAGCAAGGTACCATGGGATATGTATATGTGTAGTCTTCAGTAATTGAAAGGAAACAGCAGAGGAGAAGCTGCAAAGCACGCTGGGAATCCAGGAAGTTGTGAAAACAGATGGCCAGCAGACTATTAGAATTTACCACTTACTGCAAATATTTGCAGATCTAGCCCCTGAGACTTTGGCAAGAAGGAGACTCGTTAGACCAACAGATGCAGGCAAAGAATATTAAATATAGCTGGGGTTTTCCTGCGTGCCTGGTAGGGCATAAAGATGGTAGATCAGCAAGACTCAGATACCCTGAAGACTTACAAGAGTTATGCAATATGTTAGAACTACAAATGCCAGATATCCCAGGATGGTCAGGAGATGGGACAAAAGAAACATCTGTAGAAGAAGAACAATGGCAAACAATTTCTATAAAGATGAAGAAATAAAGGACATTAAACAGACAACAGGGAAATAGCCCCTATACATTGAGGAGAAACTAGAAAGAACTTAAGTTATAAAGTCACAGGGAAAAAGAGCAAATAAGGAGGGCAGAAGAGTGAAAAGAGAACTAGTGTAAATCTTAGGGTATGAAAGGGAAAGTTAAAACTAGAAAATAAAGGCGCGGGAAAGTAAGTAAAATTATATCTTAGAAATTACGGGACACTTGGGCCAATGGCAGGCACATGGACCTGAACCCCCAGATTTGAAGGAGAGGGTCGTCGGGTGGGCGTGTGTGTGGACATAGCCTTACATTAAGATAAAAGAACCGATGATGGAAGGAAGGTACTTGGAACCACTACCGGTTCGAAGACCAGAATGTGGCCACAAACTCCTAGAATATTGAAGACAGGAATTGGGGAAAGCAGTAGGGGAGAGAGGGGTGGGTGGGGGTGGGTGGGGCAGGGTAAAGAGAATATCCCTGAAATAGCCTGTTATCTCATCTTCTTTTTATTATGTCCCTCTATGCTTCAAAGCTTCCATTCAGAAGGGAAGGAAAAGAAAGAAAGAAAGAAAGAAAAAGAGGAGATAAAGAGTAATAGATATTTAACACAATTAAACTTAAACTTTTAACATACAATGTGAAGGGTCTAAATACTCTGGTTAAAAGGCATAAGATCCTTAAAGAAATCCAACACTACTTCGCAGGTGTAGTTTTTATATATCAGACGAGACAAAAGTTGAACTTTACTCAAAGAAATATCCTACATGGTATTATGGGGACTCAATAACGAAAAGAGCAAAAGGGGTGGCAATAGGACTTGCAAAAGGCATAAGATGCGTGAAGAAGCAAAGGATGGTAGATCCAGAGGTAAGATATTTATTCCTGAATAAGGAAAATTATACAACATGGATTGCATGTTTGCAATCATATACTGCCCTAATAAGAATCCAATGGTTTATTTAAGACAGGTCCTGGGAAAATTGATTGAATTTAAAATTGGTAAAGTAATAGTGGCAGAAGATTTCAATTTCTCCATGGACCCACAATGGATATTTTGACCCAGGCCTGGAGAAGTGTAGCATTCCAACTTAAGTCATTTAAAAGAATTCTATACGGGGGGCGTGGCTTGACGTGATCGTGGATGGACGCTTCCTGGAGAGCTCCGCACAGGCCTGGGACAATCCTAGGGAATCCTCATGGAGAAAAGGAGGGTGAGATCAAAAAACACCCCGATCCAACTCCCCACAACACCTGCTCCATTTTGGGCCCTATATCGCTCCGATCGGTACCCGACGGCTGCAACGCCAAAAATCGAGGCCACGACTTTTGCGGCCTACTGCTACCGGACCCTATAACTCGGTCCCTGGAGCCTCTTTCATCCATCCACCTCTGCAGACACATGAACTACCCTTCTGGGTCCTTGCCCTGGCTGGGATTGCCCCCATTTCTCTTTTAAAGCCCTTAAAAAGGATCTTGAAGGGGTGTGAGGCCTACCGCGACTGTAGACGGACGTGCTTCTGCAAGCTCCGCTGCCATCCTAATTTCATCTGCAGGAATCCTGACCCCAGGGACTTGGGTGAGCTATTTTACCACCCTAGCCTTTCTCCCCACACACTCAGCTCCATTTCAAGCCGTCTATTGAGCGGATCGGTGGCCGTCATCCACACAGGCAAAATCGAGGCCGCGGCTTTTGCAGCCTATAGGGCCCGGACCTGACAGTGCGGTTCCTGGGGATACAAACCACCATCCATCCACCATCCCCATATCCAGAACCTCCTGGGACTTCACCCTATCAAGGATAGCCCCCAGAGAAACTGAAAGAGGGCAATTATTAATTCAAATGTTGAGCTACCTAAGTCCTCTCATAGCATAGTCCCCGCATGGCGCTGTGAGGACTTATACAGGGGGAGCTCTGTCCGATAACAGGTCTGTATTCCTCTGACAATGCCATCTAAAGGCTCTAACACTCGTGGCAACTCCAACAAGAAGTCGGGGAAGGGCTCGGCAGCAAAACTGGCCACCTCAGGTTCTATTCAACGCTTCCTCGCCACAGAATAGCGTTAATCTACAACACCGCGCAGTAAGGCTAAAGCCTCGCGGCCGAGTCGGTCCCCTTCTGCTCACACAGCCTCCTCCCGTGGCTGCTCATCGGCTTCCTCCCAGGGCTCAGAACTGATGGAGGACCCTGGTTCCCCAGCAGGATCTGACATGGTATCCCTAGTAAGTGGGCTCAAAGGGGAAATTGCAGGCATGTTCCGTAGCTTTGAAAAAGCCATGAAAAAGGAATTTGTGGCCGTGCGTACGGACATGGCACACCTGCTCACACGTGTGGAAGAGACAGAGAAGCGGCAAGATATACAAGACGAGGTGATCAGGGAGCTGCAGAGCACGGTAACCAGACTTGCAGTTGCTCACCGTGCCACTTTGTATAAATTGGAAGATATTGAAATCAGAAATCGCAGGAATAATCTGCGCATCAAGGGGCTTCCTGAAGCAACTAAGGATGACGACCTGGAACCCACGATCCGTGGCATTCTAAACACCATCATGGGTAAGCCGGTGACCGAGACACTGCGCTTTGACAGGGTACATAGGGCCCTGCCCCCCGCAACCTCAACACAGACTTGCCTAAGGACGTGATATGCCGTCTTCACTACTATGAGGAGAAAAATGCCATCATGGTCAAGCTCCGGATCCTCTGACATAGACTTTGATGGCGCTTAATTAACTATCTACCCTGAACTCTCAAAAGAAACCCTGGAAAGACGTTGTGCGCTTCGGCCTCTATTAGACCAGCTACGGTCAGACGGCGCAACATATAGATGGGGATTTCCAGCGTGTCTGATTGCCACTAAAAATGGCCATTCCTATACATTACGGTTTCCTGAAGATCTCCCAACATTTCTGAAAGATCTCAACATGACTCACGTGGAGTTACCAGGGTGGCAAGATCAAATCCCCGCCTTTCAACTCATACCTGAATCCTACGGTCACCGGACCCCTCTAAAAGGAAGCGTAACGCAACACCGGGATCATCTTCAAAGAAAAATGGGTGAGATCTTCCCTGTTTCTCAAGCCTCACATTAATGCTTTTCTACTTCTAAAACTGACTGGGCCCTTTAGCACTTCAACGCACGGCTGGGACACTCATTCTTTTGGTTTCTACTCCTCCCCCCCGGGGCCCCCGCCCTCCTGGGTGGGAGGAATATGACTATGGCTATATAACCACCCAGCTACATTGATTTTCAAAAAACATATATGAGGCCCATCATACCCCAGTTTAATACATACATGTTTCCCAGTTTAAACTTTATTGGTACGGTTCTCTCCTTCTTCCTTACTGAAGTATTCATATAATATATCTCCCTCCTTGTCAGAGGAATTTTGTCAAATTTCGTCAAATTTTGTCAAATATATTGTTATGTAAACAGTTTATAAAATAGGCAGTTAAAGGCCTTGCTGAAAGGACGTCTCTCACTTGATGCATTACATGCAACTGCTCTTAGTGACAGACCCCCTCCCCTTGGGGTCGGCGGGGGGTGGGAGGTCGGGGACCGCCGGCAGCATACATGCTGCCTGGGGGTCTCCTTCTGGCCCAGCCTCACCGTCCCTTATGGGATCACCACAGTGAAATGCGTGACTTTTCAACAACCCGTGAATTTGCTTTGTATTACATGTTTTACATTGTTTTGTTCCTGAGGCATATTGTTTCTCTTGCCTTTCTCCTATTCTTTTCTTTTTTTTTTTTTTTCCAATATGTTTTATTGAGGTAAAAGAAAACATACATATAATATGGATCAAGTTATCATTGACATTAGTCACAGCGACATTGAGTTAGAAACACAGAAAGAAACGAGAGCACTGGTATTACAATATCCCGTCTTGTATACAACTTACTTAGTTACCAAGTGTTTCTTAACTGGTTAGATAGGTGTTTTTGATAACAGGAAAACAAAAAAAAAGCAACTTTGAGCTCATCAACAAGAGCCACACTAATAGGCTAGATTGAGCTCGGTTTAGCTTAATGCTGGTTCCTTTGGCTATCGGAACCTCATTAAGGTTTGTACTAAGCCTATGTTAGAGGGTATAATATGGGTCGCATAGGACCCGTAGTGGGCAGTAATAGTTGAAGTATAAGCAGGAGATATAGGTATGGATAGTTGAAGGAAGCGAGAGTAGGAGAAAGAAAAAAAGGAGAAAGAG
>BLSH010153186.1:341658-353932 GCA_018402905.1 Glandirana rugosa
TAACACTAGCATTCAGTTTTTGGTTGGAGCAATCACAATGCAGACATACCAATGTTAAAAAGGCATAGGCAGGTTGCAATGATTCAGTTTTTGGTTGGAGCGATCACAATGCAGACATACCAATGTTAAAAAGGCATAGGCATCATTATCAGGTAGCGGCCTTCTGCATCTGCTATTTCATGTATGGGTTCAAAGTCAATAGATTCTTTAAGTATGATGGCCACACCCCGTTTCTTTTCTGTGCTGTTTGCCAAGCGAATGTGAGGGAACAATTTGTGAGAGAATGTAGGTATTTTTTGAAATGGGTTTCCTGGACGCAAATTATATCCCCACCTAGTTTGGTTGCTGTTTGCCAGAGGGATGCTCTCTTTGCGGGGTGATTTAGACCCTTGGCATTAATAGATATAACTTTGATAGCCATGATGGTGACAGGAGCGTTTGGATAATTCAGCAAGAAGAAATATTTACAGCACTAAAGGAGATAGCCACAGGAAAGAGTCCAGGACCGGATGGATTCTCCGCAATCTATTATAAAACAAATTAAAGACCAGTTAGTTCCAAATTTATGTTCCTACTGGAATTCCATAGATGAAGTGATGGAAATGAGGAGAGAATCACTGTTGGCCTATAACAAAAGAAGGAAAAGATATAACGAAATGTGCCAGTTATAGACCAATATCATTATTAAATGTAGACACAAAACTGTAAGCCAAAATATTAGCCACTAGATTGAAGAAATTATTGATGGATTTGATACATGCAGACCAGGTGCGGTTCATACCTGGGAGAGAAGGAAGAGACAACGGAGTAAGAACATTGTTACTCCTACAAAAATAAATAGAGATAGACCCCAAGCTCTATTCCTGTCAATAGATGCGGAAAAAGCATTTGAAGGGTAGACTGGGGATTCATGATGGCTACAATAGAGGAGATGGGGATCAGCCCCAAAATGACTCGACAGATTTAAACACTATATCAACATCCAACAGCAGCAGTAAAGATCAATGGTACGAGACAGGGGTGTCCTCTTTCACCCCTATTGTTTATAGTGACATAAAATGAACTTTATTGGCCACTATTATAAATAGTGTAGATATAAAAGGAGTGAAGATAGGAAAAGAGGAACATAAAGTGGCAGCATATGCGGATGATATCTTGTTTTAAGTCTCCTGCCCAAGAACAACATTACCAAATATAATGAAATTATTGAAAGACTATGGAGAACTATCAAACCTTAAAATGAACCCCTCAAATTCTGAAACCTTAAATATTAATATGAATAAGAAAGATGAACAACAATTACAAGAACAGTTCCTGTTCACATGGCAGAAAAAATGTAAATACTTAGGTATAAAATTAACAACATCTTCAAAGGATCTGTATCAAATGAATTACATGCCATTATTAAACAAGATTAAAGATGAAATAAAAAATATCAATGAAGGGGCGTGGCTGAGCGTGCGATCAAGATTTCCCCCTTAACCTAGGAGCTCCGGCACCTCGGGAGAGAATAAAGCCTTCACAAAAGAGGAAAAACCTACAATGGGCAAAATAGGACGTCAACTTCCCTTCACAAGTACCCCCCACACTGAACAGAGTCGTAACCTACCGTATTTATTTCGATCCCAGCCAGCTACTCCGTCCTCGGCCTCTTCCCCACGACCAGCCTCTCTGAACATGGCTTCTGCAAGGAAGCACACTGAGACTCCGAACAACCTGGCATCCTCTTCAGATCAAGACACAATCCTTTCCCTCATCCAACAAATGCCCAAAATGTTGGACCTTCAATCAATAGCTTCCGATATTAAAGGAGCTTTATCCAATGCTGTCACGGATTTGAAAGATGAGATACGAGGAATTTCCGATCGTTTGGAAGAGGTGGAAAGGGCTACTGAACACCACGTGGAGGATATTCGGGAGCTGCAAACGCATAGCACTCGCTTCCAATACCACCTAATAGAGATGCAAAGAAGGTTAGAGGACATTGATAACCAGGGAAGAAGACGGAATCTAAGAGTAAGAGGCATTCCAGAATCGGTCGAACACGACCAAATCCCTCTGGCACTACATTCGCTCTTCAACAACCTCACAGAAAGACCAGCAGATGCCCCGATCAAATTTGAAAGGGCACACAGGGCTCTCAGGCCTAGAGGGAGAGAAGGCGATCCCCCCAGAGACATCATATGTTGCTTCATGGACTTTAAATTAAAAGAGGAAGTAGCATTGAGAGCCAGAGACCAAGAAGAGATCCAATTTAATGGCTCAGATATTAAGATTTACCAGGACTTATCCCAAATTACCCTAAATCACCGAAGAGCCTTGCGCCCTATCCTTAAGGCGCTGAGAGAAAGACACATTGTGTACAAATGGCGCTTTCCGTTCGGTCTGTATGTCACTATTCAAGGACGATCGTTCACTCTACACACCCCAGCAGATCTCCCCCAATTCTTCAGCTTTACCAGCCTTCCTGAAATCCCCGTCCCTGAGTGGTATCGCAACTTCATCATTCCAGACCACTGGAAGGAGCTTGTCCCTCAACAACAAGAACAACGCACACCCTGCAGACGTCTCAACACGACACCTTATCGAAGAGAAAGGGGAGACCGGGCGGCCGATGAAGACCGTCCTAACCCAATACAACCAGCCGGTGAATAAACCCCATATACCTCCAGATTGTAATACCTCTTAATCGTTCTTGTTATCTGTTTGCTTCTGGAAATGACTACCCCTTATCTACCTCCTCCTTCCTCACCGTTCTTTGTCTAACGAACTCGGGCCTTAACATGTTAGACTTTACGTTTCTCTTCACTCTGGACTACGTTTTCTCCTAATCTATTAATGCGAACCATAGCTCTGGCTTTCTACCACCTCATTCCCTCGATAGAACATTGCTCAACTCACTAGTGGTCTTCCCATTAGCGTATACACACAGTCGTTCGCAGCAACCAATGACTGAAGACACTACGAGTCAACGCATGATTGCCCCCACAGCTCTGAATACCTGGACTCGCTCATTCACAACCTAGAGGACTGGCCTCACAGACCTCCTTACTATTTATGCAGATGATCAATACGGACCATCATTGAACCATGATACCATCCCACTAACACCCCTACTTCCTAATTCTCTATCCAGATCACTGTATACGAGCTGCGGACTATCATCTCCAGAGAAGGAGGGAATAACTGTTGAAGATCCCTGACTCTGCAAAGCCTGGCTGACCTTGGGGGGCGACCTGTTAAGGACTAGACGTTTGGTGTTTATGATACCCCCCCAGGTTCATCTCAGGTACCCCTCTAACCCACTTACCCCTAACAGCTTGCAGCGGTTTCCCCCCTAAAGGCTAAAAGGCTTATATATGCCTATTGTTATAACTGTTTTTCTTTTTTTTTTTTTTCGTATTGGAGAGGTTTATCACACCTGGAGGTATATATACCAACTGATATCTTACACTACTCTAGTTATACTATATTGTACGGTATTATGTCATATTGGTTATCTGTTTTCTTTTTGCCCAAACAACTCTATATTCTCAACACTCTGATCACCAATCTTTTAATACTATTCTCCCCTGGGGTACGCCTTAGGCTCCTCCCCGTGCTACAGACCACTAACCCCTCACTCAGCCCGGCCTAGCCGGACTGTTCATCCAGAGGCTCAATATAGTGGATCGGTCCATAATCCGTATTCCACTTGACCCTCGGTAACCCCCCTTCGCAACTCTCCCACTCAAACTCAATCCTCGCCTTATCCCTTGCCCTATCTACATCTCACCCCATTTTCTTCCCCCTTAGACCTTTTGCAACCTTCTGTCAAGCGAAATGCCTAATTCCATGACTGAACACCCCTGAAAAAAGGTCCCTGACCCTAGGTGAAATTAAAAACATAAAGCTCAAGTTGCTTTTTTACAAGAGACCCACTTCTTAAACTCAAAACCACCCAAACTAACCAACAAATACTATACCTCCAGCTTCCTAGCCTCTAACAAGAAATCCAAAACCAAAGGAGTGGCAATTCTCATACATAAAAACCTACCCTTTATAGTTAAAGACCAACTTGCTGATCCCGAAGGCCGATACCTTTTCCTCAAAGGCACGATACACGCCAAACCCATAACAATGGTTAACCTTTATGCTCCCAACTCCCATGAGGTTACATTCTTTCGACAAACCCTCGACATGCTCATCCCATTTCATGAAGGCATGGTTATTTTGGGAGGTGATCTAAACATCCCCCTCAATCCACAACTCGATTCCTCCTCAGGCTCCTCATCTATTCCCTACAAAGCTTTGAAACAGATCAAAAGCCAACTCAACCTACTCTCACTCCATGACTCCTGGAGAACTCTACATCCGGACACAAAAGACTTTACATTCTACTCACCCCCCCCCCCCATGCAAAATATTCACGTATCAATTATTTCTTTATCTCGCAAAAAGACCTAAAGTATCTCCATTCAGCCACTATTGAATCTATGCTGATTTCAGATCACCATCCCATTTCAATATCCTTAAAACTACCTATCCGCGAAATTACCCAAAAATCTTGGCGTCTTGACCCCTTTCTTTTATCCGACCCATCCATATGTGCACAAATCAAAAATACACTTACAGATTATTTTGAAACAAACGACAACTCAGATACCTCAGCCTTGAATGTTTGGCTAGCGCAAATGCGTCATAAGAGGTCATTTCATATCCCTCCTGGCACAAAAGAAAAAGGAAAAGCAGGCCAAAATCGATGCACTTTTAACCAAAATTAGATCACTCGAAAACACACATAAACACTCCAAAGCAGTTAAAACATACAACCACTTAGTCCTAACCAGAAAAGAACTGCTAGATGAATTAGGCAAACGAATAAGGCGTAACTATATCTTATCATCTAAATTCTTCTATGAACATGCAAACAAAAGCGGAAAACTCCTAGCTAGACTGCTACAAGGGAAAAGAGCCCAAAATCAAATATCCCAGATTCTCGACCGCAAAGGGGTTAAACTAACACGTACTGAAGAAATTGCTAAAACTTTTGTACATTATTATTCTAAATTATACAATCTCCCATCACAAGCTCACTCTATTCATCAAAAACGCGATCGTAAGCAGAAGATAACAGATTTCTTGTCCTCATTACAGCTTCCCAGATTGTCAGAAGCAGACATAGTATCCCTGGAAAAACCTATTACATCACAAGAATTATCCACCGCACTTCATTCGTCAAAACCTGGCAAAAGCCCAGGGCCCGATGACCTCCCTAATATCTACTACAAGACCTTCCCTGATATTCTAAATAACCATTTCCTGAAAGCCTTTAATTCATTAGCTCAAAACCCAAAACCTCCTACTGATCTTCTAGAAGCTCACATAGCAATCATACCTAAACCCCATAAAGACAACACACAGGTCACTAATTATAGGCCGATCTCATTATTAAATTCAGACATTAAACTATTTGCCAAAATTCTAGCCAACAGATTACTCCCGTTTGTGCCTAGCCTTGTATCCCCAGATCAAGCAGGGTTTGTCCCCGGATGCGAAACACGTGACAACACGATTAAAGCAATTAATATCAACTATTGGATGCGCAAAACAGGAACTGAAGGTTTTTTTTTGTTGACGGATGCGTTCGACAGAGTGGCCTGGGATTTTATGGAAGCAGTCCTTCAAAACCTGGGACTGGGAGACTTCATGATGAGTTGTATCCTAAGCCTATACTCTTGCCCCCAGGCCAGAGTGAAAGTAAACGGCCACCTGTCGGACGCCTTCCCCATCCGTAACGGTAAGAGACAGGGATGTCCCTTATCCCCGTTGGTTTTTATCCTCACAATTGTTCCCCTTCTCCGCAAGATACAAGCAAATCCAGATATATCAGGAATCCCATTAAAAGACCACACGCTCAAGATAACAGCATTCGCTGACGACATCCTCCTGTTTCTAATCTAAACCAATAACTACTATACCCAATCTACTAAAAGATTTCCACGAGTACGGGGAGCTTTCGAATTTCAAAATCAACCTGACTAAATCCTTTGCTCTTAATATTAATTTATCACCTAAAACCCTCCAACATTGCCAAAGCATATCCCCTTTTGCGTGGAAGTCTGACTCCTTACCATATCTAGGCATCCAGTTCCCAGCGAACCTATCCAACCTTTTCTCCTTTAATTTCTCTACATTCTTACAATGTTGTATAAAAGACTTCACTGAATGGAATAAAGCCAATCTGTCATGGTTCGTTCGAGCGGCCTCAATAAAAATGAATACCCTCCCCAGGTTTTTATACCTGGCCCAAACAATTCCAATCACCATTCCCAAAGCCTTCTTTAAAACCTTGCAAGCCAGTATCTCAAATTTCATTTGGAAAGGAAAAACCCCTAGAATCAGCCTAACAAGACTATCTGCCTCTAAAAATCTAGGAGGACTAGGCTTACCAGATTTTCAAAAATATCATAAAGCTACCCTGCTAGCCAAACTGGTTGATTGGCACAATCCTAACAGAGAAAAAAACTTGGTCAACATCGAACAACTGATCCTAGGGCTTCCACCCCAAAACGCCGCCTGGACCCTGGACCCAACAACAGATAGAATGCTTAAAGATCACCCCTTAGTGGCTCCCCCGATTCAAATCCTTTGACAATTAGCCCGCAATGCCAAATTGGCATCTATTCCGGGCCCCTTATCTCCTATAAAGAATAACCCCCAGTTTCCACCAGGCAATGATAGAGGTTTTGCCTCTTTTGCCCTATTGACTAATCCCAGAGCCTATCAATTCTTTAATTCAGGAAACTTTTGCAAAATTTCAGATATTCCCTCCCATGACAACTCACCCCCAATCTCCAACTGGGCCTACTTTCAGCTGAGGCATTTCCTAAACGACTTTGACTAAGCTCAGATCAACTTTCACTAAACAGAAAACACTGTTTGAATCCCTATGCTGTGGTCCTCCACAACGACACCTCATAGCCACGATCTACTCTATGCTTTCCGACTATGACCCTGACTATCTATCCCCTATTATGAAAGCTTGGGACCCCTACTCAAACCAGACAATTGAACCAGACCAGTGGTCTAACATTCTCACCACAAACCTCAAAGGCTCCAGAAATGTCTCTACACAAGAGCACAATTATAAAGTGTTAACACACTGGTACAGGACCCCTTCCACTCTACATAAATTCTTTCCACAATCTCCCAACATATGTTGGAGATGTAGCGCCTCCCCTGGTACTATGATTCACATTTGGTGGGAATGCCCCCGCATCATGACCTTTTGGAACAAAGTGCACAAGATCATTAAGGAAATCACCTCATGTCCTCTGGAATTCTCATTCCACCAATACCTTCTACACTATTCTTCCCCTCTAGGACACTCTTACAATAAATCTCTAGCTATGCACATGATCAATGCAGCTAAAATGTGCATCCCTGCCCTACGGTCCTTAACTGGTTTGCTAGACTTAACAAAACCCAAGAGATGGAGGAACTAATTGCAATCTTGGCTGACAATATCACCTCTTACCACAAGATCTGGTCTAGTTGGATTGACTTCAAAACGTCCCAAGAGTATAAACAACATAATTTAAATTAAGCTCCTCTCTACACCAATTATCACAGATAATAGCTATTTAACTCGCAAAGGTCTACACCTCCCCCCCCACCCCTGCTCTCCACTCCCCTCCCACCCCATGCTTTCTTTTCTCTTTTCTCTCTTCTTTCCCCACTCCTATAAGCCGATTGATATCTGATTACTTATAACCAAGTTATATACGCAGCCAACCTATTCCCTCCTACTCAACTTTCTTCTGCTGCTTTTTCATATATAGAAACTAGACCCCCATCTCTGAAGATTATACACATAAGATATTACTCTATATCCCCCCTTTAGTTTTGGATGTATCTCTAGCTGCTTAAATATCTTCCCTTACTATATACCTCAACATACATATTGGATTCTCTTTTTATTTCTTTTTTCTAGAAAACGATACTCAATTGTACCCATATTTATTCTCAGTCCGGTTTCCCTTTAGCCCATTGTTATGTATATCACATTGACTGCCTTTTTCTTTTTCTTGTTGTTGATCAGTATGTAACTTGTAATACCTGTATCTGCTATGCAATAAAATCTTATGGAACTAAAAAATATCAATGAGGCTACTTTCCTGGATGCTCCCAATACACGTGCCACAGATGTATTTTAAGACATTAAAGAAGATGATACTTAAAGCGGTAGTATACCCATCCATTTAACATTTTAAAAGCCAGTTCCATTTCCGGCACGTAACACTTCCATTGGTTGTGCTCTAAACCAAACTGTCAAACCATCCAATGGCTGGTGTCATAGCTGATCACATGTGCAGCATTGTGGTAGTTGTAGATTAAACAGAGGCCAAGAGGGCAGCCTCCTTGGCTGAAAATGATAGGAGGGTTTACTACCACTTTAAGTTCATATGACAGCACAAAAAACCAAGGATACAATTTGCAATAATAAGTAAAGATAAAATACATGGAGGATTCGCTTTACCAGATTTTAAAAGATATCACAATGCAGTTTTGTTATCACGAGTTATAGTTTGGACATTAAATTCACATGGGAAAAGTTGGATTAAAATTGAAAACATGTTAAGTAAAACACAATTGAATAAGGGGATATGGGTACCACAACAATAACATAATTTTTCGAAGGACACAAGCAAATTAACAATGAACATATTTAAGATATGGGATTTAATGCACAGACAAAGGAAATGGGAATATAATTCACCACTAATACCGCTCACAAGGACAAACTATTTTCATCCAGGGAATGAGACACTATTTGGAGTATTGGTAAAGAATAAAAATGCACAATTAAAGGATATTATAAAAGAAGGAGAGATATACACAACCCAGGAATTAAGAGAAAAAAATAATTACTAGTGATAGATGAACTAAGATACCATCAGTTAAGACATTTTATTAAGACACTGCCACACCCAATAAGATTAGGAGAAAGCTTATTACCACTTGAAAAATTGCTCAACTTACAGGAAGCACCAAGGCACGGAATTTCCCAGATTTATAAGATTCTTACTCTAATGTTGGAACCATTGGTACCGCCTTTCTTGGACAGGTGTGAAGCAGAACTTGGTGCAACTTGGAGTGAGCAAGAGAAAGAGAAAATGTTGAAATTAGCAGACAGAACAGCAATAGATATAAATACGATATAAATTAATTATGAATGTCTGTCAAGATGGTATATAACACCTATCAAAGCACACAAATATCAAAAGGAGAAAAAAAACGCTTTGCTGGACAGGGTGTGGGAAAAGAGGAACAATGACTCATATATGGTGAAATAATGTGGAGCGCTTTTAATCAATAACTGATGAAAGGTATAAAAATTTGAACAAGGGTGAACTCTAGCACAAAGCTGAAAGATAATGATTCAAGATTGGTGGAAACAAATAGTTTTAAATGCACGTGCCTCAAGGCTGGGCACCTAATAATAAATAAAGCATACAAATCAGCTATAGTAATAAAACCATATCATATGCATGTGCCTCAAGGCTGGGCACCCAATAATGGTAAAGCAAACAAATCAACTTAGATAAATAAAATACAGTACAGTTATTCTGAGTATTTTCTGGAGCAAATACTAATTAAAAAGAGATAGTTGTATGTCCTCCTCACCAGAGGAAAACATAACATGCACATATATTGAGTACAATGTGATAAGGTAATCAGATATGTATACACTTAAAGTTCAGTCAAAGTTTCATCGGTTTTGATAGATGCCAAAAAAAAAAATTATATTGAAGATTGTGCTTCCCTTCAACGGTGTATAATAAGTGCAGTAGATGAAAAATATTTTTTCCAGTGACTTTTGGTGTCATGGGTAACACCCTTATAGATGCTAGCCTCTCACCTGAGAAGTGCTAGCACATTAGCACATAAAGGTTTCTTTATATTGGGGTGTCACCACGGCCTCTGGGGGTATCCAGTGTATGTGCCTCTATTATGTCGTACTGGCTTTTATTTCTTCCAGGGAGTATCCCGACTTGCTTTAAACGTTTTTCCTCATCATATGCGAAAGTATAAAGAAAACCAAAAAAAACACTCCTTTTGGTGTAATAACATTTTGATAAAAACAGGTTTATTTAAAACTTAAGTAAAAAAACTCACATTTTGTAGATAAAAAGAGGTGAAATCTCCCACGAGCGCCGAGCTTGTTTCCTTGCAGTGTTAACTTTTCCAACAACCTCTGCTATCGCCCTACGCGTTACATCACGCTCGTCGTGACTTCTTCAAATGGGGATGATCGAAGGTGTGGAGGCAATCCATGGAGTCCTCCTGGTCTATTAGAACCAGGTTCAGGTGACTTCTTTTGTGCACATGTGCACCATCCTGCTTACTTGGCGAGAAGGCGAGAACCAAATAAATTTATCTTGGTCTCAGACCACAGTAATCCATGTCCTTAGTCTGCTTGTCTTCAAAAAAACTGTTTGCAGTCTTTCTTGTGCATCATCTTTAGAAGAGGCTTCTTTCTGGGACAACATCCATGTAGACCAATTTGATGCAGTGTGTGTATGGTCTGAGCACTGACAGGCTGATCCCCCACCCCTTCAACCTCTGCAGCAATGCTGGCAGCACTCATACGTCTATTTCCCAAAGACAACCTCTGGATATGACGCTGAACACGTGCACGCAACATCTTTGGTCAACCATGGCATGGCCTGTTCTGAGTGGAACCTGTCCTGTTAAACCGCTGTATGGCCTTGTTCACCATGCTGCAGCTCAGTTTCAGGGTCTTGGCAATCTTCTTATAGCCTATGTCATCTTTATGTAGAGCAACAATTCTTTTTTTCAGATCCTCAGAGAGTTCTTTGCCAAGAGATGTCATGTTGAACTTCCAGTGACCAGTATGAGAGAGTGAGAGCAATAACACCAAATTTAACACACCTGCTCCCCATTCACTCTTTGTAACACTCATGGGTCACATGACACCGGGGAGGTAAAATTACTAATTGGGCCCAATTTGGACATTTTGTACTCACTTTTGTTGCCAGTGGTTTAGACATTACTGGCTGTGTGTTGAGTTATTTTGAGGGGACAGCACATTTACACCATTATACAAGCTGTACACTCACTACTTTACATTGTAGCAAAGTGTCATTTCTTCAGTGTTGTCACATGAAAAGATATAATAAAATATTTACAAAAATGTGAGGTGTGTACTCACTTTTGTGAGATGCTGTATATACATATAGCAAATCTATAATCTATAATGGGCACCATGTTCCTCAGGACACATTCTCCTGCCATGCACCCAGGAATCCTACCTCCTATACCAGGCACTAAGAGATATGGGGGGAATGGGAGCAGACTCCTACTATACCCACACCGAGCTAAAATGGACTACCCAGAATTCCAAAAAGAAAACAGTGCAGAAAGAACATACCCTAGAAGCCCACCAAAGTCCTAGTATGAATAATAAAGTCAGTTATGCTAGTGTCCACAGTGAGTAACTAAATTACTTGATCAGAGTCCCACACATCCCATCAGAAGAAATATGTCAGGCAGCATGATCTGCTACTAATCTGTCCATGGCATGGATCTAACCAGTGGGGCTCTACCTCAGCTTGCAGAATGTCAGTGACAGATTGAGTAGATTGGTTTATTTTACAACAGCGTATCATTGGAAAAAATACAACAATGTATCCTTCAAGAGAACAGACAGCCAGCCATCTGAAACTGAGTGGAAATGTGCTGGATAGTTAAGTCACACAGCCAACTCTTGTCTGAAGAGGTGGAGGGGAGCTAGGGCTGACAGACAGATAAAGCTTCTTATGTAGTGAGTAGTAAGCTGCACATACCCTCCAGGGAGCCACTGGGAACATCCGTTCAGCCACTGCTGGAGCCTGGAACCAAGGGAAAGCCCAGGTGACAGATAGATGAGGAAGTTGAAAACAACCCACTCCACTCATCCTGCCTGGAACCAACCACTGGGGCAGAGGCAGAAACTGTTTCTGGAGCCCGGTGAGGTACCACAACTCCCTGCACCTGTTTGTGTTTACTACACTCTCCCCACCCCACCGCTCCCACCAAATTCTGAGCACCAGCAACACCGACCATGTGTTTGCCTCCTATAATGCCCTGTCTGCTCTAATCTCTCACCCTGGCTACAGCAGCCACACATCTCCACTGCACCTGTCTATGTCCTTCTCTGCCAACAGTATTCCTTAGTGCTGCATTGTAGGATATGGGGGAGGGAGAGTGCTCAGCAGTGAAGCCGCAG
>BLSH010153186.1:358618-373776 GCA_018402905.1 Glandirana rugosa
TAACTGGGTTGAGTTTCTTACCAAAAACGGCTGGGGGTTGTGTAGGACCCCTTAATATCTTTTAAGGATGTTGGGGGTAGTTCAGCGAAGGGAAGTCTTTAAGCAGGTCATTTTGGTATAGGTTATGGATGAAATTTATCCCTTTGTGTATCCATGAGGATAAGGATATTTGGGCAATGAGGGGGTTTAGAGCTGTTAAGGGAATTTTCAGGACCCTACTTGTAGGATGTTTCTTGGATTGGTGTAGTAGATGTTTCCAAGCTTTAATTGTGGCTAACATAGTGGGGAATAAATAGGAAGGTGTCTTTGCTCCTATTTGTGCACTGTATAGCCACATGGTCAATGGTTGATGGGGGTTGTAGGAATTTTCTATAATTCCCCAGGATGTGTTGGGGGTCGGCAAAAACCATTCTTTGAGTTGGGTCAATGCGGTTGCGGTGTAGTAATCAAAAAAGTCAATATATCCTGTTCCTCCTTGTAGTCTATGTTTGATTAATTTGTTGTGTGCACATCTGGGTTTTTTACTATTCCAGACATACTTAGATAGAATGGATTGTAGGGATCTGAAATAATTAGAAGGGATTAGTATTAGTAAAGTTCTGAAATAAATGATTTGCGGCAAGAGCATCATTTTGAATGCTGCTAGTCTTCCTAACCAGGAGAACTCTTCTTTGGCTAATTTTTGTGTCTCACCTTGTATTTTATTGCGCAAGGGGATGCAGTTGTGTTGGAATAGAGTTCTGGTGGATCTAGTGAGCTGGATACCTAGGTATGGTATACTTGTGTCTGCCCAGGTATATGGGAGTTGTTGCTGGAGAAGGAGTCGCGTCGTAGCGTTTATTCCTATGTCCAGAATGTGTGATTTGGTGTCGTTTGCTTTATAGTAGGATACTTTGCCAAACCAATGGAGTAGTTTTTGGGTTTCTGCGAGGGATGACGATGGGTTGGTTAGAGTCAATATGACGTCGTCTGCAAATAAGCTAATTTTGTCTTGGTTGGAGTTAATGGTTATTCCTGTAATTTTGTTGTTAGATCTCACATGTTCAGCTAAAGGTTCCATGGCTAGGTTAAAAATCAGGGGTGATAGTGGGCATCCTTGTCGAGTGCCATTGGTAATATGAAATGGGGTAGATAAAAGGTTGGACGTGTATACTTGTGCGGAGGGATTGGTGTATAACGCTGTGATAGCTTTGAAGATTTGACCTGTGAACCCAAATTTTTGTAGTACTAGGGCCAGGTAGTCCCAATTGACCCTGTCAAACGCCTTCTCTGCGTCCAAAGAGAGAAGCAGAGAAGGCGTTTTGGTGGTATCAGCGTGGTGAATTATGTTCAGTAATCTTCTGGTAGCGTCTGATGTTTTTCTTCCTTTGGTGAATCCAGTTTGGTCATTATGGATGAGTGTTGGCATAATATCTACCAACCTGTTTGCTATCATTTTGGCGTAGATCTTAATATCTAAATTAAGAAGGGATATGGGGCGGAAATTTTGGGGAAGAGTCGGGTCTTTGCCCGGTTTTGGTATGGTCACCACAATTGCGGAAAGCATATCTTTTGGAAATGTAGAGGAGGATGCAGCGTCGTTATATAATTCACATAAGTGCGGGATAATTAATTTGTGGAATGACTTAAAGTATTCCCCGGTTAATCCATCAGGTCCTGGTGATTTCAGGTTTGGTAATTTGTCGATCACTCTCCTTATTTCATTTGGGGTGAATGGTGATGTCAGGGATTCTAGTTGGCTTGCCGATAGTTTAGGGAGATTGATTTGGTCAAGAAAGGATTGGATTTCTTCGTGGGAGGGTTTGTGGGTGGATTTGTGTTCCTGAATATTATACAAGCCATTGTAATATGAGCTAAAGGCATCGGCTATTGCTTGGGGGTTCAATAATTTCTCGTGGGTAGTGGGGTGGTGTAGGTACGCAATTTTGGTTTTGGTACGGTAGCCTTTAATTCTAAGGGCCATGGACTTCCCAGTTCTGTTGCCGGTGGCATATGAGTTGGCCTTAAGTTTACGGTGCATCTTTTCAAAATTTTCTAATAGCAGGGTGCGGAGTTCGCTACGAAGTTTGAAAATTTCGGATTGTAGTAGTCGGGAAGGTTGGGATTTGTTTTGTGAGTCTGCGTGTTCTATGGCCTCTGTAAGTTCTGATATACGCTGCATCCTTCTCCTCCTCGCCTTTGAGCCTAATTGTATGAAAAAACCCCTAATATAGGCTTTATGAGCCCGCCATACTACCGACTGGTCGGATACCGAACCCTTGTTAGAGGCGAAAAACTCCTCCAGGCGATTAGATAGATATTCAATGTTGGCAGGAATTTTTAGGAGGGAGTTATTTACCCTCCAGAGGTAGGATTGAGGATGTGTAGATTTGTTTGTGATTTTGATGGATATAGGTGCATGATCCGACCAATCGATAGCGTGGATTTTTGCTGAAAGGATATCTTGCAGAAGCCATTTGTCAGAGAGAAATAGGTCGATGCGAGAGTAGGTGTTGTGACGTGGGGACAGGTATGTGAAATCCTTCTCCTCCGCGTGACAACACCTCCACACGTCATACAGGTCATACTCTGAGATAAGTTTACTCAAAGGTGAGGCAAATCTCTTAGGACCAGAGGAAGAGTCCCACATATAATCAGGGACCAAATTAAAGTCTCCACATATTAACAGTTTGCCTTGACGTAGATCTGAGATTTTTTTGAAGACAGATTTAAGGAAAGTCATTTGTCGTTGGTTGGGTGCATAAAGAGAGGCTATTGTAAACAGCGAGTTATCTATAGTGCAGTTGATGATGACATACCTCCCTTCTGTGTCAATGGTGCTTTTATGTAGTTGGAATGATATTGAGTCTTTAAAAGCGATGAGGACTCCACGTTGTTTTTTTGTATAGTTTGCTTGAAAAATGTGAGGGAAGGATTTGTGTTGGAATTTCGGAGCAGCGTCCTGGGCGAAGTGTGTTTCTTGGACACAGAGCATGTCGCAATTGATTGTTAGTGCTTGTTTCCATAGCGTCGTCCTTTTTACGGGGTGATTTAAGCCTTTCGCATTGATAGATAAGAAGGTGAGAGCCATTGTATGTGGGGTAATGTGTGGGAGCCGAGCTTAAGGTTGGGTGTGTAGTGTATCAGTCCGCAGATATGTTGCTGGTCAATCGAGTGACTTCCTTCGGATCTCGATTCTTGCCTCGGTGAGCTATGTTGACTTTCCACTTATAAAGTGATGTAGAATGGGTAGATTTTCGGAAGGTGGTATTCTAGAACCTTGTAATTCTGCTTGGAAGAAAGGTAATGTTAAGTATGAAGGTCTTCACAGTTCAGAATTATTGGTCTGAATTGCTTTAATTGTGTGTTGTTCAGGTACATAGAGTTGGAGATGTCGGTGGCTACGTAGCTTCATAAAGAATATAGCACAACTTGAATGGGGATAACATAAAAAAGAATGCAATAAAACAGAAAGGTAACAATTGGTGGTCAGCTGTTTGAAGCTCTTAGAGCAGCTGATGAGTTTGGGGGTAAAGTTCAGGGCCTAATTGGAATGGAACCAGGAGTCCGATCGAAGAGATAAACTGTAATTTAGGCATGGTGAGGAGATTCAGTTGCGTTTCGGAGGATTATTCCCCGGTTTTCGTTGATTGTGTTGAGGAGGACGTGAGCAGTCAGGTCTGGAGTGGTCTTCTTGTGGTAGTTCAAGGACTATTCCCCAGGATATGAGTAATTTCATCCCATTGTGAATGTCTGATATGAGATGAGAGGATCCATTTCTGGTTATTACAAGGGTAGCAGGGTGGCGCCATTTGTAGATTATTTTGTGGTTATGTAGAGCTTTGGTCACTGTTTTGAGTTGTCTCCGTAGCTGTAGTGTGTGTTTAGATAGATCCGGATAAATTTGGATACCCATGAAGGGTTCAGGAAATTGTGTCATGGATCTGGTTTTAGCCAGAATTTGTTCTTTGGCCTGGAAGAAGTGGATTCTTAGCAGGACATCCCTAGGTATTGTGTCGTCTAGGTGTTTTGGTTTAGGAATCCTGTGGATTCGGTCTATGGTGAGCTCTATTGGAGACAGCTCGGGAGAGATGGTTGAGAACAGTTTAGTGGCGTATGTGTGGAGCTCATTAGGGTGGATGGTTTCCGGGATCCCTCGGATTTTTAGGTTGTTTCGCCTCGAGCGGTCCTCGAGGTCTGCTAATTTGGATTTAATCCACTTATTATCTTCTGTTTGTTCGGTGTAGGCGTCTACCAGTTCGTTTACTGTGACTGTGCACTCCTCCATCTTCTTTTCCATGTAATGGACTCTATCATCTATGTTTTTTACTTCTGATGAGAGGTTAGTGAGAACAGATGTAAAGCTGGCTGTTAGTGAATTTTGCAGGGTTAGGAGCATATCTTTAAGCGTGGAGTCTAAGACCGGTTGACCAGTCGTGGGGAAGGATGCGATAGATGGGTGAGTTGGTAAAGGATTGTTGTCCAAGTTTAATACGTCCTGGTTAGAGTGATTTAATTTCATTTTGGATTTAGCTGGGCTTTGTGTGGATGGGCTGGGTGGTGGTGATTGGAGAGGTGACAGTGGAAGTTGTGGTGCTCCTATGTCTCCTGGATCTGCGTCAGGTAGGTCTGTATATGATTCTGGCTTTTTATTCGTGCCTGGGGTTATACTCTCGTGGTCCGTCCCTTTATCTGATTGTGGCCATTGAAAAAAGGCTGTTAGCTTTTTGGGGTGTCTGTCCTCCTTTCTCTTTCGGGACATTTAAATTTTAGTATTAATGCTTTCTGTAAGTGAAGTAGTAGGTTTTAAATGCCCCTTCTCCTACACTGTTAATGATATGTCGATCGGGCTTTCAGGGTCCTGCTTTAGTGTGACATTGTGATAGTATTAATTGTTAAACAGGACGGGTGTACCAAGATGGCCTCCGCAGCTTATCTCCTATAATAGATTCCAATTACTGGCAGGGAATACCAGGAATTCTTGTTGGAAGGTGATCAGAGTCTATATAGGTGATTTCCATTAGGTGAGGCTCTGAGCCTTGTTATTTTATCATTTTTGTTTTGTTGTAATGAGGCTTTTAGTTTTCAAGATGGCCGTTGTGATATGCTGAGGCAATCTGTGGGGGAGCTAATGTACGGACTGACCATTTAATTAGACCCCAAATAAGCAGTTTAGATGTATGTATCAGCCTGTGAGAGGGTCCGCTGGCTTTGTGTGGGCTGCCAGTCTTTAGATCTAGCAGGGGTTAATAGCCGCCGTCGGGCGGAGCGGGCCGCCCCTCCACGTCCGGAAATTTAGCCCGGGGATCCGTTCGCGGCCTAGGCCGCAGCGGGTAAAAGTTATTTTCCTGCTCCAAAATAGGCTTATTGTAAAGCCTGCGTTGAGCACTTGTGTCCTATGGTCTGATTACCTGTTTTTTTGCTTTGTAGAGCTCGGATGGCGATGGATAATGTGCTGGATTGAGCGGAGCTCTCATACAGCACGTCCGCTCGCTAGCCGCTCCAGGCCACGCCCCCGTATTAAATAGTTTTTAATGTCTGCACTTAGAGGTGCCTCTTTTCCTTGTCATATTCTAAAAGATGTATTTGCCATCAATCTAGTTCCATGTTTAATAAATAAACACATTTTAAGTTTACCATTGTAAGGGGAGAGAGGTTGTATCTGTTTCATGGACCTGTACAAATTAATTTATCGCTTGTCGGATTTCCATTTCACATACTTCATCCTTAAATAAATTATCATTTAGTCTCCAGGACCAGCACAGTACCTTATGACCAGATAAAAAATAATTCCACAAACACCGGAGCATGCTCAGACTACAGAAAATCACTAATCTCATAGGAAGGTGTCATTGTCAGTCCTAATTGACTGAAAAAAAAATAATCAAATCTATGATAGGTATTGTGTACAGTCAAATAAGATGAGTAGAGTTGAGCAGACAACTGGATGTTCGGGTTCGGCGGGTTCGGCCGAAGTTAGCAAAAAAGTTTGAGTTCGGCCCCGAACTTGACCCCAAACCCCATTGAAGTCAATGGTGACCCGAACTTTTGGTCACTAAAGTGGCTCTAAAAAAGTCCTGGAAAGGGCTAGAGGGCTGCAAAAGGAAGCAAAATGGAGATACGAGTAGGACAAGTTCCCTGCAAACAAATGTGGATAGGGAAATAACTTAAAATCACATTATAAAAATAAAAAATGGAGGAGGAGGTGGATGTGGAGTAGGAGGTTGTGGATGCGGAGACTGTGGCGGTGTAGGTGGAAGTGGCAGTGGAGGAGGAGGACACTGTTTTTTGTTTGTTTTTTTTTTTTCTAATTGGGGTAGCCCCCAAAATATTTAGACATATTAACCACTTGCCGACCACCCGCCGCAGCGTGACAGCGGCAAGGTGGCTCTTTATCGCGAAATGCTGTCACACGTCGTTATCGAGAAACGCCGGCGGCAGCAATAACTAGCATTGTGAGCGTGCGCCGCTGGAGGTGTGCTCGTGCGCTCACTGTGCTCGGGGGGGGCCAGGGAGCGGGTAGGGCGGATCACCACTGGCTACCCGCGATGGCCCCCCCCCCGCACTGAAAGAATGTAGGTCTGTGTAAGTAAGCACGGATCTCCGTTCTGTTAGAGGGAGAAGGGCGGTGATCACAGGCTTCCTCTATATGGAAGACGTTATCATCCCCTTCCCCCCAGCCAGGGCAGCCCACATACAGTTAAAAAATGCCCAGGGAACACAATTAACCCTTAGAGCGCCCCCTGCAGGTTAACCCCTTCACTGCCAATGACATTAACACAGTAATCAGTGCATTTTCATAGCACTGCTCGCTGTATAAATGCCAATGGTCCCAAAAAAGTGTCAAAAATGTCTGACATGTCCGCTGCAATATCGCAGTACCACTAAAAATCGCAGATCACCGCCATTACTAGTAAAAAAAATAAATAAACACCCCAGATATTAATTTTCATCATCCATAAACACGGCAACTTTTGCGCAAACCAATCAATAAACGCAGATTGCAAATTTTTTTACAAAAAATATGAGGAAGAATATAAATCGACCAAAACTGATGGAAAAATGTTTTTCTATATATTTTTTTTGGATTTGTATTTTAGCAAAAAGTAAGAAATTTGGGGTTTTTTGCAAAATTGTCTTCTTCTTTTGTTTATAGCGGTGATCAGAAATGACGCAGAGGTGATCAAATACCACCAAAAGAAAGCTCTATTTGTGGGAAAAAAAGGAAGTAAATTTCATTTGGGTGCAATGTCGCACGGCCGCGCAATTGTCAGTTAAAGCGACGCAGTGCCGAATCGCAAAAAGTGCTCTGGTCCTAAAGTGGGAAATCCTTCCGGGGCTGAAGTGGTTTAAAAAAAAAAAAAGATCACTATCTGCAGACAAACCCAGAGATGTTCTAGCACGAGTTCACTTTTTCCATATAAAATGTACCATGGTTTATTTTTCATGTTTCTCCTGTTATAAATTCCAATAAAGACTTATGTTCTATAAAAAAAAAAAAAAAAAAGAATAAGTTCACTTAAGTACAAAAATGGCTGTGTGAGTCTGGTCTAAATGTCTATTCTGCACAAGGTACAGACAAGTCTCGTGGGATCCATGCCTGGTTAATTTTAATAAATGTTAGCTTGTCCACGTTGGCTATGGACAGACGGCTGCGCTTGTCTGTGATAACGCCCCCTGCAGTGCTAAACACACGTTCAGACAATACACTTGCTGCAGGGCAGGCCAGCACCTCAAAGGCATAAAGGGCAAGCTCAGGCCATGTGCCAAATTTGGAGACCCAGAAGTTGAATGGGGCAGACCCATAGTCAGTACGTGTAGGCGTGTGCACACATACTGTTCCACCATGCTGCTGAAATGCTGCCTCCTGCTAAGATGTTGCCTATCAGCTGGTGGTGCTGTTTGTTGTGGTGTGCTGCTGACAAAGCTTTTCCACATTTTGGCTATGCTAACCCTGCCTTCTGAGGTGCTGGCGGTGCCACAGCTGCATTGGCGACCTCTTCCTCCTCCTCTGCCTTGTGCTTCCACTGAGCCCCTGGTGTCATTTGGGAATGCCCTCAACAGCGCGTCTACCAGTGTGCACTTGTAGTCGCGCATCTTCCGGTCACGCTCCAGTGAGGGAATTAAGGACGGCAGGTTGTCCTTGTAACAGGGATCCAGCAGGGTGGCCACCCAGTAATCAGCACAAGTTACAATGTGGGCAACTCGGCTGTCATTGCGCAGGTACTGCAGCATGTAGTCGCTCATGTCCTCTGTGGCAGGTGTATCATCTGTGTCCTCCGTATCGCCCCAGCCACGCTCTAGTGATTCTCACGAGCTGCGTTGGGTGCCACCCTGCTGTGAACATGGTTCCTCCTCCTCCTCATCATCTTCCTCGTCCTCCTCACCCTCCAGAATTGTGCCCTGGCTTGAACATTTTTTACCTGGCCTATGCTGGTGCAGGAACCACTTGTGTATGATTGGCCCGATAACCGTGGAAATGACCCCTCTTCCTCCTGTGCCACATCCTCTTCCATCATTGCCCGAAGTGTTTTTTCAAGGAGACATATAAGTAACGCTGAGAACAGCGTCATCGGCACTGGCCATGTTGGTGGAGTACTTGAAACACCGCAATATGGTACACAGGTCTCGCATGGAGGCCCACTCATTGGTGGTGAAGTGGTGCTGTTCCGCAAAGCAACTCAATGCCCGTCCACAGCTCCTGCGCAGTGTGGGGTTTATCCCCCAAACATATCAGTTTTAAAACAGCCTGCTGTTGTTTCCCCCTGGATGTGCTGAAGTTGGTGGTGAAGGTGTTATGCTGAGCAGATGAGGAGGTGGTAGAGGAGGAGGAAGCAGAGTAGGAGGAGGAGGCAACAAGAGGCAAAGAGAAATGCCCTGCAATCCTCCGTGGCGGAAGGACATGTGCTAAACAGCTATCCGCCTCAGGCCCACCCGCCACTACATTTTCCCAGTGTGCAGTTAGCAAGATATAGTGTCCCTGCCCCTGCTTACTGGTCCACGTATCAGTGGTTATGTGGACCTTGCCACGGATGGCATTGCGCAGTGCACACTTGATCTTGTCCCCGACTTGTTTGTGCAGGGAAGGGATGGCTCGCCTGGATTTCAGGTTTTTAAAGCTGTCCGTGTCCACCAGATGGAATGACAGCATTTCAAAGGCCAGGAATTTTGAAATGCTGGCATTCAGGGCCAGGGATCGCGAGTGGGTAGGGGGGTACTTCCTCTTTCTCTCCAGTGTTTGGGAGACGGACAGCTGTAAGCTTCAATGGGACCGCGTGGAAATACTTGGGGACGGTGGCGGACATGGTGGCGTTGCTGTCACAGCATCTGTTTGCTGGGTGGCAGGTGACACTGGCACTGTAGGGGTGGAGGAAGAGGCAGAGGCAGCAGCATAAGAGGAAGCAGGAGGAGCCAAAGACCTTTCTTGGATTTTGAGGCGCTTATTCCACTCCAGCAAGTGCTTTGCATGCAGATGCCTGGTCATGCAGGTTGTGCACAGGTTTAGAACATTTATGCCTCGCTTCAGGCTCTGATTGCACAGCGTGCAAACCACTCATGTCTTGTCGTCAGCACATTGTCTGAAGAACTGCCCCACCAGGGAACTCCTTTGAGCTGCCTTTGGTGTGCTAGGTCCCTGGGTGCGATGGGTAGTAGCAGGCGTACTGCTCTACTTTTGCAACCTGCTTCCTCTTTTGCTGTGCTGGTGCCTCTGTGTGACCACCACCTCCTTCTCCAAACTGCACACGTCACTCGCATGACCTTCATTACATGTGGGGACTAGGACCTCATCATCCTCCACATCATCTTCCACACACTCTTCACCACTGCCCTCCTTGTCAGTCTGTACACTGTAGAAAGCCGCAGCAGTTGGCACCTGTGTTTCATCATCAGAGACATGCTGCAGTGGTGTTTCCATGTCCTCATCCTGAAACAGAAGTGGTTGGGCATCGGTGCACTCAATGTCTTCTACTTCTGGGGCAGGGCTATGTGGATGGCCCACGAAAAGCACACCAGCAGAGTCATCAAAAAGCATAAGAGACTGCTGCATGACTTGGGGCTCAGACTGTTTGGCTGATTTACAAGGGGCTGAGGTGAAAGACAGATGGCCATGGGGTTCAGGTGCCAACTCTGAGCTTTTAGTAAGGGACCGGGTGGGAGACAATGTGAAGGAACTGGAGGCATTGTCAGCCACCCAATCTACTATTGCCTGTACTTGTTCTAGCCTCACAATTCGTTGAGTGGCATTCGGGCCTACCATATAACGTTGAAGTTCCTGTCGGCTACTCGCACCTGAGGAAGGTACTTCACTTGTGCATGTAGCTAGCACAGATCGACCACGTCCTCTCCTTGCAACAGGAGCTTCACCAATACCACCAACACCAGCAGCACCACGACCACGTCCCTTATTTGACGCTCTCCTCATTCTGGACGCAAGTGTACTATTTTGCACAAATTTAAATTATTTTTTAAATCGGCAATGTAGACGCACTTTTTAATTTTGTGCAAGAAATGCACAGCAAGGTGTAAATGTACTATGTAGCACTATTTTTTTTTTTAAACCTGCAATGTCGACGCACTTTTTAATTTTGTGCAAGAAATGCACAGCAAGGTGCAAATGTACTATGTAACACTATTTACTATTCTTTTTTTTTAAACCAGCGATGTAGATGCACTTTTTATTTTTGTGCAAGAAATGCACCGGTGGCCACAAATGTAGTATTTAGAATTTTATTTTATTAAACCAGCAATGTAGACGCACTTTTTATTTTTGTGAAAGAAATGCACTGCTGGCCGCAAATGTAGTATTTCAAATTTTTTTTTTAAACCAGCAATGTAGACGCACTTTTTATTTTTGTGCAAGAAATGCACCGCTGGCTGCAAATTTAGTATTTCGAATATTTTTTTTTAAACCAGCAATGTAGGCGCACGTTTTATTTTCATGCAAGAAATGCACCGCTGGCCGCAAATGTAGTATTTAGAATATATATATTTTTTAAAACCAGCAATGTAGACACACTTTTTATTTTTGTGCAAGAAATGCACCGCTGGCCGCAAATGTAGTATTTAGAATTTTTTTTTTTCAAACCAGCAATGTAGACGCACTTTTTAATTTTGTGCAAGAAATGCCCCACTGGCCCCAAATGTAATATTTTGCACAAAAAAAAAATAATAATTAATTTGTCCAACTGCAATGTAAAAGCAGTATTTAAATATGCCAAAATGTTGCCAACTGAACTAACAGAACACAATTAAAGTAGTGCCCCTGACACACATGCAGTTGCAAGTGCACGGCACTTGCAAAAATGGCTGCAAACTCCCACCTAACAAACAGAAAAATTGCTTAGGTTTTATATGAGGCACTTTGCTTAGCAAACAAAATGTACTCTAGCAAACAAAAATCTCCTCTAGCACCCACCCACCCACCAATAAATTGCTGTTTTTAACAGATTTTCTAAAGCTAATCTGTCCCTCACAGCAGCAGAAGCATCCTCTCCCTACACTAGTATGAGATGATTTTCTAAAGCTAATCTGTCCCTCGCAGAAGCAGCATCCTCTCCCTACACTAGTATGAGATGATGTGACATGCAGCACTATGTGACTCCAGCTTATATAGTGGCTGGGTCACATGATGCACTGGCCAATCACAGCCATGCCATTAGTAGGCATGGCTGTGATGGCTTCTAAGGGCAAACGAGTGAAACACTTGTTAATTGGCTGCCCTGCAGCTATTCAAAAGGCACGAAAAAATACCTGAACCCCGAACCCGGACTTTTTCTCAAATGTCCGGGTTCGGGACATGGACACCCTAAAGTCCGGTACGAACCTGAACTTTACAGTTCTGGTTCGCTCAACTCTAAAGATGAGTGTAGTCTTTATCTATTGGGTGAAGAACCCACCACACAGCTATTAAATGATGTCTCTCTAATAACCATTTAAAATCATTCAGTTGGGGCATGGACTGGTGCATGGAGGATTGAGACACATCTGTTCTCGGCTCCCGCTCTGACTGGACACATCATAGTCTCATGATACAGTACAGCACTCTGCTCCCATGGTGAAGAGGAACACAGGAGACGGTAAGGGACCCAGCAGGAGTCATAAGGAGGGGGAAATTGGCAGGTTTTTCACCTGCTCCAGCCAGCATGGAAAGGGTTCCCTGGTGTTCAAGATGGCGCCGCCGTCAGCATTGGGATTACACACTCCATCCCAGCCTCAAACCTGGCAGTGTGCTCACTCTCCCCCTGGGTTGGAGCATGGCTCCACCAGATCTAGGAGCCCCTTGCCCTTGCCCTGCAGCTCAAGGAATGAATGGGACATGAAGACCTATATTAAAGCGCCCCCCACCAGAAATGACTTTGAGGCCTATGTCACAAGGTTAGAACGCACATACAGGCAGGAGCTGGCAGACCTGCGCAAAGACATAGGCCACCACATGGAAGATGTTGAAATGGTGATGGAGGACACAGTAGCTAAACTGAATGACCATCATGCAATTTTACAAGAACATACAGGCCAGATCCAACAACTTTTCTATGGCCTGGACAATCAGGAAAAAAGAAGCAGGAGGAATAATATCCACATCCGCAGCCTCCCAGAGTCAGTCGAGCCCAAGGATCTAGAAGGAGCAACCACATCTATCTTTAACCAGCTGTTACAACTACCCTTGGACTCTCCGATCGAAATTGATTGTATACACCGGGCTTTGGGCCCTCGCAACCCGAATCCTGCATTCCCACGGGATGTCATTTGCAGAATCCATCACATTAAATTCAAGCTAGAATCATGCAAGCTGCTTGCACGCAAGATGTCATCCTGTTTAACCACTTCCTTACTGGGCACTTAAACACCCCTCCTGCCCAGATCAATTTTCAGATTTCAGCGCTGTCGCATTTTGAATGACAATTGCGCAGTCGTGCGACGTTGTAACCAAATAAAATTTGCGTCCTTTTTTCCCCACAAATAGAACTTTCTTTTGGTGGTATTTGATCACCTCTGCGTCATTTTTGATCGCCGCTATAAACAAAAAATGAGCGACAATTTTGCAAAAAAGAACAATATTTTTTACTTTTTGCTATAATGCAAATCCATAAAAAAAAAATGATTCATCAGTTTAGGCCGATATATATTGTTCTACATATTTTAGGTAAAAAAATTTGCAATCGGCGTATATTGATTGGTTTGCACAAAAGTTATCACGTCTACAAACTATGGGAATTGATTTATGGCGTTTTTATTATTATTTTTTGTTTTACTAGTAATGGCGGCGATCTGCGATTTTTTTTTTTTTTTTGTTCAAATATTTTATTAAGAAAACACAGGAAACAAAAGCATTACAATGGTTGCTTCAAGGTACCAGGGATAACCAATGTTATACATATATTTCCAAGGCAGTCAAAAGGACAATACAGGGTAGGCTCTAGAATGCACCGACAAAACTGGCAGTTGGAGAGGAAAACTGGGTCTGGTGAGAACCTGCCTAGGGATTAACGGTTTCCTGGTGCATAGAGATTGACATCATTGTTTCCATAGGAAAGGAGGGAAGAGAGAGGGAATAAGAGTCCAGCGAGGTGGGGGCAAGAAGAGATGGGGAATAGATGGGAGAACAGAGGGGAGGAAAAAGACAGAGAAAGGGAGACAGGGTTGGGGAGGACCGGTCGCGAAGGGTCAAATGATCTACATAATGGACTGTAAGGAGTGGGCAAGGTTGTAGGACTGAGATCAGGGCTGGAACCGTGAGATGTCAAAGCCTGGGGGGGCGAAGTGAGTTAGCCAGGGTGTCCACAAACGTTCGTGTTTGGGAAGCTTGTTTGTGACTATAGCCTCGATCCTGGCGTGGATCATGGCTTTCGTGATTCTATTTTTGGTTTCGGTAACCGGGAGCTGTGGAGATTTCCAGGCATGTGCAATGGTTTGTTTTGCTGCTGTAGTGACCTGCAAGAGAAGTTTAAATTGTGATTTGAAAATATCTGGGGGTTTCAGGTTCAGCAGCGCAGTTTTCGGATCAGGGGCCACAGAGGTGCCCATGAGTTTAGTGAGAATTTCGAAGATTTGAGCCCAAAATCTTTGGGCGATCGGACAGTCCCACCATATATGTAGGTGAGTGCCGGTGCCTGAGCAACCTCTGAAGCAGAGAGGGGAGTACGAGGGTAGGAACTTATTTATTCGTACAGGTACCAGGTACCACCTCATGAGGACTTTGTAAGAGGTTTCAAGTGCCACTATATTTTGAGAGGAGGATTTGGTTGCGGCCCAGATATCCACCCAGTCTTCAGGATCTATGGATTGTTGGAGGTCTTTTTCCCATGCTTTAACGTAGGGGATTTGCGCTGAGGGGGGTGGGTCTAGCAGGATGGAGTAGAGCGTTGATATAATGCCCTTAGCGTGGGGGTCAGTTTTGCAGAGATGTTCGAATGGGGAAAAAATGGGCAGAGAGGAGCTAGAGCGTGTATGGGGAGTGTAGAAATGTTTCAGCTGGAGATATCTAAAGATTTTGGAGTTGGGGAGCTGATATTGTTCCTGTAGGGAGGGAAAAGATTTAATTGACTCAGGCGTGGTGAAAGCGTGCGCTCTCAAAAGGCCTGCCTCCGTCCATCTTGAAAAAGAGGCTGGGGATGACCAAGCTGGGTAGAAGGAGGGATTTTTAAGGAAGGAGAGCATGGGGTTATGTGGGGATTGTAGGCCTGCTTTCAGTTTAAGTCTATCCCATATCTTAAGGCAGTGAGCGGTTACGGGATTGTGGGTGGGACCTCGATCTTTCGGGGACAGCCAGAGGAAGTTGGCTATGGACAGGGGGTCGCACCCCACGGCCTCGAGTGATACCCACAAGGGTGCATGCCACTTGGGCAGGGGCGCCAACTGTGCTGCTTGAAAATATTTGGTAAATTGAGGTACCCCTAGACCGCCTTTAGACTTGGGAGAGAACAAGGTGCTTCTGGATACGCGGGGACGCGACTTGCCCCAAATATATTGTAAGGTCCTCCGTTGTAAGATTCTCAGGTAATGAGGGGGAACCTCGACTGGAAGAACTCTAAAGAGGTAGAGCATTTTGGGTAAAATGGACATCTTGACTGCGGCAATTCGACCAAGCCAAGCGAGGGGGAGCTTAGACCAACTAGCCATCAGGCGTGTAAGGTGAGATAGCATGGGGGGGTAGTTCGTGGCGTATATGTCCGCAGGGT
>BLSH010153186.1:382759-396636 GCA_018402905.1 Glandirana rugosa
GGGTCTGTAAACTTTTTTCAAATCCAAGCCCCAAACCCATAAACTAGGGCGGACAACTTATCGACGTCCCGTCGGTTAGTTGTTCACAAAGTGACCAGAATCAGATCGTTCTGTAATGCAGGATGAGATCTGCAATCTGTCCCTCAAAGCAGTAGTAGTAATCTCTACCTAGTCCAGAATCAGATTGTTCTGTAATGCAGGATGATATGTTATTATATCTACAATCTGTCCCTCACAGCGCCGGCAGCATCCTTTCCCTACACTAGCCTGAGAGCATGTGACATGCAGCACTATGTGACTCCAGCTTATACAGAGGCCGGGTCACATGATGCACTAGCCAATCACAGCCATGCCATTAGTAGGCATGGCTGTGATGGCTTCTAAGGGCAAACCAGTGAAACACTTGTTGATTGGCTGCCCTGCAGCTATTCAACAGGCGGGATCAAATACCCAAACCCCGAACCTAAACTTTTTTCAAATGTCTGGGTTCGGGTCTGGGTCATGGACAACCCAAAGTTCGGTACGGACCCAAGGTTTACAGTTCGGGTTCGCTCAACTCTACACAGCATTCTTTAGATCCCTTCGCTCCCTAGCTATTCAATATGTTTGGCAACGTCGACCGCCCAGACTTAAACATAAATTCCTATGTCATTCAAAACTGAATGGGGGCTCTGGGCTCCCAAATTTTGAGCTTTACCACTCCTCAGCCCTACTGTCCAGAATACTGGAATGGTTCCCATGCCAGTTTCCAAAGGAAGCATCTACAGTGGAGCAGGACCTCTCCCCGGTAGACCTCAGAGCCCTTTTATGGGGGTATGAGAAGACATTTCACTCTCTTTAAAGACTCTCCCCACTGACTTGTGCTTCCCTAACCATATGGTATTGACGCCGCTTGTCGTGGTCTCTGTCCTTTGACCCCAATTCCCTTACCCTGCTATTCGATAACCTGACATTGCCTAATAGCGACTCCACCTTTGGTTTTTGTTCCTATGAACACTCCACTTGGCCCGCAGCATGTGATTATGTTCACTGCACATCGGGCCTTTTTAGACCCTGGCAAGCCCGACCTGGAAGGAAAAGAAGGAATGGCTGCATCTCAACCTAGGATCCAACATACTTTATTCACATAACATCCAGCATGGATTGTATCATCACAGGACCAGTATGCAAGTGGTGGGTCCACCACTTGCATACTGGTCCTGTGATGATACAATACATGCTGGATGTTATGTGAATAAAGTATGTTGCATCCTAAGTTGAGGTGCGGCCATTCCTTCTTTTCCTGTTATTAAGCGGTGGAGAGCCGAGGTGAGCACTCACCTGGATCCAACAGGCACACCTTTTTCACCTGGAGCGATCAGACTTCTTTTACTAAAGCCCAACCCGGAACTCCTATTGACTGGCTCACATCCCTTAGCCTAAACAAGTACTGTACATCACTACACAGATCAGGCTACACTAATAAATCTTTAACATATTTTGAAGACCTCTGCACTCTATCTGAAATGCCTCACCACACGCTGTCATTAATATATAGACAACTTTCGTCTCGTACACACAAGGAGCTCCCGACTTACACCAGACTGTGGTCTAGGGACTTGGAGAGCAAAATCACCCCAGAAGAATGGCAAACCTCCTTCTTGTTTACCCATAAGTCCTTGGTTTCAGTATACACCCAGAAGAAAAGCTTCAAATTACTATCATGATGGTATAAAGATCTGGTTACATTACATCGGATCTTTCCCAACTCTTCAGACAAATGTCGGCGCTGTCATGGAGCAAGAGGGACACTTTACCACATTTGGTGGGAATGCCCCCTCGTTCTACCCTTTTGGGAACACATCTTTCATATATATAACAGACTCTATGATAAGACACTCTCCCCTTCCCCCCAAGATAGCACTCCTATCTATTCTCCTGGGATCAGTCAGATCACAAAAGAAAAGTCTACTCAGATTTTTCTTATCGGCAGCCCGCCAGGTACTGCAAGACAGACTACATCCCTCCCATCAACCAATGGGTGGCCACAATTAATGACATTATGTTAGTGGAGGAAATGCAAGCAAGGGAGACAGATACTTGGGAAAAGCATTGCGCCAGCAACAAAGGGTTTATATCACGAAATGTCTGAAAAAGGCCTACAATAGAGCCAAATCCCAGGAGAGAATGGCACTTATTCATAAAAAGAGAAAACCAGAACTGGAGAGTGGGGTGAGATTAATTACCCGATTCTCTGAACAGCACCAACAGGTCAGGCAGATAATGTAAAAGTACTGGTATCTGCTGATGGCAGATGACTCAGTGTCAAAACACATAAAATCCTACCCCGAGATCACTTATAAGAGATCAAGGTCCCTGAAGGATAGATTGGTGCACAGTCATCACTCATCCAAAATAGAGGTGCGACACAAAGTACTGGAAACTTATTATTGCAAAAATTGCAACTTTTGCAAATACATTTTGAGGCCCCCTCTATCAGTCTACCAAATGGATAGATCTATAAGCCACAATTTCGAGCCGGCTGCCAGTCGATGGGCATAATATACATCATGTTTTGTAACTGCGGGGCCTTTTACATTGGCAAAACACAAAGTCCCTTTTTCCATTGCATCAGAGACCATGTATCACTGGTGGCCAAAAAGATAATAGAAACACCCATCAGCAGGCACATGGGCGTATTTCATCAATTTGACTGTGCCATGATGCATTTTTATGCATTAGAGTACATCCCTCCCACTGAAAAAGGTGGTGACCATGACAAAATACTTTTACAACATGAAACTCATTGGATCCAGAATTTGCCAGCTTTACTGCATCTCGGTCTTAATGATGCACTAAGCTATAGACCCTTTCTTTGACCTTCCTTTTGAATATATGTATGTATTTTGTCTGCATCCATGTGTGGTGATGCATCATCACATATGGATGGGTTAGATGTAGGCTGTATATATAAACAGAAGGGTGTTGAGGTGGCAAAAAGGTCTACCTAACACAAAATGGCTTCACTATAGAAATATTAATTTGAGCTTGTTTCTTTATTTTACATGTACACTGGCATATGACAAATAATTCTGATGACTACTGAGACATATGATTTATATTTGGAGAACCTGTGGCAAAGCAAGTTCCTGGAAACCAAACCAGATGGCTGTCTGGTGAAGGATGTCCGAAAACCACAAGCAATAAATATATTTTGATGGTGACTTCTCGATGAACCATGGTTACTAGACGATTAACACTAAGCTTGCTGTAGATTTTTACTAACCTTTAATTGGTCAACTATATCTTGACTCAACCTATCCTTACATACGTCATTTACTCTATTTAACCTGAACGCGCCAAATTAAAGCAGATCAACTGACTCAAACTTACTTGATTCTGTCTGGTCTCTATGTGGCTACATATATTATTTTGAATTTGGTATCACTGACTAACAGGTGTCAGGTATCTGTACCTGAGTTCCAAAGGATCCACGACAGTGTGTTATACCATACACCAAAATAAACTCTAAAATAGTTGATAGTCTTTGGTTTTAGTGGGAATGTTAATCTATCTGCTGTGCTCATTGATAATCATGTACATGCAATTCAGGGGGAGTCCACACCAGTCTCTAGGAATAATTGTAATGTAAAATATTTTCTGTTTATACTTTAGATGGCATTTTTTTGCTCTCTTCTTTGCTTTTCATGCCTTTTGTTTCCTTTCCAGATGGCGGTATGAGTGGGACCATACGGGCACCCAGAGTTTGATGCTGTTTATCTTATATAATAGCATGCTTACGGGGTGTGGACACGCCTCTGAAGGCAGCCTATTGTCTGAAACGTGTCAGTCTGTATCACGACCCATCTGTGCATGCTGAGGAATGGAGGATTTGTTTTACAACGCTGTTCTGTCATTTTAATGATGTAAGTGGAGCTTTAATAAATTTGATACTGATTGTTATGGGCTTCACTATGGAATTTTTTAATTTAATCTCTCTTGGTATACCCCCTGTGAGGCTCTTCAGTGAGATTCTACCCGCCCCCCCTCTGGTTGGTGTAAATGGACGCCCCTTACCTGGAACAGGATTTTCCTTGATCTGTTTACATCTGGTTGCAATCTGGTAAGGAGACTTGCCTGGCCCTGGCGTGTTGTGTGTATACCTTTCTACAGCACTGGGTAATGGCTTTGGGTCTCCCTCCTATCGGTGGTGGATGTGTGTAAGAATGTCGCTACGGAGTTTCATTATGATATTCTTTTTTCCCTCATAATGCCATTTTCCATTTAAGGTATTGATTCATTTGGTTTATGAGAAGACGAGTGAGTGCACCTGGGAAGGACAAGCCATATTGTGGATCACATTCACATGTGTTTTTGGAATATATGTCTGGTAAGGAGACTTGCAAGACTTGCTGTTAGCCTGTTATTTTGCCCTTTGAACAGTCTTGGCATCACACTCATTGCATTTGTTTTAACAGAGACTCCACTCTGGTTTTAACTGATATCAGAGGCTACATTGGAGAGATTTCACCCCACTTCCTGTAAAGCAAGCAATGTTTCACCAGACAGGAAATAAGGACAACTGTTCAACTAGAAAAACTATTTGGATTACACAACAGTTCCAATAGACACTACCAGGTGCCATATGCAAGGTTCTTAGTCCACAAGACCAGGCGATAGCCCTTTTGAACCAAATGGTCCCCAATTGCACTAAAGCCACTCAATCTCTCATTCTTTTTATCCTCATAGGGGCTAAGATAACAATCGCAAGGGCATGGAAAACCCCTCTCATTTCACCAGGCCAAGCGGAAAATTTCTTGGATCATGACCCAAGAAAAGATCTCTCACACAATACTGAATACTTCATTACAATACGGCAAAATTTGGGACCCATGGGCCCGCTACATTGGGGCTCCACTGATTGATAGCGGGTGCCCTTGCGCTCTCTCCCAAGCAGGGAGTTTCCAATGAATCCTAGGTGTATCTGACATATGGGATCCAGGTGAAAGGGTTTCTTGGTGGTGCCTGCACAATACTTCATCTCCTCTTCTGTCCTTCTTCCTCTTCTCTTGCCTTCCTCCATCTGTCACCTCTGTTATCTCAGTATTTAATAGTTTTTATGGCTTGGACGATTTGATTCCAATATCCCGATTGTGCCAAGGTAGGCTTGTGTGCCACACAGGACGGTTAGGCCAGGGCTACAATAATCCTCAAATCTACATAGACCTTGGGCGGGGGTCCAGGGGTTGGGGGGGCGGGGGGCAGAGGGCCGAGGTCACAGTTTGTTCCCATTAGGGGTGGCCTTGGTCTAGTTTGTTCCCTCTGGGATCTGATTAATTTGCCCCTGACCTGCCCCCGGGACCCACCCCAAGGGGATTCTACTCGAAAGTCTAATCCAGCAAGCTTTAAATATAAGCACATTGATATTAACAATACCCGTGGTGCCTTAGATACCTGTATAAACTGTTGATATGCCGTCTTAATTATAAATTACTGATCTTTAATGAAAGTCCTTGGCAACAGAGGTATTTTTGTAAGCTGGAGGGCGGGGATGCTTCCCAGGCCTAGATCTCACTCGATCTCACACAAATTATCCGGAGGCGGGGGGACCTCATCGGCTCCATTGAACCAAAAATATGCCTATAACCTCTACTAGAAGAGCTTTTTTACTAAGCATGTCGCAGACATATGTTTATACAGTGCCAAGCGTGATGTATTCTAGTTCAGATTCTGTGAAAAATAATCTAAAGCTGTAACTCCTTATGTCTTCTTTTTGTTGTTTATACTCAATAAAAACTATTGAAATATAGAAGGTTCTTAGGAAAGGTGGGCATAAACATTTTTCTTGGGGCCTAATTTTATTTTAGTGACACTCCTGACTAAATGAAAGAACAATACTGTAATATATTGATACTTATCAGTCTATAGATGTGGTGGCTGCATTCGTTTTCTTTATTCAGGCTACAAAAATACCTGTTGATCTTGCCAGGAATGGAGTGTACCTTAAACTCATATGTCCAAAAGGATGGTCATACATATTGTGAGTATATAATGGGACATCCATGGTTTAGCTATCAATTATTTTATCATTATCAAAAAAAAATATATAAAATCATTTTTAAATAAAAACAAGAAAAAAAAATCTACAACCCTCCACCTTATTAAAATTGATGACACTGTCAAAAGGAATCACCACACTTGGTCTGGGACACTCACAACATAATTGCCATGTGTTCTCTCTCAGAATTCCCACTAGATGACTATTAAGGACAAAAACAGGACATCCATTCCATAGTACTGTGAGAGATTTCTCCTAGTGTCTTGGAAACGGCCAATGGGAAACATCTCAGAGAGACCTTCATGGTGCATTTGAAATGATAACACAATATCTTCATTTACTGAGATGTTATAATGACAGTTCAATGTCAATATCATGATTACATTTCATTAAAGGGACATATTGTTTTATAACTTCAAATGCACTGTGAGGGTTTCTCTGAGGAGTTCCCCATTGGCAGCTTTCAAGACACTCGCCACAGTGATGACTTGATGGGAGAAAATCTCCCACAGTACTAAGGAATGGATGTCCTTCTTTGTCCCTAATAGTGATAGGTCTTCTACTAGTGGTGATCCTGAGAGAGAATAAATGGCAATTATGTGAGTGGCCCAGGCAAAATATGGTGAATCCTTGTGACAACACGGATAATTTTAACATGGTGGAGGTTTGTCAAATCGTTTCTTGCATTGTTTTAACAATCTTTTTGTATTTTAGGATAGCAATACAATATTTAGTAGCTAGACCATGGATAGTCTATTATACTGTATAACAACTACATTTACAACCATCCGTTTGGACATACAATATGTGAATGTATTACCCCTGTAGAATGCAGTACATAATACCCCTACCCATTCATCAAAAAATGTAAACAGTAAAAAAACCACACACAAAACTTTGACAAATCCTTTAATAAAAATAACAAGAGTCCAACTATGTGTGTGTGTGTGTGGAGGGGGGGGAGGGGGTGTCCCTCATAACATCTATACCAAACCCTCATTTAGAATAAAGCTCTGCTTCAGATAAATAGAATGTCCAGCTTCTTTGATTACAGAATGAAGTGGCTGGGAACTGTCATTTTGTCAGCAGAGTTGAGCGAACCCGAACTGTAAAGTTTGGGTCCGTACCGAACTTTGGGGTGTCCGTGACCCGAACCCGAACACGGACATTTGAAAATAAGTTTGGGTTTGGGTTCGGGTATTTTATCCCGCCTGTTGAATAGCTGCAGGGCAGCCAATCAACAATCCTTTCACTGGTTTACCCTTAGAGAAGCCATCACAGCCATACCTACTAATGACATGGCTGTGATTGGCCAGTGCATCATGTGACCCAGCCTCTGTATAAGCTGGAGTCACATAGTGCTGCATGTCACATGCTCTCAGGCTAGTGTAGGGAGAGGATGCTGCTGGTGCTGTGAGGGACAGATTGCAGATATAATAACATCTCATCCTGCATTACAGAACAATCTGATTCTGGACTAGGTAGAGATTACTACTACTACTACTGCTTTGAGGGACAGATTGCAGATCTCATCCTGCATTACAGAATGATCTGATTCTGAACTAGGTAGAGATTACATCTACTACTGCTTTGAGGGACAGATTGCAGATCTCATCCTGCATTACAGAGCGATCTGATTCTGGACTAGGTAGAGTTTACTAATCCTGCTTTTAGGGACAGATTGCAGATCTAATAACATCTCCTCCTGCATTAAAGAACGATCTGATACTGGACTAGGTAGAGTCTACTGCTTTGAGGGACAGATTATTGTTCTAAAATCATCTCCTAGTTCTATAGGGTCAGGTTCCTGCTGTTGCTGTAAGGGACAGATTATTGTTCTAAAATTGTCTCCTAGTGCTATAGGGAGAGGTTCCTGCTGCTCCTGTAAGGGACAGATTATTGTTCTATAATCATATCCTAGTTCTATAGGGAAAGGTTCCTGCTGGTGCTGTAAGGGACAGATTATTGTTCTTAAATTGTCTCCTAGTTCTATAGGGAGAGGTTCCTGCTGTTGCTGTAAGGGACAGATTATTGTTCTAAAATCATTGCCTACTGCTATAGGGTCAGGTTCCTGCTGTTGCTGTAAGGGACAGATGATTGTTCTAAAATCATCTCCTAGTGCTATAGGGAGATGTTCCTGCTGCTCCTGTAAGGGACAGATTATTGTTCTATAATCATCTCCTAGTTCTATAGGGAGAGGATCCTGCTGGTGCTGTAAGGGACAGATTATTGTTCTAAAATCGTCTGCTAGTTCTATAGGGAGAGGTTCCTGCTGCTCCTGTAAGGGACAGATTATTGTTCTAAAATCATTGCATACTGCTATAGGGTCAGGTTCCTGCTGTTGCTGTAAGGGACAGATTATTGTTCTAAAATCATCTCCTAGTGCTATAGGGAGAGGTTCCTGCTGCTCCTGTAAAGGACAGATTATTGTTCTATAATCATCTCCTAGTTCTATAGGGAGAGATTCCTGCTGGTGCTGTAAGGGACAGATTATTGTTCTAAAATCATTGCCTACTGCTATAGGGTCAGGTTCCTGCTGTTGCTGTAAGGGGCAGATGATTGTTCTAAAATTGTCTCCTAGTGCTATAGGGAGAGGTTCCTGCTGCTCCTGTAAGGGACAGATTATTGTTCTATAATCATCTCCTAGTTCTAAAGGGAGAGGTTCCTGCTGCTCCTGTGAGGGACAGATTATTGTTCTATAATCATCTCCTAGTTCTATAGGAAGAGTTTCCTGCTGTTGGTGTGAGCGGTGCATTTCTTGCACAAAAATAAAAGTGTGTCTACGTTGCTGTTTTCCAAAAAAAAAAAGAAGAATTTATTATTCATTTTTTTTGTATTAATATATAGTGCTACCTAGTACATTTGCAGGCAGAATGAGGAGAGCATCAAATAAGGGACGTGGTCATGGTGCTGCTGGTGTTGGTGGTGTTGGTGAAGCTCCTGTTGGAAGGAGAGGACGTGGTCGATCTGTGTCAGCTACACGCACAAGTGAAACACCTTCCTCAGGTGCAAGTAGCCGACAGAACCTTCAACGTTATATGGAAGGCCCGAATGCCGCTCAACGAATGGTGAGGCCAGAACAAGTACAGGCGATAGTAGATTGGGTGGCTGACAATGCCTTCAGTTCCTTCACATTGTCTCCCTCCCAGTCCCTTGCTGAAAGCTCAGAGTTGGCACCTGAACCCCATGGCCATCTGTCTTTCACCTCAGCCCCTTGTAAATTAGCCAAGCAGTCTGAGCCCCAAATCATGCAACAGACTCTTATGCTTTTTGATGTCTCTCCTGGTGTGCTTTCCGTGGGCCATCCATATAGCCCTGCCCCAGAAGTGGAAGACATTGAGTGCACCGATGCCCAACCACTTCTGTTGCAGGATGAGGACATGGAAACACCAGCGCAGCAAGTCTCTGATGATGACGAAACACAGGTGCCAACTGCTGCAGCTTTCCTCAGTGTGCAGACTGAAAAGGAGGGCAGTGGTGAAGGGTGGGTGGAAGATGATGTGGAGGAGGATAATGAGGTCCTAGACCCCACATGGAATGAGGGTCATGCGAGTGACGTGTGGAGTTTGGAGGAAGAGGTGGTGGTCGCACAGAGGCACCAGCACAGCAAAAGAGGAAGCAGGTAGCAAAAGTGGAGCTAGCGTCCCCTAGACAGTACGGCTGCTACTACCCACCGCACCCCGCGTGGCAGTTCTTCAGACAACGTGCTGATGACAAGACACGAGTGGTTTGCACGCTGTGCAATGATAGCGTGAACGAGGCATACATTTTCTAAACCTGAGCACAACCTGCATGACCAGGCATCTAAATTCAAGGCACAAGCTGCATTGGAATAATTACCTCAAAATCCAAGAAAGGTCTTGGCCTCCTCCTGCTTCCTCTTCTGCTGCTGCCTCAGCCTCTTCCTCCACCTCTACAGTGACAGTGTCACCTGCCACTCAGCAAACAGAGCATGTGACAGCAATGCCACCATGTCCGCCACCATCCCCAAGCATTTCCACACGATCCCATGAAAGCTTACAGCTCTCCATCTCCCAAACACTGGAGAGAAAGAGGAAGTACCCCCCTACCCACCCGCGATCCCTGGCCCTGAATGCCAGCATTTCAAAATTCCTGGCCTTTGAAATGCTGTCATTCCATCTGGTGGACACGGACAATTTTAAAAACCTGATAGCGGTGGCTGTCCCACAGTATGTGGTTCCCAGCCGCCACTACTTTTCCAGGTAAGCCATCCCTTCCCTGCACAAACAAGTCGGGGACATGATCAAGTGTGCACTGCGCAACGCCATCTGTGGCAAGGTCCACATAACCACTGATACATGGACCAGTAAGCACGGGCAGGGACGCTATATCTCGCTAACTGCACACTGGGCCTCCTGTTGCCTCCTCCTCCTACTGCGCTTCCTCCTCCTCTACCACCTCCTCATCCGCTCAGCTTAACACCTTCACCACCAACTTCAGCACATCCAGGGGGAAACGACAGCAGGCTCTTTTAAAACTGATATGTTTGGGGGATAAACCCCACACTGCGCAGGAGCTGTGGACGGGCATTGAACAACAGGCCGATGAGTGGTTGTTGCCACTGAGCCTCAAGCCCGGCCTGTTGGTGTGAGACCATGGGCGAAATCTCGTAGTGGCTCTGGGCCTAGCCGGTTTGACGCACATCCCTTGCCTGTGCATGTGCTGTATTTGGTGGTACAGAAATTTCTAAAAAACTACCCGAATATGTCAGAGCTGCGGCAGAAAGTGCGGGCCGTCTGTGCATGCTTTCGGCATTCTCATCCTGCTGCTGCTCGCCTGTCTGCGCTGCAGCGGAACTTCGGCCGTTCCGCTCACCGCCTCCTATGCGACCTGTCCACAAGGTGGAACTCCACCTTGCACATGCTGGAGAGACTATGTGAGCAGCAGCAGGCAATAGTGGAGTTTCAGCTGCAACATGCACGGGTCAGTCGCTCTGCAGAACAGCACCACTTCACCACCAATGAGTGGGCCTCCATGCGAGGCCTGTGTACCTTATTGTGGTGTTTCGAGTACACCACCAACATGGCCAGTGCCGATAACGCTCTTCTCAGCGTTACTATCCCACTTCTATATCTCCTTGAAAAAACACTTTGGGCGATGATGGGAGAGGATGTGGCACAGGAGGATGAGGAGGAAGAGGAGGAAGAGGGGTCATTTCCACGGTTATCAGGCCAGTCATTCACAAGTGGCTCGGAGGGTGGGTTCCTGCACCAGCATAGCCCATGTAAAAAATATTCAAGCCAGGGCACAGTTGAGGAGGATGAGGAAGATGATGATGAGGAGGAGGAGGAGGAACCGCAGCAGGGTGGCACCCAATGCAGCTCGTGGGCATCACTGGAGCGTGGCTGGGGGGATACGGAGGACACAGATGGTACAACATCTCCCACAGAGGACAGCTTATCTTTGCCTCTGGGCAGCCTGGCACACATGAGCGACTACATGCTGCAGTGCCTGCGCAACGACAGTCGAGTTGCCCACATTGTAACTTGTGCCGATTACTGGGTAGCCACCCTGCTGGATCCCTGTTACAAGGACAACATGCCATCCTTAATTCCCTCACTAGAGCGTGAGAGGAACATTCGCGACTACAAACACACACTGGTAGACGCCCTGCTGAGGGCATTCCCAAATGACACCGGGGGCTCAGTGGAAGCACAAGGTGAAGGCAGAGGAGGAGGAGGAAGAGGCCGCCAATGCAGCTGTGGCACCACCAGCACCTCATAAGGCAGGGTTAGCATGGCAGAAATGTGGCAAAGCTTTGTCAGCAGCCCGCCACAACAAACAGCACCACCAGCTGATAGGCAAGGAGGCAGCATTTGAGCAGCATGGTGGAACAGTATGTGTGCACACGCCATACGTACTGACTGATGGGTCTGCCCCATTCAACTTCTGGGTCTCCAAATTGGGCACATGGCCCGAGCTTGCCCTTTATGCCTTGGAGGTGCTGGCCTGCCCTGCAGCCAGTCTATTGTCTGAACGTGTGTTCAGCATGGCAGGGGGCGTTATCACAGACAAGCGCAGCCGCCTGTCCACAACGTGGACAAGCTAACGTTTATTAAAATGAACCAGGCATGGATCCCACAAGACTTGTCTATACCTTGTGCAGAATAGACATTTACACCGGCCTCACACAGCCATTGCTATACTTGTTTTTTTTAATATGCCTCAATATTTTGGGGGCTACCCCAATTAGAAAAAAAAAACCAAACAAGCAACAAAAAGTGTTGGCTACCTCCTCCTCCACCACCGCCACTTCCACCTACACTGCCACGGTCACGGCCTAGTCAACCTCTAGGCTCCTACTCCACATCCACACCCCCCTTCCCATTTTTTTTTTTTTATTTGATTTTAAGTTATTTTCCCTATCCCCATTTTTTTGTAGGGCACTTGTCCTACTCTTACCCCCATTTTACTTCCTTTTGCACCCCTCTAGCACTTTCCAGGACTTTTTTACAGCCATTTTTGTGCCAAAAAGTTCGGGTCCCCATTGACTTCAATGGGGTTCGGAGTCAAGTTCGGGTTAAGTTCGGGTACAGAACCTGAACTTTTTAGTGAAGTTCGGCCGAACCCGCCGAACCCGAACATCCAGGTGTCTGCTCAACTCTAGTCAGCAATTTAAAAAATGTTTTCTTTGTAAATGTCAGTGTTGCTGTAGCAGGTTTTATACATCACTCAGGTGTCCCATTTCACAGGTATGGTCAGTGCATCCCCCAGGCATGTTATTTAATGGAGCTTGGCTTTACACATTACTAATAGGGATGGGCCGAAAACCTCCCGGTCCGGTTCGCACCAGAACATGCAAACAGGCAAAATATTGTGCGAACATTCGAACACCATTAAAGTCTATGGGACCCGAACATGAAAAATCAAAAGTGCTCATTTTAAAGGCTTATATGCAATGTTATTGCCATAAAAAGTGTATGGAGACCCGGGTACTGCCCTGGGGGACATGTATCAATGCAAAAAAAAGTTTTTAAATCAATCGTTTTTTCAGCAAGAGTGATTTTAATAACGCTTAAAGCAAAACAATAACATATTCCTTTAAATGTCATGCCTGGGGGGTCCCTTAGTCTACCTGTAAAAGGGTGCATCTCTGTGATGTTTAGAACATAGCCAGAGCAAAATGACATTTGTGAAGGAAACATTGTCATTTATTATATAGGCTAGGATGTATATTGCTGACTCCCAGCAATATACAGAAAAATCACTGACATTTTTTTAAAAAAATTGGTGTAGGGTCCCCCCTAAAATCCAAACCAGATCCTTATCTGAGCATGCAACCTGGCCGGCTGGGATAGCCAAAGTCCTTTATTAAACAAATAAAGAATAAAAATAAGTGTCCCCCCGTTGTAATCCATCGTCAATCACGGCCAGCGATGGACCCAAAAAACAGAAATGCAACAGCTCCTCCTCCATGGGAGGGCTCCTGCCACCTGCCTGCTGTTTGTTGTGACAATTTATTTATATAGCAGGGTGGGGCCACTTGGTTATGTACGCACATGACCCACCCCCTCTGACATCATGTGACATAAGAAGGGGCGGGGTCGCTCACTTACATCACCGGGTGGCCCTTTTGTGTCTTTAGTAGTAGTTACATAGTCAGGATGTGGAGACACACAGGACCAACCGATCAATGTTAGAACATTATCTTTAATAAGGAGATTGTAGGTGTGCAGCTGAGACATATTGATGATACACGGTTTTACTTATTAGGTGAGAATCACGAGGTGATATGGAGTCTTATGTGATTTTAACCAATTAATCCTGATAGTGCTATTTACAAGCAAGCTATCACTGGGACATGAAGTGAAGTGAAACC
>BLSH010153186.1:396646-438298 GCA_018402905.1 Glandirana rugosa
GACTTTTATATTTTCTTATATTACCGGTTGTTTGAATAAAATTAGGTGAACCTTTTGAATGTGTCCCGACACACAATCCTATTAGTACCCCTTTTTCGGGTTGAGATTTTCTTATTTGTGAAGTAGAGGAAAAGGTAACGGTAAGGTAACCCACCCCCCGTCACCGCCGACCACTTCAAAATCCTACCCCCCCGCGGTCCGGGGCGGGAAGGAAAAATGGGGAGGATGAAGATTATTCGGGGTGGGGAACTGAGCTGTATACTGTGTCCTGTGATGTGATACTGAGCACAATATGTGGAATACAAGGGACGGAGTGGGTGGATTGTATAAGGGGTGGGGCTTATTAGAAGTAGGAGGGGTAAAAAGGAAGGGCGGGGCCTGGCGCCCCCCCATCCTAAAACTTCACCAGCCGCCACTGCCCCCCACCCAATGGAATGGCAATGGAAAAGGAGATGAAGTGTTTATTCTTTTAGAGTTGGGCTTTTTCCCCATGATTATCCTAACACACAGCCCTGTGTAAGTTTTCCAAGTGGATTAAAATAAGTTTGTTGGCCATTATATTCTTTTATATTTTCAGCCCTACAATTCATCACAGAGACAGGAGACAAATCTGACACTTAACAATTGTCTTTATTGTAAGCAGAGTAATTATGAATACATCAAACACATGAATATATAATTAAATAATGTACAAGAGAGCCGAGACATTTAAAGAGTACCTGTAATAATCTCTAAGAATGCAAACAGGAGGATGGAAAGTCTTCCCATACTTCAGGGTTCCTGAACTCCCCAAATCATAGAGCCATGGACATCCACAGAGGGTGGGGACTCTGGGGGAGACACCTTTTTTGGACAATGAAATTATATTTAATCTTGGATAGATAACATAGGGGAATCTCACTGATATACACATCTCTACAAGAGAAAAATATATTCAAGAAATCTAAGCCCATTACAGATTGGGAAAGAGATCTTCAACTACAGTTCACCAAAGAATAATGGGAAATTGCCATACATTCAATGAACAAGACCACCAGCTGTACTGCGCTATGGGAATTGACACAGAAACTCTTAACACGGTGGTATCTAACACCCAACCGCCTTTTAAAAATGTATCCGCAACTTCTGCCCAACTGTTGGAGAAATTGTGGGCAAATAGGTACTCTACACCACGTGTTTTGGATGTGCCCCAAGATACGCAATGTATGGAACTTAGTCACACAACTAATTAAAGACATTACACAACTCAACATCACCCTAACTTCACACCTAGCAATCCTAAATTTCACTATTGACACAATACCCTCTCATCTTGGGCTGATAACCACACACATGCTGATAGATACCAGAATACTCATAGCCAAAAAATGGAAATCAACTGACTCACCAACTCTAAGTGAATTGATAACCCTAATACAAACTCACTACTCACATTAACAAATCATGTCCCAATACAAAACAACACAGCCTCTTAGCAACTTAGCAACCTCTGGGATCCTTGGAAACACTGGTATACTAAATACGTCAACATACCTTAAGATCCAGTATACTACCTCCTATCTCACGACTGGTCTAATAAACTCCTTTCTGGTGCTCATCCCCTTTCTCTCCTCTTCACCTCTCCCCTTTCCTGTACCATGTTCGTCCTTCTTCCCTCAGTTAGTATAAATATATGTAGCAATGCTAATGCGTATTATAATTTAAAATTTTCTCAATAGCCGAATGACTAATCTATGCCGCCTGTAACAAGTTCATTGTTTACCTAGCTTATACATATGCTTTCAAGGATGTATAATTGAGAATGGAATAAGCTGTACCACCAAAGCATTGTTTGTCTGCTATATTCATTTGATAAATCAATAACAATTATTTACAAAAAAAAAAACAAACATGTCCATTGCATTTGTGAATAAGGCTTCAGGGCACCCAAGAAAGTCCAGCAAGCACCAGGACCATCTCCTACAGTTGATTCAACTGCGGGATCGGGCACCACCAGTGCAGAGCTTGCTCAGAAATGGCAGCAGGCAGGTGTGAGTGCATTGCCATCATAAAAACGGAGGCAGTAGAGATTGTGAAAATTAATATTTGTGTCATTCTCAAAACTTTAGGCCATGGCTGTATATTTCAAATGATTCCAATTACTTTACCCCAGGAATATTTCAGGAAATGGAGGTCTATGGTACTAAAATACATATGATTATGCAAATGACCTAGGATTTCCTATGCCATGTTGGCAAAAGAGAAAAAGGTAGGGGGGTTAACAGCACCTAATTTTAAAAAGAAGTATCAAGCAGTTTACCATTGCATGAATAGCGGATTGGATACACAATAAAGAAGTTAAAAGTTGGGTGGAGATTGAATTGGCACAAAGTATGATTGATCTACAGTGGGGAAAATAATAATTTGACCCCCTGAATATTTTGTAAGTTTGCCCACTTAAAGGGTCTTTAATTTTTATCATAGGTGTATTTTAAATGCAAGAGACAGAATATCAACCAAAAATCTAGAAAAAACACACAAAACAAATGTGAGTTGAGTTAATGCCAAAGAGCTCAATTTTTGGTCTCAATTGACCACAATACTTTTTCCCTTTCCTCCTCTGAATCATTTAGATGTTCATTTGCATGACTGTACATGTGCCTTCTTGAGGAGGGGGACTCACCGTGTTTGGAGGAAGAAAAATACTGACTATGACCCTAAGAACACCATTCCTACAGTCAAGCATGGAGGTGGAAACATTATGCTTTGGGGCTGTTTCTCTGCTAAAAGTATGGGCCAAATTTGGCACATTGAGGGGCCAATAGACGAGGCCATGTATTGTAAAATCTTGGATGAGAACCTTTTTCCCACAGCCAGAACACTGAAGGCGGGTCGTGGATGGGTCTTCCAGCATGACAATGACCCAAAACATACCACCAAAGCAACAAAGAAGTGGCTCAAAAAGAAGTACATTAAGGTCATGGAGTGACCTTGTCAGTCTCCAGACCTTAATCCTATAGATAGTTTATGGAGGGAGCTGAAACTTCGAATTTCCAAGCGACAGCCAATAAACCTAAAGGAATTACAGAAGATCTGTAAAAAAGAGTGGACCAAAATCCCTCCTGAGATGTGTGCAAACCTGGTAACCAACTACAAGAAACGTCTTACCTCTGTGCTTGCCAACAACGGTTTCTCCACCAAGTACTAAGGCATGTTTTGCTTGGGGATCAAATACTTATTTTACTCATTGAACTGCAACTCAATTTATAACATTTGTATTATGTGTTTTTTCTGGATCTTTGGCTGATATTCTGTCTCTATCATTTAAAATACACTTATGATAAAAAATTATAGACCCTTCATTTCTTTGTAAGTGGGCAAACTTACAACATCTGCAGGAGATCAAATTATTATTTTCCTAACTGTAAGTAAGATGGTATGGATTCCACGTGGATACCGAGATTTAGCTAATAGTGCAAATCCACTGACAGGAAACACTTTTAGGATACGGGATGGCCTTTGCAGGCTATACCATTGGGAATACAATGCACCTTTAATTTCATCAATAGACACAAATTATTTTTAACCAGGCAAAGAGGATTGATTATATTTTGTTAGAAAAGCAAAAAAGGTGGTGATACAGTTACAGGATGTGATGAAAGGAAATAGAAGTTCTTAAAAATAAGACAAAAATGGGGAAGTATGCCACTAGATAGATGGAGGTACACACAATTATAGCACTATTCACAAACATTACCACAACCACTGTGGGGGGAAAGACAATTTGAGACCTATAGAAAAATTATTTAGTTCCCCCCTTGTGTATTAATCACTTAAGGATCGGAAGGATTTCCCCCTTTAGGACCAGAGCACTTTTTCCGATTAGGCACTGCGTCGCTTTAACTGACAATTACGACGCGGTCGTGTGACGTTGTACCCAAACAAAATTGACCCCCTTTTTTCCCACAAATAGAGCTTTCTTTTAGTGGTATTTGATCACCTCTGCATCACTGCTGGTCACCGCTATTAACCAAAAAAGAGCGACAATTTTGAAAGAAAAAACAATATTTTTTACTTTTTGCTATAATAAATATCCAAAAAAAATATATAAAAATATTTATTTATATATCTATTCATCAGTTTTGGCCGATATATATTCTTCTACATATTTGTGGTAAAAAAAAAATCACAATCTGCGTTTATTGATTGGTTTGCGCAAAAGTTGCCGCGTTTACAAGCCATGAGAATTAATTTATGACATTTTTACTATTTATTTTTTTTACTAGTAATGGCGGCGATCTGCGATTTTTATCGGGACTGTGATATTGCAGCGGACATGTCGGACATTTTTGACACTTTTTTGGGATCGATGACATTTATACAGCGATCAGAAATTTAAATATTCACTGACTACTATATAAATGTCATTGGCAGTGAAGCTGTTAACCTTCACTGAGCGATCTAGGGTTTAACTGTGTTCCCTAGGCATGTTCTAACTGCGAGGGGGCTGGGCTGCCACGGGCATAAAATATCGAACTGATACCAGTGACAGGGATCCGTAGATCTCTTACATGCCGCCTGGCAGGACAGGGAACCACCGTGTTTACATGGGTGGTTCCCTGTTTTTCTTCTCTGCCAGGCAATCACGAGGAGCCCACGGCCATACTGCTGCAGAGTGCGGCGGGCATGAGAGCCTGCCGCCGCTGGCTTGCCCCCGTCCGCTAGCCGCGCACGAGCGAGCCGCTGTTTATAGACAGCGATTCATGGGAACGTGCCAGTCTGCAGCAATAAATGTACGCGAGCCTATCCGAAACCAGTTAAGCAAAGAATATTAAAAATATATAAGGTACTGGTGAATAAAATAGAATCTGCCCTACCTAGGGAAATGGGAGTAAGAACTAGGAGTCACTCTAGATGAGGAAAAGAGGAGGAAGGTCCTGATATTGGCTTGATTCTCATCAATAGATGCTAAGACGATAGAGATGTGTTTCAAGCTTTTTGCCAGGTGGTATGTAACCCCTCAGAGGGTGCTTAGGTCCGGATAGGATGTATCCCCGACATGTTGGGGAGGGGTGCGCCACCCCAGGGACCTTTGCACATCTTTGGTGGGAATGTACAAAGATAAAGCCTTACTGGGAGAGGATTATTAAGTCAATTAATGAAATTACAGAGGAACATATACATATTGAACCATGGAGTGGTTTGGCACATGGTACGGAGAAAACGACAGCTCAAAATAAGAATAGTGCCACACTTATTAAATGCGGCTAAAAGTCTGATACCGAGATTCTAGTGAAAACCAGAAGTTCTGAGTAAGAGAGAATGGGTTCTAAAGGTTAATTGGTTGAGGTCTATTGAAGAAACTATCTATACAGTAGAGGGCTTATTAGGGAAATATTACACTATCTGGGGAAATGGCTGAAGTTGAAAAAAATGTTGGTTGGCTGTTGAAAGACGTGGATTAAGATACCGGATTACCCAGAATTAGGATAATATAAAAAAATGTAAATAAAAGTTCCCAAGAACACTGCGTACTCCAAATCTACACAGTGCTTGATAATATTCTCCCCATATTTGGATAATTGCATCACCCTCGACTAGCTGCTGTAGGTTAATTATTTGTTTTATGTTATCTTTTTTCCTTCACAGGTTTTGTTCTTCAGTGGAATGCACCGATTTTGCACAGGGCCAACATTAAGTAAGAGAACCTCGCAGTTTATTTGCAATGTCCACTTTACATTAATCTCATTCACATGCACTCATCTACAAAAAAAGAAAAAAAAAAAGAAAACCGCCATTAGTGTTGTCGCGTTAAAAACAGTTTTGCTGCATTTTTCCCCTTTTTCATTGGCGGTTTTTAGCGGTTTTCCGCGTTACCGTTTCTTTGTGTTTTTTTTTAGCAAGAAAACACCTCTCAGCTATTTTTAACTCCCTCTTTCCCACAATGCTCGAGTGTCAAAAATGCTCATAAATACTAGATGGCCGTGTTTTACAGCATTTCACCATGTTTTTTTTTTTTTTGCATTAGAGCATTTTTACAGCTGAAAAACTCCTCTTTAAATGCAGTAGTTCTGGGGGGGGGGGGGTTCCAGCCTGAAAATTCCCTTGCCAAAAACACTGTTAAAAGCCTATGTGTGCATCAACACATAGAATAAAATGCTGGGGAGCTTGCTGGCTGCAAAAAAAAACACCTGACACCAAAAACAGCAGCTGTAAGGGCCCATTCACACCTGAGCATTTTGTAGCTTGAATATGCAATGATTCTCTATGGAGATGGTTCACATCTCCACTCCAAAATGCCTGAAGCTAAATGCCTGAAGCTCAAACAAGTTCCGGAGGTATTTTTGTCAAGCAAATTTGGCATTTGTAATCCCACAGAAATGAATGGAAATGCGCGATTCGGGTGTTTTTGCGCTTTTCGTCGCACTTGTTTGTGCGATTTTCAGCTGAAATAAAAGCTAAAAAAAGCTGAACTACCTAGCAACAAATGATGCAATAGATATAGTATTCTTTATTGACTTATACAAAAATGCCAAAGCCAAAAACGCTGCATACAAACGTGCAAAAACGATCCAAAGCCGCGCAACAAAACGCCGGAAAAAAGCTCAAAGACGCTACACTCAGGTGTGAATGCAGCCTAAAAACATCCAGTGAGCGTGAGGCCTAACAGTTAATACACAAAGATTACGGATCAGTTTATCAAGCCTTTAGATAATATGAGGTTCAAGATGATGATAACTGGAAGTTTCAGTGAGGTGTTTATTAAGGAGAGCAGGGAAAGTAAGTAATTTAAGATGATCATAAAGAAAATTTATAAAAAATGCCAATAAATACAAATTACCCACACATCAAATACATTAAACTCAACTTCAATGGACAAAATAATTTAGAACATAAGGCTTACAGGCATATGAATGTTTTTTTTTATGTTTTATGTATTGCTTATAGTGGACATTTCATGAGAAAAGGGTCCGTCCTCCACACCCCTCCAAGCAGAAATACCTTGGAAAAAACTTTTAAAAATAATAACTTTTCAAAAAAGAGAAAAAAAAAAAAAGGCTTCCAACAATTTTAATAAGTGTGAGTGCCATACCTCCCACTGAATATTGCAATGAGCTAGAGGGTATTCTGCAGGATTGTAGGCAATCATGCCTCCCAGATGCTTCAGGAACCAGGGTGAGTTTTTTTTTTTTTCTTAAAGCTTTATTTGTAATCCTATTTTTTCCCCAAACAAATTTTGATTTGAAAGGGAAGTAAAGCTTTAATTTTTCTTGGAAGGTCCACTTTAAGCATTGCATTTATATCAACTGAAAATCTTTTTTTAAGATAATTACAGTGAATTAAAAAAGAGGTGCGGTGTGAAAATAACTTATCCTCTCAGAGAGCTGATCAGAATGAGTTCTCTCGGGTTGCTGGTTCTTGTATTTTAGAATCTATTTTTTGTTTTACTGGTTTACATTCATTTTTCTTCCAGCGCAGCAAGCTGTAGACGTATCTCTGACACTGGGAGGATGCAAAATAATAGATAAGAGGATCCAGACCACAGTTTATGCAGCTGATAGCGGTGCAGAGGATGTAGGCAAGAAAGAGAGAGAAGTCGGCATGCTTATAAATCCGTACAAAGTGAATGAAAAAGATTACATTAGTGGGGCCAAAACAAAGGACAAACACACTCAGCACAGCCATGGATAGGCGGATAGCTCGGGATCGCTTATGTGTGCCATCAAATTTTGAACTGCTGAGACTGCGGATGATTCCAATGTAACAAAAAGTTATAATACATAACTGTAAGTAAAAGAAAATCAAGATAAGAGTGATGCCATAAATAATATAAAAACCATTCAAATTATGATATTCCTGGAATTCATGACACAATGCAATATCTAGTTTAGGAATTGCAACAACTTGTTTTTTTATGAGAAGAGGCACAAAGCTGGTCAATGAGATGACCCAGATGACACCACACACCAGCCAGGCTCGTTTCACTGTGCGCCAGGGAAGAGACCGCACCGGATAGACCACAGCCAGGAAACGGTCCACACTGATACTTGTCATGAGCAGAACAGAGCAGCCCATGTTACAGTAAAATGCTACTGTGACAAAGCGACACATTCCTTCCCCGAAGATCCAGTTAGATCCCAAGAATCGGTAGGCAATGTGAAAAGGCAGGGTGCTAACGAGGAGGAGATCCGCAGTGGCGAGGTTCAACATGTAGACCACTGCCGGCTTCCTGACCTTCACCTTCACCAGGAACATGATGATCGCCATGATATTGAGAGGAAACGCCACAAGGAACACAACAGTATAGATGGATGGGACAAGTCTGGTCAGACTCCAGTGTATGAATGGGGTATAAAAAATCTCATCAAGTAACTCGATTTCACCTGGAAAGTTAAAACCAAATATTAGAGAAAATACATAAACCAGATACATTTACCATTCCTTTAAAGCAGAAAATAATTTTAAAAAATTGCTAATAAAAAGAGAAATGAAAAACAGATTTTCTAAAATATTCAGTTTAAGCCTATACCTTTCCTCCACTGTAATTCCTTTTGGTTACCAGATGTCACCATGATGTAGCCAGCATCACTCAACCTACTTCCTCTGAGCCCAGCCCTGAGGAGGACATCTTCACATAGCCTGGGCTCACTGTACTACTTCACCAGGTGGCTCTCACAAGTCAAAAAGTATATATATACATATATATATATATATATATATATATATAAATATATATCTGGAACTTACCCAAGCAATACCCAACATGTAGTTACACAGTTACCTAGTTTAAAAGGTTGAAAAAAGACACAGGTCCATTCAGTTCAACCTATAGAATACCTGGCCTTGTGTCCTCTTCGGGGACCGTAGAGTAAACAGTTTTACAGTTACTGAGGTCCCCTTTGATATTTGCACATTGTAATCATATCCTCTCTTAAGCTCCTCTTTTACCAAAGTAAATGACTGTAAATCTATGTAGTCGATCCTCATAGCTGAGCTCCTCAATTCATCTTATTAATTTTCTTGTCCTTTGCTAAAGTCTTTCTAATTCAACAATGTCTTTCCTGAGGACTGGTGATCGAAAATGAACTGCATATTTAGGGTGAGAGTGAGCCACCCTTTTGTAAAGTGGTACAATTATGGAATTGTCTCTGGAATGTTTTCCCTTTTTTACTGCATGGCAATATTCTGCTTATTTTGTTAGCAAAGGCTTGGCATTGCATGCTATTGCTAAGTGATCTACAAGCTCCCCCAGGCCATATTCCATCACTGATTCTCCCATGGAGTTCTTCCTAATGTGTATTTGTGGCACCCAAGTGCTTACCTTTACATTTCTCAATATTGAATCTCATCTACCATTCAGCTGCTCAACCCCCTATGTTGTCTAGGTCTAGATCTTGTGCTGATGTTATTTCCATACATATTTGATATCATAAGCAAATACTGAGAAAAAGCTATTAATTCAAAATCATTTATAAACTAATTGAATAGCATTGGCGGCAAGGCAGAATGCTGGGACCACCACTCACAATTTTAGACCATTCACAGTGAGTCATGTATCACTACTCTCTGGACCCATTATTGTAACCAGTTTCCTGCCCATGTTCATGAGGTACAGTATCAAATTCCTTAGTAAAATCTACATAAACAAAGTCCACTGGACTTCCATTGTCCAATTTCTTATTTACTTTCTCATGTCAATGATAACAGGTTGGTCTGACATGGCTTTCCTAAAACCATGCTGGTTGTCACTTATGATACATTTATCATTGACACGTTTCTGCATAGCAACTCTTGCCATTCCCTCAAATACCTTACATACTATTGATGGTGTGTAGTTTCCTGTTATACATCTCAATCCCTTTTTGGAAATTGGTACCACATTGGCTCTAAGCCAATCAGTTGGTATTATTCCAATTAGTAAGGTGTCTTTAAAACCTATCAATAATGGATTGGTTACAACTATGCTAAGCTCCCTAAGGACTTATGGGTGTAAGCTAGGGTTGGCTGAATGGTTCGGTCCGAGCATTAGTTCAGGCAAACATTTGTCCGTTCGGCCAGTCGCAAAACACCCAAATTTGCAGGGTGTTTGTGCCGACGAGCCCTGCATTGCACTGATTGGGCAAAGCCACGGCATTCTTAACAACTGATGAGCCATCGACTGTCAATGGGTGTCCCCGCTGACAGCTGAACAATAAAAAAAAAGTGCTGTTAAAAAAATAAAGAAAAAAAAAGGTATAGCCCCCCCCCCAGTCCATACTTCTGGTCTGGTATAGATTTGGAGGGGAACCCCACGCCAAAATTGAAAAATAAAAATGGTGTTGGTCCCCCCCCCCCCCAAAGTCTGTACCAGACCCTTACCTGGGCAAGCAGCCTGGCAGGTCAGGAAAGGGGGGGTGAGTGAGTTCCCCCCTCCTGAACCATACCAGTCCACATGCCCTCAGCATCTTGTCCCCATGTTGATGGGGACAAGGGCCTCTTCCCAACAACCCTGGGCTGTGGTTATCAGGGTCTGTGGGCGGGGGCTTAGCAGAATCTGGAAGCCCCCTTTAAAAGTAGGGCATCCAGATCACAGTCCCCATATGAATAAGTATCAGGTACATAGTACTCCTATCCATTCACCAAATGGTACTTTTCTGACATCACAAACTGGTGCATGCTGGGCATGTGACATCACGTGGGGAAGGGGCCACCAGGTGACATAGCTAGGTGGCCCTGCCCCTTACCTGTATAGGAAATGTCAAAGTGGAGAGGAGGCAGTTGACAGGAGGCCTCCCATGAGGCGGGAGCGTTTTTCATTTTTTCTATTTCTCAGGTCCAGCGGGCAGCGTGATTCACCGTGGATTTACATTGAGGGACACAATTTTATTATTTTTTATTAAAGGATTTGTCAAAAACTGTCTCTTGTGTTTATTACTTTTTGACACTTCTTTGGTGAATGGGTAGCGGTACTATGTACCTGATACTCATTTACATGGGCGTGCTTGTTAAAGGGGGCTTCCAGATTCTGATAAGCCCTCCACCCACAGATCCCCACAACCACAGCCCAGGGTTGTTAAGAAGAGACCCTTGTGCCCATCAACATGGGGACAAGGTGCTTTGGGTGGGAGGAGCACCCATCCCCCATGTTGAGGGCATGTGGCCTGGTATGGTTGTGGGGGGGCACTTGTTTTACCTCCCCCTTTCCTGACCTGCCAGGTTGCATGCCCAGATAAGGGCCTGGTATGGATTTTGGGGGATCCTATGCCATTTTCTTAAATGTTGGCATGTACCATACCATACCTGTCCCAAAGACCAGTCCTGAAGGGCCTGGTATGGACTGGGGGGGACCCCACGCCTTTTTTTCTCTTTATTTTTTCAATAGCCAGGCACAGGCAATTGTAAATGGGATTCATTTTAAATAGGATTTGACTTTTTTTTTCATTTAGAAATGTAATTTTTGCTGTAGCATGTTTTCTATGCTTGCTACAGATGCACCACTTTGCAAACACATTAAGGGGACCCCCAGGCACTATATTTAAAGGATTTTTTTATTGTTGTACTTTAAGCATAAATAAAATCACTGTTCCTGAAAAAAAGATTGATTCTACCATTTTTTTTATTAATACATGTCCCCCAGGGCAGTACCCGGACCCACATACCCCTTTTATGGACAATTACTTAAAAATGGGCACTTTTGATTTTTCTTGTTCAGCTCCAATAGACTTCAATAGGGTTCAGCGTTTGGGTTAGAACTTTTCCCCTGTTTGGGAGTTCTGCTGCGAACCGAAATGGGGAGGAGGGTGTTGAGCCCCTCCTTTGTGTAAGCCATCTGGACCTGGATGTTTGTTCAAACTAAGTTTTTCTAGTCTTTTGTACCTTTTTTGAGACAGTTAGAGGGGTACCTTTAGTGAAACATAATTAATATATTTGTTAGATTGATATACCTGTATACAGATATCTGTTAAAGTGTATATAATATACAGTATCTCACACAGGTGAGTACACCCCTCACATTTTTGTAAATATTTTATTATATCTTTTTATGTGACAACACTGAAGAAATTACACTTTGCTACAATGTAAATTAGTGAAAGTACAGCTTGTATAACAGTGTAAATGTGTTGTCCCCTCAAAATAACTCAACGCAGAACCATTAATGTCTAAACCGCTGGCAACAAAAGTGAGTACATCCAAAACATCCAAATTGGGCCCAGTTAGCCATTTTCCCTCCCCGTGACTTGTTAGTGCTGCAAGGTCTCAAGTGTGAATGGGGAGCAGATGTGTTAAATTTGGTATTATCGCTCTCACTCTCTCATGCTGGTCACATGGCACCTCATGGCAAAGAACTCTCTGGGGGTCTGGAAAAAATAATTGTTGCTCTACATAAAGATGGCCTATGCTATGAGAAGATTGCCAAGACTCTGAAACTGAGCTGCATCATGGTGGCCAAGACCATACAGCTGTTTAACAGGACAGGTTCCAATCAGAACAGGCTTCTCTATGGTCGACCAAAGAAGTTGCAGCATTGCTGCAGAGGTTGAAGGGGTGGGGGGTCAGCCTGTCAGTGCTCACACCATACGCCACACACTGCATCAAATTGGTCTGCATGGCTGTCGTCCCAGAAGGAAGCCTCTTCTAAAGATGATACACAAGAAAGCCCACAAACAGATTTCTGAAGACAAGCACACCATGGACATAGATTACTGGAACCATGTCCTGTGGTCTGATGAGACCAAGAGAAACGTATTTGGTTCAGATGGTGTCAGCAACCAGGTGAGGAGTACAAAGACAAGTGTGTCTTGCCTACAGTCAAGCATGGTGGTGGGAGTGTCATGGTCTGGGGCTGCATGAGTGCTGCTGGTACTGGGGAGCTACAGTTCATTGAGGGAACCATGAATGCCAACATATACTGTGACATACTGAAGCAGAGCATGACCCCCTCCTTTCAGAGACTGGTCCGCAGGGCAGTATTCCAGCATGATAATGACCCCAACATACCTCGAAGATGACCACTGCCTTGCTAAAGAAGCTGAGGGTAAAGGTGATGGACTGGCCAAGTATGTCTCCAGACCTAAACCCTATTGAGCATCTTTGGGACATCCTCAAATGGAAGGTGGATGAGAGCAATGTATCTAACATCCACCAGCTCCGTGGAGGAGTAAATAATAAAATATTTAAAAAATGTGAGGGGTGTACTCACTTTTGTGAGATACTGTATATATATATATATATATATATAGAGCTCTAATATATGTAACTTCCACTTAAAAACAAAAAACAATGTAAAATATTATATATGTAGGATTAGAGTGAGGTGTATGATTAAATAATTATGTCAAGTAGGGCTAATGATCATCAATTTAATATGTAGGTTGAAACGCGATCAATAACTCAAATAGAAACAGTTGTGTGGGAGGTTTAAAACTAGGTGAGGAACAGCCAAACTCTGCTACTAAGGTGAGGTTGTGGAAGACAGTTTCATGCCACAGGTCATACACCATGGCAAGACTGAGCACATCAACAAGACATAAGGTAGTTATTCTGCATTGACAAGGTCCATCCGAGGCAAATATTTCAAAGTAGACTTTGGTTCAAGATGTACTCTTCAAGCTCTTTTGAAGAAGCACAAAGAAACGGGCAATGCTGAGGACGGTAGAGGAAGTGTTCGGCCAAGGAAACTTAATGCATCAGATGAAAGACACATCATGATTACTTCCCTTCCACATCGGAAGATGTCTAGTAGTGCCATCTGCACAGAACTGGCAGAAACCAACGGGGTCCGGGTACACCCATCTTCTGTCCAGAGAAGTCCGTCCAAAAGTGATCTTCATGAAAGAATCGTGGCCAAAAAGTCAAACTTCTGATGTGGAAACAAGGCTAAGCGACTCAACAATGCATGAAAACGTGGGTGCAGAAAAATGGCAGCAGGTGCTCTGGACTGATGAGTCATAATTTGAAATATTTAGCTGTAGCAGGAGGCAGTTTGTTCGCAAAGGACTGGAGTGCAGTACAATAATGAGTGTTTGGAGGCAACAGTGAAACCTGGTGGAGGTTCCTTACAAGTTTGCGCTTGATACATATCCATCATGCCATACCATTTGGTAGGAATGTGATTGCCCCCAAATCTATTCTGCAGCAGGACAACAACTCCAAATTAATGTCATTAAGAAGCCAATGTCATTAAGACACTGCTAGGGCAGTGGTGTGGAGTAGGGATAAAGTCACAAAGTCACAATGCAAGGTGTGTTTGGGGTAGTAAAACCATGTTCTAAGTCTCAAAAGGAATGTGTCCACTTGAAATGGCTGCAGCTCCTCTGTATGGGTTGAGGATATTAACTCTTGCAATGTGAAAACAAAAGAAACAGCGGGTGCCTCCATCTAAGTGTAAATTTATTTAAAACAATAAAAAGGGGTTAAAATTGCAGTCACATTGTATAAAATCATAAAAGCATTGCTAGTCCTCTGGTATCTGCAGAGCTCAGCAGGGCAGGTAGAGCAGAGTGATGCCTGGAAGTAGCTATGCTGTATATGCAGAACAAGTAACTAGATATTGTAGAGCCGGAGCAGTGAAGCAGTGATAATTGGCACCTTTTGTGGGAGCAAGCACGGAGCGCACTGTCAGCTTTGAACCAAGAGCAGAGCTAGAGATACAAAAGTATGACAGAATGGGAAGGGGACGTGGTCACATGTTTCAGGGTTCAACGATTGACCTTTTTCAACATGAGGACAAGATGCAATGTAAGGGGGTCCCCCCTGGCAACCTTCCCTCCCCATGTTGAGGGCATGTGGCCTGGTATGGTATGCAGTCAGGAGGGGACTGTATGCTCTATTTTGGGTATGGATTTTGGGGGGTCCTATGCTTTTTTTTCTTGTTTTTTTTTGCTTGGGGTTGGGTTCCCCCTTAAAATGCATTGCAGACTCCAAGGGTCTGGTATAAAATTCGGGGGGACCCCACTTTTTTTTGTTTTTTTCTTATATTGGATTCTCCTTGACATCTATACTAGAACTTCATAAAGGATTAGCAAATGGTATGTATCTTTAGAGGAACCTACACTTTTTTTGTGTGGGACCCCCCTATTGCAATCTACACTATATTACCAAAAGTATTGGGATGCCTGCCTTTACGCACATGAACTTTAATTGCATCCTAGTCTTAGTCCATAAGGTTCAATATTGAGTTGGCCCACCCTTAGCAGCTATAACAGCTTCAACTCTTCTGGGAAGGCTGTCCACAACGTTTAGAAGTGTGATCGCCTGGCGCTCATGGGTGTCCGGGAGCCCGCCGGCAGTGATGGGGGGGCTGGCCTGGTCAATATTCACTCCATAAGAAGCACAGACAATTTCCCCCCTTTTTGGGGGGAAAAAAGTGTGTCTTATAGAGCTAAAAAATTGGTATAGCAAGCTGCTGCTATTCCTACAAAATATATAAGTGCAGTGCTAAAACCATAATATATTACATTTGTGAAACACCTTGAATAATAAATATATATGCATTTAAAAAATAGGAAGATGTGTATAAACAAATTATTTGTATTGAAAAGTTCCATAAGAATTCATGTATAGTCCTCAAAACCGTAAGTGCAGGCATAAAGATTATAACAATCTTCTTAATCCAAAACACCACAATGTGCCCAAAAAGAAACCCATGACCCAGAAACTTCAAAATTGGTGAAAGGTACAACCTGTTCAGAAAAACACACTGTGGTTCCTGATCCAGATCACTTACAGATTAGAAAAAATCCCATCCATGAATATGCTTCACCCAGTAAATGGATATGGAAACATGCCATCCAGATAGCTCAAAGACAAAACATGCAGGCGCCCCCTTAGTAAACCATTTAGTCAAATTTATTAAAAAAGAAATGACACTCACATTTAAAAGCATCCCACAGGCTTCACAAGCACAAAGTAGTACGAATTATGGCACTCCTAAGAATAGCTATTCGGACCCAGCCATCTGACAATCAGGCTCCATGTGTGTGATGACGTCACCGCCGTAGGCCCCACCCTACGCGTTTCATGAGAGATTACATTGTCTGGGGGCTGGCTGAAGATGAGCCATCACGCATTAGGAGATTACTCTGCAAAAAAAGGTCTGTACAGCGCCACCACAGGACCGGGGAATGATAACACACAAGAGGACAACAAATATCCCAAAGTAATCACAATGTTTTAAGAGCCGTAAGCTTATCAAAGCACCATCTAGTGTAAAAATAGCAAATCTATAGCAACACATTTTTTTTTTTTAGTTCAATATATTTTTTTATTGAAGTATAATTAACAAATATAACAACATACGTAGAGGATAACTTACGTTACAGATATTAATTCTGTAAACAAGTGGTAGATCAGTATCACATGTGTGGCGTCAGCATAGTATACACCAGATTAACAACATACAACACCAAACTGTTGAGACAGTATTTAGAAGGGTTCCTCCTAGACCCGTTGGAGTAGCACTGCTTGTTAGTAAAGATGAAAGAACTAATGTGTGTTCATAGGGCCTTCCAACCACAGATCTAAATTAGAGGTTCCTAGTGCCTCCAGACCTTCCGCTCACTCCTATGGGTTCAAACTGTGACAGTGTTACCAAGGAAGGCTGCATTGCTGCTAAGGGATTATACCTAGCTAACCAATGATAGTGTGATATGTCGACCAGAGGAACAAGGCTTTATCAATGAGGGTAAAGAGAGGGGAGATTCATAGGTGCATGGACTTCCAACAGGACCACAACGCCCATTTCGGAGCTGTAGTTGTGGTTGTGCCTAAGGTATTGGCCATAATATGCTCATATGAACAGTGTAGATCGGTTGTCTCGATGACCTCCTGTATTGTGGGGAGGAGAAGGCTTTTCCACTTCCTGGTTATACTTATTCTTGCAGCCAATAAAATGTTGATTATAAGATGGCGGAGTTTTGAGGGAAAATCTCCTATGTTTAAGGAAATTAATGCCAGGGCAGGGATTGGTTGAAATGGCATATGTGTGACTCCTGATAATAGGTCAAAGACTGCACCCCAATAAGGTTTTAGTTTTGTGCAAGGCCATAAGGTATGGTGGAGGTCTCCTTGGTTCCCGCAGCTCCTCCAGCATAAAGGTGATGTATTTGGGCTAAAGCGGGCAATTTTTGTGGGGGTGAGGTACCATCTTTGAGATAGTTTCAGAGTTGTTTATCAGAGGGTGGAGTTTCTGGTTGCCTGGAAAGTGTTTGTAAGTGCTGCTTTCCATTGTTGCATAGTGAAAGTCTGATTCAAATCTTTCTCCCATTCTGTATGTGGTTTTATCTTGTGAGGAGTGTTCTTTTGCTGTAGTGCTATCGCTTTTGGGTTTGGATTCGGAGAGGTAAAATACGTCCATAGGTGTTGGGGAATTTACAGGGGCCAGATGGTGAAACGTGAAATACAGTGTTGGATACTCATGTATGTGAATGTTTCTGATGTATGTAGGTTATATTCTTCTTGGAGAGCTGTGAATAATTTGGGCATTTTAGTGGCCTCTACAAAGAGGTTGTTGACGTGAAGGATGCCTTTTTGAAGCTACCTCAAAAGTTGGATAGAGTCCATAACGCGGTTCAGGGCTAAGAGGGGGATTTGGATATGGGTGGCACAAGGATTGTTTTGAGAATCTTTAACCAGTGCTTTCCATGTGAAAGCTGATGCTTGCATTGCCAATGGAAAATAGGTTTGGGTTTTAGACTTTAGGGGTGCGCTGAGCAGCCATTCTCGTAGGAAGGAATTAGGGATGTAGGAAGCTTCTATCTTGTCCCATGCTGTTGAGGGGGAAGGGCCAAACCATTCTTTTAGATTAGATAAGATTGAGGCTTTGTAGTAGTCTGCAAAGTCTATGTAGCCAGCGCCCCCTACCTGTCTCTGTCTAATCAGGTTGTTGTGGGCCGCTCTGGGTTTCTTCCCCGCCCACACATATGTAGAGAGCAAGGACTGGAGGGATTTGAAATAGGAGAATGGAATAAGGATTTGAAGTGTGCGAAAGAAATAGAGTATTTTTGGGAGGTGAATCATTTTAAAGGCTGCCAGTCTGCCCATCCATAAGAATTCAAATTTAGATAAGGTAAGAAGGTCAGATTGAATTTTAGATCTAAGTGGTAGGTAGTTGTCTTTGAAGAGTAATTTTGATGTTTTGGTGAGATTGATGCCTAGGTAGGATATACTGTTATCAGCCCAGGTGAATGGGTATTGTTGCTGTAGCAAAAGTCGAGTCGTTGCGTCTAAGTTAAGGGCCAGGATAGATGATTTGGAGTCGTTTAGTTTATAGTAGGAGACTTTACTTTACCAGGCCAATATTTTTTGTACTTCAAGGAGTGAAGAGGTAGGGTTGGTAAGGATTAATATTACGTCATCGGCAAACAAGTTTATTTTATGCTCTTGGGATGCTACTCTTAATCCTGATATGTTGACATTGGATCTAATATGCTCAGCTAAAGGTTCAAACGTTAAGTTAAAAATTAAAGGGGATAAGGGGCATCCCTGCCTTGTGCCGTTTGTTATTAGGAACGGGGTTGATAGGGCATCTGTTGTGAGTACTCTTGCCGATGGAGTGGAATATAAGGTCATCACCGCATTGAGAAATTGGCCCGAAAAACCAAAGTTAGATAGAACAGAGGAGAGGTAGGTCCAATTCACCCTGTCTAACACCTTCTCTGCATCCAGTGATAGGAGCAGAGAAGGCGTTCCGGATGTTTCGGCAAAATGAATCAAGTCCAATACCTTTCTTGTAGCGTCTGATACCAATTGTGGTAGAGTTGATATTGAAATAGCTTTGCAGTTGATGTCTGAGGTTGGTTTTATGTGGATCGTTTTGGAGGAGGTAAGAGTTAGCATGCCATCTGAATACGCGCGGATTGTTAGATTCATCGGATAGTGAGATACTGATGGGTGCGTGGTCAGACCAGGTGACAGTGTGGATCACTGCAGAAATAACATTTTTCAAGAGCCAACTATCAGCAATAAACAAATCTACGTGTGAGTAGGTGTTGTGACGAGGAGAGAGGTAAGTATAATCTCTCTCGCTGGCGTGACAACACCTCCACACGTCCAGTAACTCATTGTTAATCAGTAGGTCTCCTAACGGGGAGTTATAACTTTTGCCTATGGCTGTCGTGTCTAACTTAGTGTCCGGGACTGGCACCATTTATACAGTAATTTATGATTTGACAGGGCTTTGATGACAGTTTTTAATTCCCTGCGCGCTTGCAGTGTATGTTTGGAGAGGTCCGGATAAATCTGGACTCATTTGTATGGGACAGGTAAGGCATTTAACAAATGTGTTTTGGCCAGGATCAGTTCCTTAGTAGTGAAAAAGTGCATCCTCATCAGAATATCCCTGGGAATATCATCCTCTAGGTGGCTGGGCTTGGGGATCCTATGGATCCGATCAATTGTCATGTCCAACGGAGACAATGTGGGCAGCATAGCAGAAAACAGGTCAGTGGCATATTTCTGTAAGCCGTGGGGAAGGACAGATTCAGGGACCCACGCAGCTTGTGGTTGTTGCGTCTGCTACGGTCCTCAAGGTCTGCTAGCTTGTCCCTAATCCAATATGTGTCATCTTTTTGATCGGTGTATGCGTCAACCAGATCGTTGACTGTGTGGGCGCATTCAGTGAGCTTATTTTCTAGGTGCTGGACCCTGCTCCCCATTTGGTGCATTTTGTCAGACATTCTATTAAAAATAGAAGAGAGGTTGGCCATGAGTGAGGATTGTAAGGACAGCAGCATGTCCTTCATGGTCATGTCCAGGACCGGCTGTCCCATTGTGGGGAACGAAGCGATGGGGAGTTGCGGGCTGTGTTCTAGGCCTGAGGCCTGTTCGCCTGTACTCACTGCGTCTGGCGATTGGTGTGGGGAATCCAGGCTTATCCTGGCCTTGGCAGGGCTAACGGAGGTCGGGCTACTTCGGGGCGAGTTAGGGGATGAGGGCTGTTCGAGGCCCGTCTGATTATCATCCGAATCCGCGTCCGGGAGATCCGTATAGGCCGCAATGCCGTGCTGGGCTAAGGAGCTGGCGCCATCTTGGAGTTCTCCTCCCCTCGGCGCCGGCCGAAAAAAAAAGTCAGTCAGCTTTTGCGGCTTCCTTTCGTCCTTGCGCTTGCGTTGCATGTTCTCCTCTTGGTAACTATGTCGGAGTGTTAGGGAAAAGCTGGTGAATATTGCCTGGAGTCTGCTCTGCCGTCTTCATTCCCCCGGTTGGCACGGAGAGCTCACAGCTTGGACTGCCATTCAGAGCGCTCGCAAGCCACGCCCCTAGCAACACATTTTTATATGACAATAAAAAATAAAGTTGAAATTGACAATCCCTAAAAAACAACCCTAGGAACGCTTTTTACATAAATGTAAATACTGTATCAAACTCTAAAAAGGTTATTAAACATAATGCAATGGACTATTTGAAATGATATACATGAAAAGAAATTCTTAACTATTGTTTAAAAAACAATTTACGGAGGGCGTGGCTAGACGCGGACACAGGCAGACGTCTTTGAAGAAGCTCCTGGTCCACAGACACCTAATTCGGCAAAATAGTCGAATTCCAAGGACGGGTGAGAGCTTTCCTACACCCAGCATTTACATACACCTCCCGCGTTACATCCCGGTGAGGTTACCGAGCCGATAGCACGCTCAATCGGAGCGCCGAGGGCAATGCGGCCCGCCAATCGCGGCCGAGCGACTTGCCCACACTCCAGCTCACATACACATCCCAAATACAAAGCCGACATAAAATCAGCAACTAATAGTGGGGCACATTACCTGGCCGGACATTGGAGGCTCAGAAATCTAAAAAAGAAGCGCCAGTATAGATTACATAGCAGCGCGCGGTACTCCTATCCGGAAATCGAGCCCGAGGCTTACCCGCGGCCTCCACAGACGCCATCTTGGCACACCCAAACACTCCCTGATAGCTGCAGAATCAAAGTATTCAGCGGTTCTTAATCAGAATCAACAGTATCATTATCAGAAACTGTTACTACATTGATAGAGCCACTGTCTCAACTGTATCCACCACAAAATATAAGCGACCATAGGCCCACAGGAGTCGGCCATATTAAGCCTCCAGTCCATATATGCTGAGTACCTCACTTGCTTCACCCTTCTTCCTAGGAGCACCGTTTAGATGTGCATAATGCCCTGCTAATCCCTGGGCACTACACCGTTCGGAGACTAAAAAGCTTTAACGTCACTCCTATCGCTACTCTCAAACACTAACTTAATCACAGCTCAGAGAACCTCTATATAATGTCAACATCAGCCCGTAAACGCAAAGAATACCGCCCACCAAAGAAACTCACAGAGTTTTTCACATCACCTCAACATAGCGGATCCCCTACCACACCACAAATAGTAGGGCTGGACAGCTCTTATACGGACCTACCAGACGCAGAAGACATGCACAATATGGATCCCAAAGAGGGCCTACATCTACAGCACATATCCCCTGCATCTTCAACCGGAAACAGCCCCATCAAATCTAAAATCCGTCTAGAAGAAGACCCACAACTAGACGAATCACTAAAGGAGCACAACCCTGTCACCACACACTCAGCATATCAGCCGCCAATAGCTGACTTCCCCACTAACGGACAACCAGTCCTAGATACCACTTTGAAGGAAATGCTCACATCCTTCCACTCTTCAATGCACAATGACATCCTATCCATGATTCACAAATTTTCTACAGAAACACGGGTGCTAAGCCGCAAGGTACAAAACATTGAAACACAAATAAGCACTATGACGGAGACTGTCAACGACCTAGTTGACGCACACGAACATACCCGTGATGAACATCATTGGATAAAAGCCAAAATGGCCGATCTGGAAGATAGATCCCGCCGCAATAACGTTAAACTTAGAGGCATCCCTGAGAGTATCCTTCCTAACGACCTCAAGAGCTACGCAAAAAAACTAATTACTACCATTCTTCCAGATCTTACACCCATTGAAGTCATAATTGACCATATTCACCGCCTTCCAAAACCCCACATCTCCCGGCTGATATTCCCCGTGATGTATTAATGAGAATTCACTTTTATCACACCAAAGAACAGCTCCTAACCAAAGCCAGGAATTTGGGTCAACTCCCTGCTCCTTACTCTAAGATCCAACTGTTTGCGGATCTATCACAATTCACCCGCCAAATGAGACGTCAACTGGGCACCATCACTAAGGCCCTAAACAACCACAAGATACCATACCAATGGGGCTTCCCCACTAAACTAGTAGTAACCAAGAATGGAATCAAACACCACATTTCTACTATAGAAGAGGGCATTAAGGCACTTAGACAATGGGGAATACTTCCTGAAGTTCCCAATCATCAACCGCTCCCCCAAAGGAGCAACAAACCGCAAGCCTCCGCTACTTTAAGATGACTTACTTGAACACTGAGCTTCTACATACTAAGACGTTAACGTCTTCACCTACTGTTCCATTTTATCCTTCCGAACCGGTGTCTAGCCTGTTGCCATCAGTTCCACGAACTATATCCCCCTCTGGAAAAGTTTAGGCAGCTCTTAACCATTTAAAACGCTGCCATATCCCTCCTGATTCTCTTCTTTCTTGCCTATATCCTTTTCTTTTTTCCTTTTTTTAACCTCTACCAGAATATACCTGAATGCATACCACTCATTTGTACTAACAGGCACTCTATAACTAACTGTGCTGTCACCATAGCAGACAAAAGACCACCAGTACACCGAAAAGTGGAAAACACCTTCCAAGTGTTCATAGCCAAGCAACCCAAGACGAACTACCGGACAATATCCCGGAGACACCTACGACTAACAAGGCAGACTTCTGCTGTAAGTAAACCGCAAACACAATTCCAGCTCTCTCTCTTTGAATCTCACGATGCCCAAATTTCTCTCTCTGAACGCCAAGGGGTTAAACCACCCTGCTAAGAGAGCATCCCTGTGGCGCACGGCCAACAAAACTCGTAGTGACATTATTTGTGTACAAGAGTCTCATTTTAAAGTAGGAGAAGAACCCAAACGTTTCAATAAACACTTTCCCCATTTGTATAAAGCCTCCGGACCTCTCAAAAAAAAATGGAGTAATCATAGCTCTAAAGGACACACTCTCGGTATCCATACATAAAACGTTATCTGACCCAAACGGCAGATATTTAGCCTTAGATTGCTCGCTAAACGGCACCAGATACACGATCGTAAATATTTACGCTCCCAACAAGAAGCAAATTAACTTTCTAAACAAGCTCATGAAAAAAATTGACAAATTCCGAGAGGGTCACCTTGTCATGTGTGGAGACTTTAATATGATCCCGGACAGTCAAATTGATACGTCTTCCAAAACAACTAGACTACCTTCCCCGATGGGAGCTTTTATAACAGGCAACAACTTGTTCGACGTGTGGAGATGTCACCATACTACAGAAAGGGACTACACCTTTTTCTCCCACCCGCATAACACGTACTCCCGCATCGACCTTTTCCTGGTTGATAAATGGACATTACTTCGCGCATCCGAATCTTCCATTGGCACAATTACGTGGTCAGACCACGCACCTATCACCTTGTCATTGGAGATGTCCTCCTCCAATTCACCATCAAAAATTTGGAGAGCAAACACACACATTCTGCAAGATACTACATATTCGAATATCATAAGAGAAAAGCTAGAGGAATGTTTTATGGTAAACTCAAGATCTCTGGTAGATAACTTAACTGTCTGGACTGCCCATAAAGCATTCATTAGGGGGATTGTCATCCAACTGGCGGCTAGAGAGAGGAGGAGGAGAGCCCGTCATCGAGAAACTATAATAGCCTCTATCAGGGATCTCGAATCCCAAAACCAAATCCACCCCAATAGAAACCTCCAAGAATGCCTACTCCACCTTAGACAAGAATTAAGAAAAAACTATTTACATCCCAGTCACTATAGTGACCAAAAGGGACATAGGTTTTCAAATTAAATATTTACCATATCTCCAATCTAGAAATGGTTCTTCTGATATGTGGAATATATTTCTCCAAAGCCACAAAAAGTGTACCATCTGGATTTTTTTGGTGGTACTTCATCTAATGTTTACATGGGCTGTGGCCTTTGAAACCACGTTTATTATTACCCATATGCTCTAAAAGATGCACATGATGCATATTGTTTACCACATAGGCAATGAATCATGTACATATCATATTTGATGTGCATGTCACAAAATACTTCAGTAGGTAGCTCCACCTGAGACAGGAACGAATCTCTGAGATTGTAAAAAGGAACACAAGGGGGTGCCAACTAAGTGCAGCATCTATGGGTTTATTATGATTAAAAATCCAAATGCAAACTCACAGAAATATAAAATCTGAGAGCTTATCTGTAGCCATACCACATTGGATGGAAGCCGTCCACATTAAGAGCCATTTTTGAGTGCAAACAGCATGTAGTCAGTGAGGAAAGCAAATCCAATGTTCCAGGGAGTGAGGAACACCATCGTGGAACACAGGGCTGGATGTGACATCACACCTGGAGCGGGCTGATTGCTATATGGATGTGTTTAAGAACTCCTATTGTTTCCTTTCCCAAACCATGATTGGACGAAGTGGCTCTTCCGGTGGACAATTTCCCTTTAATGTGGCATGGCTGCAGACAAGCTCTTTGATTTTATATTTCTATGCATTTGCATTTGGCTTTTTAAGCATAATAAACCCATTGATGCTGCACTTAGCTGGCGCACCCTTGTGTTCCTTCAGGTAGCTAGTGTTGAAGGACCTAGATTCTTTAAAAATTACGAAAGTCAAAACAGATAGAGATATTCAGCAGGGAATTAAGGATCTATGCATCAGGAAGGATATCATTATACACCCTGCTGACAAGGGGGGGGATTAATAACAGTTATCCTTCACAAGGAAAATTATATAGATGAGATGCATAGACTTCTCTCTGAGAAGACCTGGCACCCATAGACCCACCTCTGCACTGCAAATAGCAAAAACAAAGAGATTATGTTCTAACAAAAAGGCAACTAACATGACCAAAAATTCTCTCAGTTCTGGACTGTAGGAACCGTAATGTCACATACCTGGAGATGGAGCCTGACATGGAGAGGAAGGTGATCTCTTACACCTCCAGCCTGGTATCCCTGATAAAGTAAACAGGAGGCACGGAAGCCTGGAGTGGCATGAGTGCCTAAAAGTTCAGATGGTGAAGGCTGCAGATGAGGGGTCTGTGCCTACTTGGATGCAGGCTGGATCATGATGCAGGGCAGTATGTACATGGCTAGCTGGCTGGTGGCAGACAGCATGTATTTGGCAGGTTGGCAGGTCACAGGCAGCAGGCATAAGCATACCTCCCAACATTCTGAGATGGAAATGAGGGACACTTATTAGCAAAAGTATGTAGGCATAGGACACACACCCTGCCATGCCCCCTCAAAGGAGAACTATTAAAAAAAGGATTGGATAAGCCCACAAGTGCTTTTTTTAAAGATAAAAAGTGCATTTTATATACAACTATATAGCTCAAACTCAAATGAGGGACAATTAGGAGGAAAGAGGGACAGAGGGACTTTGTTCCAAATCAGGGACAGTCCATCGAAATCAGGGACAGTTGGGAACTATGGGTATAAGGATGGCTGGATACAGAGCAGGGTCAGGCAAGCCGGGTCGGTCACTAGCAGGCACGTCAGAAACAAAGCAGTAGGCAGGCTGGAGTTGGCAATGGCAAACAGACAGACAGAAGGATCAAGCAGAGACATGGCCGAAGAGCAAACCAGTGGTTGGTTCAGGTTGAGTACAAGCAGGGTCAGATGGATCAAAATGGCAACAGGAGATCAAACACAAGAAACAGATAGCAGGTAGCAGAATGCTGTAGACCATAAGGCAAGGTCCTAGTGCAGCAGAGGTGTTTATGAAGCCCACTTGGTGCCACTTAATGGTGGGCACGCACGCCGATGGGCACATGTGTGCATGTATGCGCATGCGTGTGGTCCAGGCTAATGAGAATTTTCTGTCCATGGGTTTAGCTAATAAGATTTCTCCATCTGTGGATTTGGCTAACAGAAATTTTCCATCTGCACATGTGTCTGGGCATATTTCTTATTTCCTGGCACAGTGTAAAAAATGGAATCGCAGGGCATCCAATTCCAAATTATGGGGAATGCAGAAATATAAGGACTTGATGTCCAATGTTACCCATAGAAAGTTTTTTTTTGCCAATGGATGTCCTGAATATGTGCCAAAACAGAGGAAATGTGTTTTATATATCCAGGTAATCTAACAAAAAATGACTACAGATTATGGACTACCCGCTCTCCCAGTTTTTCAAACGGTGAGCCTATACCCACAACATTGGATGGCTTTTGCAGTGCAGAGGTGCGTCTATGGGTGTCAGGTAGGGATGGGCCGAACACCCCCCGGTTCGGATCGCACCAGAGCATGCGAACAGACAAAAAAATTGTGTGAACATTCGAACACTGTTAAAGTCTATGGGACCCGAACATGAAAAATCAAAAGTGCTAATCTTAAAGCTTTATATGCAATGTTATTGCCCTAAAAACTGTATGGGGACCCGGGTCCTGCCCTAGGGGACATGTATCAATGCAAAAAAAGTTTTTAAATCAATTGTTTTTTCAGTAGCAGTGATTTTAATAATGCTTAAAGTGAAACAATAAAAATGAAATATTTAAATATTGTGCCGGGGGGGTGATCCCTTAGTCTGCCTGTAAAAGGGCGCACCTCTGTGATGTTTAGAACATAGCCGGAGCAAAATGACATTTGTAAAGGAAAAAAATTAATTTAAAATCGCAGCTGTAATGTGTTGCCGGCTCCCGGGAATATAGATAAAAATCACTGAAAAAATTAGCATAGGGTCCCCCCCAGTCCATACTAGGCCCTTCAGATCTGGTATGGATTTTAAGGGGAACCCCACGCCAAAATGTAAAAAAAAAATTATGTGGGGCCCCCCCCCTAAAATCCATACCAGACCCTTATCCGAGCATGCAACCTGGCCAGCCAGGATGGAGGGGATGGGCGAGCACCCCCCTCCTGAACCATACTAGGTTACATGCCCTCAACATGGGGAGTATAAGTGCTTTGGGGCAGGGACCAAAGCACTTTGTCCCCATGTTGATGGGGACAAGAGCCTCTTCCCCACAACCCTGGGCTGTGGTTGTCGGGGTCAGCGGGTGGGAGGCTTATCGGAATCTGGAAGCCCCCTTTAATAAGGGGGCCCCCAGATCCTTCCTATGTGAATTAGTAGAGTTACTAATACATTAGGTATTTTAGATGATACAGGGGGCCAAATTACACATCACAAGCACTGTGCTGTTATTGATGCTTTAAACGGACATTTTTTTTTTTAGGGTAACAAATGCTTTAACCCTCATGCAGGGGACAGTAAATGGTATGGAAGGTACATTGATGATCTGATCCTTGTCTGGGATAACACAGAAATGGCTCCATCCTCTTTTTGTTTTGTATGTAAAAAACAGCCCTTGAAATTTGGAATTCTCTGGTGAGAGCGGGTACAGAAAGATTGATTTTCTGGACATCACATTCATAGGAGATTATACTTCACTTGCAAATAAGCCTTCAGAATGGACACTTTTGATTTATCCTGTTCTGCTCCCATAGACTTCAATGGGGTTCGCTGTTCGGGTTAGAACAATGCCCCTGTTCGGGAGTTCTGCTGTGAACCGAACAGGGGGTCGTTCGGTCAATGTCTACTGGCCACATACAAGTAGATTTGGTCATAGATGTGACTTGGCAGTCCGATAGCTTTACCAGCACCTGTGTAATGTGGTAGCCTATCTGTTTGGAATGGATTGTCTACATGGGTCCTCATGTTGCATAGCTGTTTTTTTCTTGACCTGCCAATTTATTGAAACCAGAATAGATCTCCCAGTGCTGGGTACTCACCCTCCGTTGTATTGTCTCCATTCACTGCACAGAACAAAGTGACCCCATGGAGAAGGAAGAGAGGAAACAGTAGACGGACTTCCATTCCTGCAGGCTGAGCACCGAGAAATGAAAGAAACCTCAACTGATGCAACTGATGATGGAAGATCTATTTCAGGAGAAGGATGTGATTTCTAAAGATCATTTCTCACGGATATGCATATTTGGTAATAATGACTAAACAAATTTACCATAGAAACCATATGAAAATATTTACAGCTAGAATTGCTCAAGAGCCATCGATAGTAAGCTGAATGATAAAATGGTGACACCTCAGTGGGTTAGAAGCATTTAATAAATGTCTAAAAATGAAATATCTTCTTAAAATAAGTCTTCATTATTTAAAGAGGCCATGTCAGATCTCTAAAGAAATAAAAAATCCACTTCCTTGAAATAAAATATTAACAGTTCAGTGTAACCTGCACACTGTGCTGAAATTATCTACAACAGGATATGCAGGTTATCCGTCGCTGTAATCACAGCAGTGGTGACTGGTGATTTTTTTTTTTTTTTTGGCAAACGATCTACCGGATCTGATCGGATCTGGTCAGGCTGGGTCATGGACGGCACCTACAACCCACTCCAGTTGGTTGGGTCACGAGGGTAACGGGTGACAACCCACTGGGTCAGTCAGTCAGTAGGTTGGGGCCCCTCACTTACCCCATCTCGTGGGCAGTACGGCGGGCGGCGTTGACATCTCTCTGGGCTGTTCTCTGGCTTCTTCCTCGCTTCCCCTGTGTCTCCTCCTCCTGGTGGCCAATTGGTTCTCCTTTCGGCCGATTCCTGATTGGCCGGTAGGAGAATCAGTGTTATAATATATTCATATACTGAATATATTCAGTAGCAAATATTCATTCGCTATTGACACACAACTGGGTGCGTTCGGAGCGCAGTGCTCTGTGCCCCGAGCCCACCCTTTTTTGAAGCCCATTAGAGCCTCTGGCTCTAAGCACTTCAGCCCCGGAAGGATTTACCCCCTTTCTGACAGGCCATTTTTTGCGATACGGCACTGCATCACTTTAACTGACAATTGAGCGGGCGTCCAAACAGAATTGACATCCTTTTTTTCCCCACAAATAGAGCTTTCTTTTTTATTTTATTTCTTTTTTTATTTTTTGCACTATAAACAAAAAATGAGTGACAATTTTGAAAAAAAAAAATTTTTTTTTTACTTTCTGCTATAATACATATAAAAAATATAAAGAAACAAATGTATTCATCAGTTAAGGCCGATATATATTCCTTTACATATTTTTGGTAAAAAAAAATCACAATAGGCTTATTTATATTGATTGGTTTGCGCAAAAGTTATTGCATCTACAAACTATCTGATAGATTTAGGAACTTTTAGGGGGGGGGGGTGGGCTGCCTGGAACACCACAGAGATCACTGTTCCCAATCACTGGGAACTGCAGATCTCTGAGATGTTCCCTGTCAGAATGAGGATCCGCCTTGGTTACGCGCTACCAATCCACCTTGCCACAGTATAACTTGAAATCCATGCATATGGTGCACTGCATGTAGATCAGGGGGCCGGATGCATGGATGGGGGGGCGGTGCCTGTGCGCCCCTAATGGATGGGCCGCCACTGAATCACATCAGCCTAGGCATATTTCTAAAGCCGTGTATCTGTGTAGGAATGGGAGAACTGGGCACAGGGGGGCCATTTACTAACAGTGGTGCACACAGAAGCTGGTGCGGCTGTGCATAGCAACCAATCAGCTTCTAACTTCAGCTTGTTCAATCAAGCTTTGGTGATAAATCCTGGAAGCTGATTGGTTACTACGCACAGCTACACCAGATTCTGTGTGCACCAGTTTTAGTAAATCCCCCTATTAGTTTCATTTGCAGGGGGTTCGGTCCACAAAACCAAACATAGGGATTGATTTCCTAAAGACGAATATGCAGTTAATTTTAGTGGTGGGGTTACCCCAGAGCTTAGCAAATGAGGTAAAGCTTCACTTTGCAAAGAATAGCCAATCACATGCAAGAAAAAAAAAACTGGATTTTTGTGCTTACATATGATTGGATGATGGAAGTCAGCAGGGCTTCCCCTCATTTACTAAGCTCTGGAGCAACTGCACTTGCACAGTCTATGTGTCTTTAGTAAATCCACCCCTATGTGTCTTATCATGCCATATACTTTTAATAAAGGTCCTTTGTAAGCTACAAAAAAAGTATTTAAATGTCTTTTTTTTCCTGATAATTTGCATTTGATGAACGGCTGCACAAATGTTGTGTGGCATTTAAAATTGAAACCATTTTATTCTCCAGGTCCTCTGCTTTCAGAAAATATATAATGTTTGGATTTTCTAAGTAATTTTATAACAAAACAAATATATATATACTAATTTTAACATGTACAGTATCTCACAAAAGTGAGTACACCCCTCACATTTTTGTAAATATTTTATTCTACCTTTTCATGTGACAATACTGAAGAAATGACACTTTGCTACAATGTAAAGTAGTGAGTGTACAGCTTGTATAACTGTGTAAAATCCCCTCAAAATAACTCAACACACAGCTATTAATGGCTTTGTGACTTGAAGCTCAGGGTTCTCTCCCCATTCACTTCTCTTGAGTCCCATAACAATACTGCTCTCCAGGGCGAGCACCTCTGCTCCATGACTGCTGTCTCCAGCCTACATTACTATAAGGTCTCCTGATGGCCGCCATCGGCTCCTGTCAAAGTTTCTCAGGAGGAAGTGCCTCCCCCAACCGAGGCGGGTGGCCCACGATTCGGGCCCCGATCTCCACTCCAAGCCAGCCCGGCTCAAAGACCCCCATGGGGAGCGTTTGCCCCACTCGGATCTGGATCCACCGAGGTAAGTGTGCGGGTGCTACTCTCCTCCAGTTCCTCCGACTGACCTCTCCGCGTCTGCCAATACTGTAGGGCACCCTTGCAGGGGTTAGTGCTGCACAGTAGCCGGTCAGTTTAGCTGCATACTCCCTCATGGAGGAGCCAGCTCAATGTGCGGCCATCTTAGCAGGTCACTCCCCCTCCAACTCCACAATTTTTGCGCAACTCGGAGCCTGGTTTGTACCTAGCTCCTCCTGTATATGGAATAACATTGAAGCCCTTCAGGTTCCAGTGCGCAATCGGCTCCTCAGTACACCCCGAATAAAAAGAGATGATCTCCCCCACCATATCTGCCACAGTAGCGGCTTTTAATTACCTCATCACCAATACAGCCAATGAGCCAAAGCCTTACAAATTACCTATACCCATCTCAGTAATCACACTGCTGGTTCCCAACCTCTGCTTAAACTCGTGGCATGAGAAAGGTATACAGTATCTTACAAAAGTTAGTACACCCCTCACATTTTGTAAATATTTTATTATATGTTTTCATGTGACAACACTGAAGAAATTACACTTTTCTACAATGTAAAGTAGTGAGTGTATAGCTTGTATAACAGTGTAAATTTGCTGTCCCCTCAAAATAACTCAACACACAGCCATTAATGTCTAAACCGCTGGCAACAAAAGTGAGGGAAAATGTCCAAATTGGGTCCAAAGTGTCAATATTTGGTGTGGACACCATTATTTTCACTACCTTAACCCTCTTGGGCATGGAGTTCACCAGAGCTTCACAGGTTGTCACTGGAGTCTTCCTCCACTCTTCCATGACGACATCACAGAGCTGGTGGATGTTAGAGACCTTGCACTCCTCCGCCTTCCATTTGAGGATGCCCCACAGACAAAGTACCTCTCAAAGGTATCGCCCTCTTTTACAACGTATTACAGAGCAAAATATGCTTTAGTAAGCTACCCCTTATGGCAAAATGAGAAAGGGATTTAGGATTACAGTGGCAAACAGCTCTAGCTTCCATTCACAAAGCAACTCGCTCTTCTAACCTATGGGAACTCACCCATAAATTCGCCCTTAGATGGTATATCATGCCATCTCAGATCCACCCATATGACCCATCTACGCCACCCTCATTTTGGAGGGAATGTGGTTCTCCGGAGACCCCATATCACATAGTTTGGGATTGCTCCAAGATTGTTCATTTCTGGAGAAATATTGTATATCTCATCTACTAGCATAGGTTACTAACATCCCAACTCCTCTACCCTCAGAACTCACATAGGCTTTGATACTGTACCTCATTACCTCTGCTGCATAACAACCCACATTCTCCTAGCAGCGAGATTAACTATTGTAAAGTATTGGAATACACTGACCAACTAAACAAAAATAAGGTAATTAGCCTAATACACACTCATGGCATATATGAACGCATGTTTGCTCTGAGTGAAGGGCTTCTTTCATCTGTCTACAAAAATTGGTCACACTGGCTCCATTGGTTCCAACGATCTACCCAGGCTACTGATTAAAGCTTCTTTCCCATGGCTATCTTATATTTACTGTAACACTTAAACCTTAGGGATTTCCTGTATAATGCGAGTAAATGTGTTGATTGCATACCACATACATATTCTTATTCATGATTATCTCTATCATGTGTTAACGTTGTTCACAACCTGTAATATGTGCCTCTTTATGGCTATTTTCCATATTTTGAATATCTTCAATAAAAACTATTGAAAGAGAATACATACAACCCCTTGAGCATCACAGTTAATAGATCTGTAATATTTCAAGATTATACCAGTAGATTATTGCAAAGTTTCATCCACCGTTCAAACAGACATGTGCGCCACAATGTCGCAGTCCTGATAAAAATTGCAGATCGCGCCATTACTAGTAAAAAATTTAAAAAAAATAATTAAAAACCCCATAAATTAATTCTCACTGTTCGTAAATGCTGCAACTTTTACGCAAACCAATCAATATACGCCAATTGAGATTTTTTTTTTACCAAAAATATGAGGAAGAATATATATCAGCAAAAACTGATGAATTTTTTTTTATATGTATTTTAGCAAAAAGTAAGAAATATTGGGTTTTTTGCATAATTGTCATTCTTTGTGTATAGAGCAAAAAATGAAAAACGCACAGGTGATCAAATACCACCAAAAGAAAGTTCTGTTATGGGAAAAAAGGACATCAATTTTGTTTGGTACAATGTCGCACGACCGTGCAATTGTCAGTTAAAGTGGCGCAGTGCCGAATCACAAAAAGTGCTCTGCTCATAAAGGAGGAAATCCTTCTGGGGCTGAAGTGGTTAAAGTTTTCCGAAACCCTTGTTGAACCAAACCAAGGTCAGTCTGGCTCATCACTTTTGCTAACAAGCTGGGATATGAACCCAATATTAATCTTATTTATTTTAGATTTACGGAAAAAAAATATTGGTACTCCTGATAAATATGTGCAAAAGTGAAAAACATCACAATTCAGGTGTACAATAAAGTGAAAGTTTGAAAGGAGGTTGTGATAAAGCCTCATGCACACTGGATGTTTTATTCTTTTTTCTCCTTCTCCTCCCTCGGGAACTTATGCAGGAAACATACGTGACATACTGCTCCTTTGGTTGACTATGGCTCCAATAAATTTAGTGGCCTATAACTTTAGAGGCTTGAACACCTCCAGTAAAAGGCACAAGGTAAATAAAGTGCACTATTATTCGGCAAATGTAATATGCTTAAAGAGACACACATTACACGTGCCTGGGGGTGCAGACTGCCCTCTTACTTCTTCTCTACGTGATTTTATGGCAACTTGACTTCAAGCCGCTTACGGGGAGTGCTGTATTTGTACTAAAGGAGCAGCTGGCAGACCCTGAGGGAAGGGTTTTATTCATTAAAGTGGTTGTTAAGCCACTGTCATGACTTTGTATAATCCTGTTTGTTTCCTAAGCCTGTGTGCCTCTGTCTCTGTATTTTAGTTAAAAAATGCTGTATATGCCTGATTTTAGTGCACTGCTCGGCGCTTAGGTGACTGGCCAGCTCTCTCCTCTCCCCGTCTGACAGCTAGAGTGCTGTTCAGGGAATGGTAATCAATGACATATGGAATGGTACCATCCCATATGTCATTGATTACCATTCCCTGAACAGGTGGTCAGCACCACCCTCATTGTGGTGTGATTGGCTCCCTCCAAGGGAAGATTCTTTATATATTCACACAAGACATCACAGCATGTCTTTCACACACAGCTGATTGCTGTGACTGATGCATGCTGTTTCGCACTGCTTACAGGTAACATTGCTGATATATTGGTGAAATTGGACACGCTAGTAGCGTTCCTGTTTGCTCCATATGCAATACTTTTTGTACATGTATACTCTGCTACCACAGCGATCACTATTATTACTTTATATATTTTTGCTACAGCTGACATCTATCTGGAAAGGGTGCAACTTCAAGGGTCACATTATCCCAACCACCTCTCCCCCTTCCATTCCTCTTACACATACCTATTGGTATCCATGTCCATCTCATTTTTTGGACCAGGTCGATACATATATGTAACCATATATATATATACTTTTCAATGTTTAGGCCTCATAGACACGGACGTTTTTTGACGCCAGCGTTTTCTGGCGTTTTTTGCAGCTCTCCATGTTAGTCAATGGCCCCATAAAAACGTTGGCGTTTTTGAACTGTAGATGGCATCGGCGTTAGTGAGCTGAAAGTAGAACCCACGGCCATCGCGTTCTGAGGCTGTAACGTTTTGGCATTTTTTGGCGCCGACGCCACAAAACACCAACTAACGCCAACAAACGCCAACTAATATTGTACCGGCATTTTCCGGCGTTTTTTGACGCCAACGTTTTTAGGTTGAAAAATAGCAGAGGGATGAACTAACGCTCACTAACGCCGATGCATAACGGCGAAAAACACCATTTTTTTTCCTTGACGTCGGGCCCGGCGTTTTGTTTATTTTTAAAGATACGCCCGTGTGTATGAGGCCTTACTCTGCTACTATAGCAATCATTACTACTACATATATTTATGTTACAGCTGACACCTATTTGGAGAAGGTGGAACTTTTAGGTTCACACTATCCCACCCATGCCATGTCTGCTCTCTGGTTGCCCCCTGGTGTTGGTTCTGGTTGGCTTCCTCCCCTCAGCTCCCGTGCCACACATCCATTGCTACCCCCTGTTGGGATCTTAGCTAATTGGCACATTGCTTTGCCTGATGGTGAGTATGGGGCCTTTTACCCCTAGACACCTCTGACCATTTACCATAACAACCTTCATTGTGTTATACATTTTTTCTTATTTATTATAGATACATCACACACGCATTCACCCCTGAGGAAGCGAGCCATGTCTCGCGAAACGCGTCCGGTTTATTAGATGCTTGTGCATGCTGTATGTTTTTATATGTATCATTGCAAAATTGTACTATGATGTATTTTATTAGCTCAGCAATTGCCATGCTATCCATGTATGTAAGATCATTTTTCAATAAATGTTCAAACTGTGTATACCCCTGTTACTTTGTTATTAGTGGCAAATTGTGCTTACCTTCTTTAAAGTCCCAGGGCGCTTTTCTGTGTATTTGTTAAGCCTTATTATAAGCTTACCTGTAGTTTAAAGTGGTTGTCACGGGTTGACAACCCCTTTAAGGACATGGTTATCAAGACCATTATACTCTCTGACTATGCCCCAGTAATGAAGTAGCACCAGCAGCACCTAGAGAATTTTCTTGGAAATGGAATGATTATCTCATTCAGCGCCCAAAGGTAATTGAGAGGATAGAACAGGAGCTATAGGGTTTTCTATGATATTAATAATACACCAATAATCGTGTTGTCCACGATGTGTGAGTAGCATAAGGCATATATAAAGGGGATACTAATAGGAATAGGAAGAAGAGAGAAAAAAAGAGAGAATGAAATCCCTTTTTAGGGATATTCAAGAGCTGGAACAACAGACCAGGCACCAAAGGTATCCCAGAGAAGCGGGAGCTGACAGAGAAAAAAGAGGAGTTAGCAGCACTCTCGGAACAAAATGTGCATTCCATATGGTCTCTAAGGCAAGGTATCAATGGGGGAACAAATGCAGGAAATGCCTGGCGAAAACAGTGGGGGGAAAAAAATGCATTTTTTATCTCAAAAATTAAAAACGACAAAGGAGAAATAGAGCACTCATCCCTGAAAATTGCCAGGGTATTCCACTCATATTATAGTCACCTTTATAACGTTAGACAGAAAGAGGAATGTAAGGGGAGACGAAGGGAAAACCTTGTAATACCGGAGTACCTTCAGGGACTAGAACTCCCAACAGTGACGAGGTAGAACATTTAATGGATCTGAACACACAGAAAGAGGTGATCAGGGCGATAAAAAATCATGGCTCTGGGAAAAAGCCCAGGACCTGTCGGGCACTCAATTCTATATTATAAAAGGCTTCAAAAACTTTAAGTCCCCAAATTATGTGAATATCTGAATTTACTTGGCGACATGGTGAATTTGCAGGAGGAGTCACTGTTGGCTTAGATAACCCTTATTCTGAAGAAGGGAAAGGACCCTGCTGTTCCTATGAGCTATAGACCAATATCCATATTAAACAAAGATACAGTATCTCACAAAAGTGAGTACACCCCTCACATTTTTGTAAATATTTTATTATATCTTTTCATGTGACAACACTGAAGAAATGACACTTTGCTACAATGTAAAGTAGTGAGTGTACAGCTTGTATAACAGTGTAAATTTGCTGTCCCCCCCAAAATAACTCAACACACAGCCATTAATGTCTAAAGTGCTGGCAACAAAAGTGAGTACACCCCTAAGTGAAAATGTCCAAATTGGGCCCAATTAGCCATTTTCACTCCCCGGTGTCATGTGACCCATTAGTGTTACAAGGTCTCAGGTGTAAATGAAGAGCAGGTATGTTAAATTTGGTGTTATCACTCTCACTCTCTCATACTGGTCACTGGATGTTCAACATGGCACCCCATGCAAAGAACTCTCTGAGGGTCTGAAAAAAAAATTGTTGCTGTACATAAAGATGGCCTAGGCTATAATAAGATTGCTAAGACCCTGAAACTGAGCTGCAGCATGGTGGCCAAGACCATACAGTGGTTTAACAGGACAGGTTCCACTGGGAACAGGCCTCGCCATGGTCGACCAAAGAAGTTGAGTGCACGTGCTCAGCGTCATATCCAGAGGTTGTCTTTGGGAAATAGACGTATGAGTGCTGCCAGCATTGCTGCAGAGGTTGAAGGGGTGGGGGGTCAGCCTGTCAGTGCTCACACCATATGCCACACACTGCATCAAATTGGTCGGCATGGTTGTCGTCCCAGAAGGAAGCCTCTTCTAAAGATGATGAACAAGAAGACAAGCAGACTAAGGACATGGATTACTGGAACCATGTCCTGTGGTCTGATGAGACCAAGATACATTTATTTGGTTCAGACGGTGTCAAGCGTGTGTGGTGGCAACCAGATATTGAGTACAAAGACAAATGTGTCTTGCCTACAGTCAAGCAGGGTGGTGGGAGTGTCATGGTCTGGGGCTGCATGAGTGGTGCCGGCACTTGGGAGCTACAGTTCATTAAGGGAACCATGAATGACAACATGTACTGTGACATACTGAAGCAGAGCATGATCCCCTCCCTTCGGAGACTGGGCCGCAGGGCAGTATTCCAACATAATAAAGACCCAGACACTCCTCCAAGATGACCACTGCTTTTCTAAAGAAGCTGAGGGTAAAGGTAATGACTGGCCAAGCATGTCGTCAGACCTAAACCCTATTGAGCATCTGTGGGGGATCCTCAAATGCAAGGTGGAGAAGCACAAGGTCTCTAACATCCACCAGCTCTGTGATGTCGTCATGGATAAGTTGAAGAGAACTCCAGTGGCAGCCTGTGAAACTCTGGTGAACTCCATGCCCAAGAGGGTTAAGGCAGTGCTGGAAAATAATGGTGGCCACACAAAATATTGACACTTCAAGCCCAATTTGGACATTTTCACTTAGGGGTGTTCTCACTTTTGTTGCCAGCGGTTTAGACATTAATGGCTGTGTGTTGAGTTATTTTGAGGGGACAGCAAATTTACACTGTTTTACAAGCTGTACACTCACTACTTTACATTGTAGCAAAGTGTAATTTATTCAGCGTTGTCACATGAAAAGATAGAATAAAATATTTACAAAAATGTGAGGGGTGTACTCACTTTGTGAGATACTGTGTTAAGATCTTTGCTAAAATTATAGTAGAAAGACTAAAACCACTATTGCCACAATGGATTCATAATGATCAGGTAGGATTTGTGAGGGGACGAGAGGGACATCTGCCTCAACTCATTATTTTTGATCCACGAAGTGAAAAAGAGAGAGACCCTGTTCATATTCCCTTCCATAGATGACGAAAAGGCCTTTGACGGGGTCTAATAATGTGACAGGGTCACTGAACTGTAACTTAGTTTATAACATTTGTTTCATGTGTTTTTCGTTGACATTCTGTCAGTATCTTTTAAAATACACCTATGATAAAAAAAATTATATACCCTTCATTTCTTTGTAAGTGGGCAAACTTACAAAATCTGCAGGGGATCAAATTATTATTTTCCTAACTGTAAGTAAGATGGTATGGATTCCACAGGGATACCGAGATTTAGCTAATAGTGCAAATCCACTGACAAGAAACACTTTTAGGACATTGAATGGCCTTTGCAGGCTATACTATTGGGAATACAACACACCTTTAATTTCATTAATAGACACAATTTATTTTTAACCAGGCAAAGAGGATTGCTTATATTTTGTTAGCTAGGCAAAAAAGGTGGTGATACAGTTACAGGATGTGATGGGAGTAGAATATGCAAGCTCTTACAAATAAGACAAAAATGGGGAAGTATGCCACTAGATAGATAGCGGTACACACAATCACAGCATGTTTCACAAATATTACCACAACCACTGTGGGAGAATGATAATTTGAGACCTATAGAAAAATAGTTTTTTTCCCCCCTCGTGTATTAAGTAGAGTTGAGCGAACCCGAACTGTAAAGTTCGGGTCCGTACTGAACTTTTGGGTGTCCGGGACCCGGACCCGAACCCAGACTTTTCAAAAAAAGTCCGGGTTCGGGTCCGGGGTTCTGGTAATTTTACTAAAAGTTCTGAAAAGTGCTGTAAAAAAGTCCTGGAAAGTCCTAGAGGTCTGCAAAAGGAAGGAAAATGGGGGTAAGGGTCAGACAAGTTCCCTACAAAGAAATGGGGATAGGGAAATAACTTAAAATAATAAAAAAAAAAAATAACATAAAAAAATCAAAAATGGAGGTGGATGTGGACTATCTTAGAACTGTGTGAGAAAAGTATAAATTAGCGGGGAGAAGCCATATCACTGTTCTAAGAACAGTGATATGGCTTCTCCCCGCTAATTTATACTTTTATCACACAGTTTTAAGATGATTGTACATTCTACAATCATCTTAAAACTCTGTGAGAAAAGTATACATTAGCCAGGAGAAGCCATATCCCTGTTCTTAGAACATCTGCAAACTGTGTGTGAAAACTATCAATTAGCGGGGAGTAGCCATATCACTGTTCTAAGAACAGTGATATGGCTTCTCCCCGGCTAATTTATACTTTTATCACACAGTTTTAAGATGATTGTACATTCTACAATCATCTTAAAACTCTGTGAGAAAAGTATACATTAGCCGGGAGAAGCCATATCCCTGTTCTTAGAACATCTGCAAACTGTGTGTGAAAACTATCAATTAGCGGGGAGAAGCCATATCACTGTTCTCTATTCCAGCATGACAATGATCGAAAACACAAGGCCAAGTCAACCTGGCCATCTCAGTCTCCTGACCTCAATATCATTAAGCCACTCTGGGGAGATCTCAAACGTGCAGTCCATGCAAGACAGCCCAAGAATTTCCAGGAACTGGAGGCTTTTTGCCAAGAGGAATGGGCAGCTTTACCATCTGAGAAGATAAAGAGCCTCATCCACAAATACCACAAAAGACTTCAAGCTGTCATTGATGTCAAAGCGGACAATACACAGTATTTATTTTGTTTACAATCTTTTATTAGAAGGTTTTTGCAATACAAAAATATTCAGATTTTGCACAGGAATATCAGATAAAAGTTGCATAAAGTCTTGCATGTGTGTAATACAAGTAATAAGGATGCTGTTAAGTACATAAAGTAAGACACAGAAAGTAGTATGCTATACTAACAATGCATGAAATACAATACACCTGAGAATATCATGTATTTGAGGTGGTTATGCGACTATCCCAGAGGAACCATTTTTCATCGAATATGTGCATGTTGCCCTGTACCAAGTGATATATTCTTTTGGTTAATTTAACCATATTCATCCTGTTTAAAACTTGCTGCCAAGGGAGATTGGGTGAAAGCCAGTTACGGGCGATCATCCATTGTATTGAGCTTAGAAGTGAGTGAATAAGTCTTAAACATGGTTTGGATACATCAGGAATATTTTGATAAAGTATACAGATGTGGGGCGAAAGTGTAATCTGTTTGTTGGTGATTTGAAACATTTCCTCCGAGGTATTTCTCCAAATTGGGTCCAGGCAGCAACATTGCCAGAAAATATGATATAAGGCTCCTATCTCATTACAGCCTCTGAAACAACTCGGAAACACCTCAGGGTAAAATCTAAGTATTCTGGCTGGTGTCATATACCATCGAATCAATAATTTGGATGGGGTTTCTTTGAAGGCTGTAGATCTATTACATTTCCACATATTGTCTAATCTGAGATGCCATTCTTTGTTTGAAACTGAGCAACCTAGGTCTGATTCCCATTTTATCATGGCTTGTGTTTTCGACGGTTGCGGAGTTCCATTCAAATATTTGTATAAGGCGAAAATTAGGCCACTACCTCTTGGTGTGTTAGCACATAGTTGTTTGAAGATTGTGTATAGGGGGGAAAGCGAGGTGGAATACTAGTTAGAATAAAACTCTTTAATTAGATTAAATTGTATCTCATATGAAGGTTGTAAATTGTGTTTTTCTGCCAGTTTGTTGAAAGAAAGAAAAGAGTCTTTTTCTATAAATGTTTTTAAGGTTAGCAGGTTAAGAGACTTCCATGGTTGGTAAGAAGCAGGGCTGTCTTAATGCATGGGCACCCCTGGGCACTGCCCAGGGGCCCTAGGTGCATGGGGGGCCCCATGATAATCTTGCATTACATCCTACTTGCCAACTGTCCCGGATGTGATGGGACAGTCACGCTTTTTACTAAGCTGTCCCGGGACGGCCAGATTTTATTTAAAGAACTAATAAATATATGTTTAATTCTATCAACTATTTATATTTTAATTCTTAAAGAGTAGGTGCGTAAATTGGGAGGTAGGGGCCCCAGTGAAATACTTTGCCCAGGGGCCCATGATGCTATTAAGATGGCCCTGGTAAGAAGTATTATTTTTTAAATGTTTGTGAATATCTGGGTCTCCTACAAATGAGGCTGGGGGGGGGGGGGTAGGGGATATGAGTTTAAAAGAATCTTTAATTTTAAGCCAGAGCTGTAGGAGGTGAGAGATGATCCTATTGCGGTGTTGGAATTGGCTGTTTTTTGTCCTGGCAGACCATAGGAACCCGCGGATATAATGGGGAGAAATTGAGTCGGATTCGAAGGTCAACCAGGGGATTTTCAATGATTCAGAAAACCATTGTGTCATATGTGAAAGTCTTGTAGCTATGTAATAAAGCCAGATGTTTGGCAAACCTGTACCTCCCTCACTCTGAAGGCTGCTATTACATCTAGGTTTCTTACCTACCCATACAAATTTATTTATGTCTTTTTGGATGGATTGTATTTGATATTTTGGAATATTAGTTAGAATGGAGCAAAAATAAAAAAGGATTTTAGGGAGGATGGTCCTCTTGACCTCGTAGAGCCTGCCTAAAAAAGAAATGTGAAAAGAAGACCATGA
>BLSH010153186.1:447605-458136 GCA_018402905.1 Glandirana rugosa
ATACAATCCGAACCAACATGCTAGTGAACGTACAGTTATGCGTTCTGTGTTGTCGGTTGTATTCTAAAACCTACAGGCCAGTATCCTGACAGCGTGGGCACACATGCCCCGAAATGTCAGGCGCTCTGTCGTTAGTTTGAAAAGTGATCTACCATAGAGTGTGGGTGGTTTAATGTACAATAGAAGGGTTGATCTAGGGGATCTAACGAAGTCTCAAGCGGGAAGGGGTCCGAGTAAAAGGGTATAAAAAACCCTTACGGTTTTTTAAACGGTATGAACCGTAGTTGAACTTTTAGATCGAAGGTGGTAGAGTCTGTTGGTATATGTAGAGTGGTATAAATTTTGTTGGACCAACTTCTCTGTACACACGATACAACGGTCTTACAAATCGCTTGTTGTACAACAAATGTTTTTTAGTCTGCTCATTCAACTCCTGTTTTACAACCGTCACACGTCGGCTGTTCTAATCGTGCATACTAACGGTCGGATGATCGTACATCAAGCTGTTGTACGACCATTTTCGTATGACCGTCGCACCATGTGTATTAGGCTTTAAATATGGTGAGATGTATATGGTTGTCTGAGATGGTGGAAGCTAGATTTTCAAGTTGATGCCAAGTATGGCAAATTTTTTGGCATTCCCAAAAAATATGGGAAAATGAGCCTGGGGAAGGGCGAACTCTGAAGCAATCTAGGGGATCTAGTTGGGAAGATAACATGTAATTTGGTGGGTGTGAGATACCATCTAGTGAAAAGTTTGATTGCTGTCTCGCGGACTGTAAAGCCCCGTACACACGGGTGCGACAGTCCTATGACCGGACATCCAAAATCTTATGTTGGCTGTTGTGTCTTGCGTATTGACATGCAAGTGATCGTACAACCAAGCCTAACATAGTAACGTGTTACGAGCATATAACGAGGAAGTTAAGGTGCATGTGATTTGTGAATTAGGAACGTAGGTTACCCAGAATGGACACTTCTGGGCATTCCTGACTTTTGCACATACAATTTTGTTGGACCAACTTCTCTGTACATACGGTACACCGGTCATACAACCGCTTGTTGTACAAACAAAGTTTTCTAGTCTGCTCATCCATCTTCAGTTCTACAACCGTTGTACGACGGCTGTTGGAATCACGCGTACTAACGGTCGGATGATCGTACAACAAGCTGCTTGTACGACCGTTGTACCGTGTGTATGGGGCTTAAGTGATCTTGTGCATTTATGTAGATTACTTATACTGTCTCTCCAGACTTCGGAGGAGAGGGAAAGATTACATTCAGTTTCCCATTTCTGCATGTATGGGAGCTTTTCTTGAGGGTCTAGGTTTTACTAAGTTATTATAAATTTCCGAAATGAGACCCTTTCCCCTAGGGGTTTTTAAACATATGTTTTCATAAAAGGTGGGGGGTTCAATATTAGATGTTTTAAAGTGTGTGTTGTAGAAATGTCTTATTTGGAGAAATCTATAATGCCTGTTATTTGGGATATTGTTTGAAGAGATGAGAATGTGTCAAATGTGGAATTTTATTTTTTTTTTATTTGTCAGACTGTCTCCAAATGTATCCACTTTCAGGCGATCCCTGAAAACTTTTCTCTTCAGAGAAGCCTATCCTGCCTCCACTTAACATCTACACTTTTATTTTCTCCATCCGCTCATCCCCCACAGTTATTACCCTTTCTTAACACTTGACCCTCCCTTCTAGATTGTAAGCTCTAATGAGCCGGGCCCTCTGATTCCTCGTGTATGGAATTGTATTGTTATTGTACTGTCTTCCCTAATTTTGTAAAGCGTTGTGAAAGTTGTTGGTGCTATATAAATCCTGTATAATAATAATGTATAATGATAATTATTGGATATTCCCCAGGAGAAATCTTCCTTTCTATGTAAACCTGATGTGAATTTTGTGTCTCCTAGGAATGTTGCTTGGGGAGGTGTTTTATATAATAACCACTTCCCGCCCGGCCTATTGAAAAATGACGGCCGGGCGGGGGGGTTCATTATCCTGGCTGGACGTTTATTGACGTCCTCAAGATAACCCGCGATCGCGCAACCGCAGGGGCGTACCCCGAGGAGATCGGTGGTGCCGTGGGTCAGTCTGTCCCACCGCATTACAGACCGAGGTAAAAGGCTTCGGAAGCATTTTACCATGTGATCAGCCGTGACCAATCACGGCTGATCACTGTGTAGATAGGAAGAGCCATTTAGCGGATTTTCCTCTGCTCAGGAGCAGTGGAGATCCGATCGGCTGCTCTCCTGATGGGGGGGGGGCTGCGCTGAATATTTATCAGTGCAGCCCCCCTCAGGATCGCAAAACTGGGCCACCAGGGACCCGACCAGGACCACCAGGGAGCCCCCCCCCAGGGACACTATAAGGAGGCCGCCCAGGACCACCAGGGAGAAAATCGGGAGGCTGCCCAGGGACCCCCAGGGAGCCCCCACTAGACCACCAGGTAAGGGCAATACAGTGCACTGTAGGGATTCCTAACAGTGCTATATGCACCAGTGACATGTACCAGTGACCACCAGTGCCCAGCAGTGACACCTATCAGTGCCCATCAGTGCCACCTATCAGTGCCGCCTATGTGTGCCCATCAGTACCACATATCAGTGCCACCTATCAGTGCCCATCAGTGTTGCTTATCAGTGCCCATCAGTGCTGCCTATATGTGCCCCATCATCAGTGCAACCTTATCAGTGCCTCCTTATCCGTACCAATCTGTACTGCCTCATCAGTGCCCATCAGTGAGGAATAAAATGTACTAATACAAAGTTTTGTGACAGAAACAAAGAAAAACTTTTTTTTCCCAAAATTTTTGGTATTTTTTTATTTGTAGCGCAAAAAATAAAAACCGCAGGGGTGATCAAATATCACCAAAAGAAAGCTCTATTTGTGGGGACAAACTGATAAAAATTTTGTTTGGGTACAACGTCGCACGACCACGCAATTCTGATTCAAAGCGCAACAGCACTGAAAGCTGAAAATTGGTCTGGACGGGAAATGTTCTAAGTGCCTTGTATTGAAGTGGTTAAACAACATTTCTGTTTATATAGTCTCCAGAGTTGTAGTGATTGTAGAACAAGTTGGTCATATGAGGCAATATTTTTTTTGTGGAGTCCCTGTAGCCCATACAAGGCCAGAGAGTGCATAGGGTTTGATGGAATTCTTTTCAAATTTCACCCATGGGATTCTTGGTTTACAGACATGCCATTGAGCAATCTGTGACAATCGCGAGGCTAAGTGATATAAGCAGAAATTTAGAAGGCCAAGACCTCCTTTGTGTTGTGATGAGTAGAAGACTGTTTTAGAGAAACGGGGATGAAAGTTTGCCCAAACAAATTTACTAACTTCCATTCGAAATTTAGTCACTGGAATTGTATTCAACCTTATAGGGAGAGCTCTAAATAACTACAATAGTTTTGGGAGTATTGTCATTTTAATAGCCGTTATCTTTCACAGTAAGGAAATATGATAGTATCAAAATAATTCTTCAAGTTTTGACATCAACGGGAGGTTGTTTTTGGAGAAAATGAATTTTATATCGGGGGTAAGGTGGATTAACAAGTATGAGACAATGGACCATATGAAGTTAAACAAATTTCTTAAGGCACTAAATTCAAATGGTGGTATATTAATAGGCATACCAATGGACTTCGAGATATTGACTGATAGACCAGAGAAAAATGAAAATTGTTGGAGAGGTTTGAGTAGGTTCGGTAGCGATATAACTGATTGGGTGAGGAATAATAGCATGCCGTCAGCATACATGCTTAATTTGTAAGTAGTATTAGATTTGGTATATCCCTTAATATCTGGATGTGATAAAATTGCTGTCGCTAACGGTTCTATAGGGAGTGTGAATAGGAGGGGTGACAGGGGGCACCTCTATCTCGTCCCCCTTCCCACCTTAAAAAAATCAGACTTGCAACCTGGCAGTCTAAAGCCTCGTACACACGGGACGACGATCGTACGTACGATCGTCTCAAATCGTATGTTGGCTGTTGTATCTAGCATACTAGCATACTGACTGCACTACACGATCGCACGACCAAAGAAAGAACATTCAGGTGCATGTAATTAGCATCCGGCCGTTCCTGACTTCTGAGCATGCGTGTTTTGCACAATACAACTTGTTGTACCAACTTCTCTGTACACACGATACAACGGTCGTATGACCGCTTGTTGTTACGACCAAGTTTTCTAGTTTGCTCATAAAACTCCCGTTGTACGACCGTCGTATGTCGGCTGTTCTAATCGCGCGTACGAACGATCAATTTCGCATACAATGGCCGTTCGTACGTTTTCTTGTGTCAGGGTTATTGTAAAGTGCTCAAAGTGCATGCAGGAATTCCCCATGAAATCCAAATCTCTGTAGAATAAAATTGAGGTCGTTCCAGGACACATTATCAAATGCCTTATTAACCACTTAAGGACCAAGCCTCTTTTTGAGAGTCGGCGTTTACAAGTTAAATCTGTTTTTTTTGCTATAAAATTACTCAGAACCCCCAAACAATATATATATATTTTTTAACACCCTAGAGAATAAAATGGCGGTCGTACAAGCACAATTTTTTTGGAAAAAAAAACACTTTTTGAGTTAAAAAATAAGACAACAGTAAAGTTAGCCAAATTTTTTGCCCTATTGTGAAAGATAATTTTATGCCGAGTAAATTGATACCCAACATGTCATGCTTCAAAATTGCGCATGTTCGTGGAATGGCGACAAACTTTGGCACTTAAAAATCTCCATTGGCGACGTTTAAAAATTCCTACAGGTTACCAGTTTTGAGTTACAGAGGAGGTTTAGTGCTAGAATTATTGCTCTCACTCTAACGATCACTGCAATACCTCACATGTGGGGTTTGAACACCGTTTTCATATGCGGTGGGACTTACGTATGCGGTCACTTCTTAACCCCTAGCTCTCCCCCTGCAGGTTAACCCCTTCATTGCCAATGACATTTATACAGTAATCAGTGGATATTTAAATTTCTGATTGCTGTATAAATGTAATTGTTCCCAAAAAGTGTAAATAATGTCCAATATATCTGCCGCAATATAACAGTCCTGATAAAAATTGCAGCTTGCCGACATTACTAGTAAAAACTCCAGAAATTAATTCTCATGGTTTGTAAACGCGGCAACTTTTGCGCAAACCAATCAATAAACGCCATTGTGATTTTTTAACCAAAAAATATGGGGAAGAATATAAATCAGCCAAAACTGATGAATAAATTATTTTTTTTTTATTTTTTTGAATAACCTGGATAACATGTTAACCTCTTCCCTACCAGTGTTTTTTAGTACAGTAACAGTTCATATTTTTAGCACTGATCACTGTAATAATGTTACTGGTCCCCCAAAAATTGTCATCAAAAGTGTCAGTTAGGTGTCTGATTTGTTCGTCATAATGTTGAAGTCCCACTAAAATTCTCTGACCGCCACCATTACTAGTAAAAAAAAAAAGCCATAAAATATCCCATAGTTTGTAGACACAATAACGTTTGCGCAAACCAATCAATATATGCGTATTGGGATTTTTTTACCAAAAATATGTAGCAGATAACATATTGTCCCAAATTGATGAAGAAATCAGACTTTTTACATTTTTTTATTGGATATGTTTTATCGCAGAAAGTAAAAAATATTGGTTTATTTCAAAATTGTTGCTCTTTTATTGTTTCTAGCGCAAAAAATAAAAACCGCAGAGGTGATCAAATACCGCCAAAAGAAAGCTCTATTTGTGGGAAAAAAAGGGCATCTATTTTATTTGGATACAACGTTGCATGAACACGCAATTGTCAGTTAACTGCTTCCCGACCGCGCGCCGTCTTTTCACGGCGGCAGTCGGGGAGCCCTGCGCGAATCGCCGTAAATAAGCGGCGATTCGCATTTGGCCACCAGGGGGCACGTGCGCGCGCCAGCGGCGCGCACGCGCGCCCCCGCCGCACTCCTGGGGAGTGTGCCCGCGGCTCGGGCAGACCCGATGTCCGCCGGCGAGCCGCGATGAGCGGCTACAGGGAAAAGAACGGGGAACCGCCGATGTAAACACGGCGGTTCCCCGCCCTGTCAGTGGGGCATGAGAGATCTACTGATCCCTGTCACTGGGATCAGTTAGATCTCTCATGCCCATGTTAGCCCATCCCCCCACAGTAAGAACACCCAGTGAACACTATTAACCCCTAGATCGCCCCCTGCAGGTTAACCCCTTCACTGCCAATGACATTTATACAGTAATCAGTGGACATTTAAATTTCTGATCACTGAATAAATGTCATTGGTCCCAAAAAAGTGTCAAAATGGTCCGACATGTCCCCCCCAATATCGCAGTACCGCTAAAAATCGCAGATCGCCGCCATTACTAGTAAAAAAAAATAAATAAATAAAAACCCCAGAAATGAATTCTCACCATCCGTAAACGCGGCCACTTTTGCGCAAACCAATCAATAAACGCCGATTTTTATCGCAAATATGAGGAATTATATAATTCGGCCAAAAACGGTGAAAAAAAATGTTTTTTTATATTTTTTTTTGGATTTGAATTTTAGCAAAAAGTAAGAAATTTGTTTTTTTTTGCAAAATGGTCGCTCTTCTTTTGTTTATAGCGGCGATAAGAAATGACGCAGAGGCGATCAAATACCACCAAAAGAAAGCTCTATTTGTGGGGAAAAAAGGACGCAAATTTTGTTTGGGTACAACATCGCACGACCGCGCAATTGTCAGTCAAAGCGACGCAGCGCCGAATCGCAAAAAGTGCTCTGGTCCTAAAGCTGCAAAACCTTCCGGTTGGTAAGTGGTTAAAATAACGCAGTGCCATATAAAAAAAAAAATGGCCCGGTTATTAAGGGGGTTAAAACCTTCTGGGGCTGGAGTGGTTAATCTCATTCACATACACTCATCTACGAAAAAGAAAAACCAGAGAAAAACGCCTGTAGTGTTGCCGCGTTAAAAACAGCTTTGCCGCATTTTGCCACATTTTTTATTTGCGTTTTTTAGAGGTTTGCCGCATTTGATTTTTTTGTGTTTTTTTTTAGCAGTTTGCCACGTTCGTTTTTTTGTGTTTTTTTTAGCAAAAAAACACCTTTCACTTTAACTCTCTCTTTTTCCACAATGCTTGTGTCTCAAAATGCTCATAAATGCTAGATAGCCGCATTTTCCTGCATTAGAGCATTTTTAAAGCTGAAAAACTCCTCTTCAAACAAAGTAGTTCTTGTTTTTTTTCCAGCTTGACAATGCCCCACACCAAAAATTCTGGTAAAAGTCTATGTGTGCATGGACATGCTGGGGAGTCTACTGGCTGCAAAAAAACAAAACAAAACACCTGACTCCAAAAATAGCCGCTGTAAAAATGTGCACTGTGCCTAACAGGTAATAGACAAAGATTACAGAACAGTTTATCAAGCGTTTAGATAACACGAGGTCCAAGAGGTGGGAGGTGTTTATTGAGGAGAACAGGGAAAGTAAATAATTTAAGATTATCATAAACCAACTTCATAAAAAATGTCAATAAAAACAAATTAAACATGGATCAAATTCATTAAACTCAACTTCACTGGACAAAATAAATTTAAAATAAAAAAATAAGGCATATGAATTTTTTTTTATGTTTTATGTATTGCTTATAGTGGACATTTCACGTGAAAAGGGTCAGTCCTCCACACCCCTCCAAGCAGAAATACCTTGGAAAAAACTCTTAAAAATAATAACTTTTCAAAAAAAGGCTTCCAACAATGTTGGTCATATGAGTGCCATGACTCCCACTGAACATTGCAATGAGCTAGAGCAGGGGACTCCAAAATGTGGCCCGAGTGCCGGATGCAGCCCTTTGCTAGCCTTTATCTGGCCCTCTGGGCACTATTCCTCCGAATGATGGGGCACTTTTTCTTTCACGGATACCAATAATGGTGTATTATTCCTGCCACTAATACCAACAATGGGGCACTACTCCTCCTCCTACAGACTACCAACCCTGAGGTCATGTTTATACTCATTAATCCTGGGACATTTTCTATCCCAGTTGGCCACAATCTGGCCATGAAGTCTGAAGGACAGTAAACTGACCCTTTGTTTGAAAAGTTTGGAGACCCTTGAGCTACAGCATATTCTGCAGGATTTTAGGCCCTCATGTCTCCCAGATGCTTCAGAAACCAGGGTGAGGTTTTTTTTTCTTAAAGCTCTATTTTTTATTTACCCCCCCCCAAACTAATTCTGATTTGAGAGGAAAGTAAAGCTTTCCTTTTTCTTGGAAGGTCCGCTTTAAGTTTTGCAGATCTTAGAGACATTTATATCAATTGAAAATCTTTTTTAAGATAATTACAATGAAATAAAATAAGGAGCGGTGTAAACCACTTGCCGACCGCCAACCGCAGGTTGATGGCGAGAAGGTGGTTCGTTATCGCAAATCGCCGTCATACGACGGCGGCTGCGATAACGCGCACTGCGAGCACGCGCGCCGCCGGAGGCGCGCCCGCGCACTAACTGTGTTCGGGGAGGGACAGGGAGCGGGTGCGGCAGCTTCAATTGCCGCTGGCTACTCGCGATGGCCCCCCCGGAGCGAAGGAACGGAGATCCGTGTATGTAAACACGGACCTCCGTTCTGTGAAGGGGGAAGGGCTGTGATCACAGCCTTCCTGTATACTGAGGCTGTGACCACTTCCCTTCCCCAGCTAGGGCAGCCCCCATACAGTTAGAACACGCCCAGGGAACATAGTTAACCCTTAGAACGCCCCCTGCAGGTTAACCCCTTCACTGCCAATGGCATTTACACAGTAATCAGTGCATTTTTATAGCACTGATCGCTGTATAAATGCCAATGGTCCCAAAAAAGTGTCAAAATGGTCCGACATGTCCGCTGAAATATCGCAGTACCGCTAAAAATCGCAGATCGCCGCCATTACTAGTAAAAAATAAAAAAAATAAAAACCCCAAAAAAGAAATCTCATCATCCGTAAACGCGACCACTTTTGCGCAAACCAATCAATAAACGCCAATTGCGATTTTTTTTTTATCGCAAATATGAGCAAGAATATAAATCGGCCAAAAACTGTGAAAAAAAATGTTTTTTTATATATTTTTTTTTATTTGTATTTTAGCAAAAAGTAAGAAATTTGGGTTTTTTTGCAAAATTGTCGCTCTTCTTTTGTTTATAGCGGCGATCAGAAATGACGCAGAGGTGATCAAATACCACCAAAAGAAAGCTCTGTTTGTGAGAAAAAAAGGACACAAATTTTGTTTGGGTACAACGTCGCACGACCGCGCAATTTTCAGTTAAAGCGAAGCAGTGCCGAATCGCAAAAAGAGCTCCGGTCCTAAAGCTGGAAATCCTTCCGGGGCTGAAGTGGTTAAAATAACTCATCTACACTCATAGAGATAAGCTGACTGTGTCCTCTCTGGTTGCTGTTTCTTCCATTTGAAAATCCATTTTTTCTTTTACTGGCTTACATTCATTTTTCTTCCTGCGCAGAAAGCTGTAGACGTGTCTCTGACACTGGGTGGATGCAAAATAATAGATAAGGGGATCCAAACAACAGTTTATGCTGCTAAAAGCAGTGCAGAGGGTATAAGCAATAAAGAGAGATAAATCAGCATGCTTATAAATATTCACAAAGTGAATTAAATAGACGACCCCGGTGGGGCCAAAACAAAGGACAAACACACTCATAAGAACTACAGTTAGTCGGATAGCTCGTGATCGTTTATGTGTGCCATCAAATTTAGAACTGCTGAGTCTGCGGATGATTTTAATGTAACAGAAAGTTATAATACATAATTGTGAGTAAAAGAAAAATGAGATAAGAACGGTGCCATAAAAAATATAGAAACCCTTATAATTATGGTATTCCTGGTATTCATGACATACTGTAATATTTAGTGTAGGAATTTCAATGACTTGTTTTTTTATGAGAAGAGGCAAAAAGCTGGCCAGTGCAAGGACCCAGATGATACCACACACCAGCCAAGCTCGGTTCACGGTACGCCAGGGGAGAGACTGCACCGGGTAGACTACGGCTAGGAAGCGGTCCACACTGATACTTGTCATGAACAGAACAGAGCAGCCCATGTTACAGTAAAATCCTGCTATGACAAAACGACACAATCCATCTCCAATGACCCAGTTGCATCCCAAGAATCGGTAGGCAATGCTAAAAGGCAGGATGCTAACAAGTAGGACATCTGCAGTGGCGAGGTTCAGCATGTAGACCACTGCTGGCTTCCTGATCTTCATCTTCACCAGGAATATGATGATCGCCATGATATTGAGAGGAAGAGCCACAAGGAACACAACAGTTTGGATTAATGGGACAAGGATGGTCAAACTCCAATGTCTGATTGACTTACTAAAAGTATTAAGTAACTTGATATCACCTGGAAAGTTAAAACATAATGTTAGAGAAAATGCATAAACCAGATACATGTATCTTTCATTTAAAGCAGAAAAGAATAAAAAAGAATTGCTAATAAAAAGAAAAAATGGAAAAATGAATTTTTTGAAATATTCACTTTTAGCCCATATCTTTCCTCCACCGTAA
>BLSH010153186.1:468386-505221 GCA_018402905.1 Glandirana rugosa
ACGAGTCTGCCCTACCCTCTCCCTGCCCCCCCGAACACAGTGAGCACGCGAGCGTGCCTCCGGCGGCGCGCGCTCACAATACTAGTTATTGCGGCCACCGTCAGGTGACGGCGTTTCTCAATAACGAGCCACCTTGCCGCCATCGCGCTGCGGCGGGGGGTCGGCAAGTGGTTAATGGTGTTCAGATGTTCACCCTGAACTTTTTGTCTGTTTGCATGTTCTGGTGTGAACCGAACCGGGGGGTGTTCGGCTCAGCCCTAACAATAATGAGTGTCTGCAGGCAACAGTGAAGTATGGTGAAGGATCCTTACAAGTTTGGGCTGGATACATATACATCATGCCATACCATCAGGGAGGCATGTGATTGGCCCCAAATTTATTCTGCAGCAGGACAACAACTCCAAACCAATGTCATTATGAAGCCAATGCCATTAAGACAAAAAACAAACTATATGGCGCTAACATAGCTAGAGGAGTGGAGTGGAGTGGGATAATGTCACAAAGTCACAATGCAAAAGGGAAAACGCACAAGGTATGTTTGTGGTAGTAAAAAGATGTGCTAAGTTCCAAAGGGAATGTGCCCACTTGAAATAGCTGCAGCTCCTCTGTATGCATTTAGGATATTAACTCTTGCAATGTCAAAACAAAAGAAACAGCGGGCACCGCCATCTAAGTGTACATGTATTTGAAACAATAAAAATAGGTTAAAATTGGATAGCTATGGCCGGTTGGAGCCTAAGATGGACTGGGCATAAGCAGCCTCAAGAATGGATCTGCAGCATATTGACACCGGGTAAGATCCCCAGGCAATCCCCTTACTTAGCTGCGGCATGGTGGCAAAACAGAAAAAAGGCAGGCTGCCTCAAAAGTTCACCACACTCCTGTTCCAACCCCTGGACTGGCACGGGCAAGATGGCATCGGCACTGCGGCCCTCCCTGCCATCTCGATCCCTCTCCAGCCATCCCTGCTAGCAGATGCCTCTTCTCTGCAAAACAGCCCCATGGAGACAACAGGTATCAACACAGACTCCTGTGATTTCCCTCCTGGCACTCCAATCACTCCAGCACCTATCATACCTGAGGTGAGCCAGCCATCTTTCTCCCCTGGGCACCAGAGTGCACAGTCAGATGCTATAGCTATGTTCCCAACCACTAATCAACCTGTACTGGATACAACACTTAAGGATATGGTAATAACCCTGAGAAGCACAGTGCAATATGCTTTCTTTCATGCAGCAATTCAGACAGGATATCAGATACCTAGGGGATAGAGTCTCATGTGGAAACATAGATGGGAGCTTGTGTCATCAACTGTTAATGAGCTTATTGATGCCCATGTTGGTCACAACAATGAACATAACTGGATTAAGGATAAACTGGCAGACCTTGAAGATAGGTCCCACCGGAACAATATAAACATTTTAGGAATATTTGAGGAAGTGCAAATCCAAGACCTATCCCCTTATGCCAGAAACCTAATCAAAGCTATGTTACCAGAGCTCAAAAACATAGAATTGGCCATCAACTGCATCCATGGGCTCCCAAAGCCCTTATACTTGCTTGACACAATACCTGGGTGATGTTATCCTGAGTATTCACTTTTTTCATGTCAAAAATAATTAATCGAAACTCTGGAAGTTCGGGTTCGGCAGGTTCGGCCGAACTTTGGGAAAAAGTCAGAGTTTGGGACCGAACTTGTCCCGAACTTTGTCCCGGACCCCGAACCCCATTGAAATCAATGGGAACCCAAACTTTTAGGCACAAAAATGGCTGTAACAAAATCCTGGCAAGTCCTAGAGGTCTGCAAAAGGAAGGAAAATGGGGGTAAGAGTCGGACAAGTGCCCTACAAAGAAATGGGGATAGGGAAATAACTTAAAATAATTTTTAAGCTAAAATCACATAATAAAATAAAAAATGGAGGTGGATGTGGAGTTGGAGGTTGAGGAGGCGATGAAAGTGGCGGTGGAGGACGAGGTAGCCAACACTGTTGTTTTTTTATTTTTGTGCAAGAAATGCACCACTGGCCGCAAATCTACTTTTTGGAATTTTTTTTTTTTTAAACCAGCAATGTAGACTTTTTTTATGTTTGTGCAAGAAATGCACCGCTGGCCGCAAATGTAGTTTTTAGATTTTTTTTTTTTAAAACTAGCAATGTAGATGCACTTTTTAATTTTGTGCAAGAAACAATAATCTGTCCCTTTAAGCAACAGCAGGAACCTCTCCCTATAGAACTTGGAGATGATTTTAGAACAATAATATGGCTCTCTAAGCAACAGCTGGAAGAAACTTTCCCTATAGAACTTGGAGATGATTTTAGAACAATAATATGGCTCTCTAAGCAACAGCTAGAAGAAACTTTCCCTATAGAACTTGGAGATGATTTTTGAACAATAATATGGCTCTCTAAGCAACAGCCGGAAGAAACTTTCCTTATAGAACTTGGAGATGATTTTAGAACAATAATCTTTCCCTTAAAGCAACAGCTGGAACCTTTCCCTATAGAACTTGGAGATGATTTTAGATCAATAATCTTTCCCTTAAAGCCACAGCTGGACACTTTCCTTATAGAACTTGGAGATGATTTTAGGACAATAATCTTTCCCTTAAAGCAACAGACTCTACCTAGTCCAGTCAGATCGTTCTGTGCAGCAGAATGAGGTCTGCAATCTGTCCCTCAAAGCAGCAGTACTAGTTTCTCTACCTAGTCCACAATAAAATTGTTCAGTAATGCAGGATGAGATGTTCTATAATATCTGTAATCTGTCCCTCACAGAGCCAGCAGCATCCTCTCCCTAAACTATCCTGAGAGCATATGACATGCAGCACGGTGACTCCAGCCCCATATAGAGGCTGTGTCACATGATGCACTGACCAATCACAGCCATGCCATTAGTAAGCATGGCTGTGATGGCTTCTAAGGGCAAACCAGTGAAACACTTGTTGATTGGCTGCCTTTGGCAGCTATTCAACACGTGGAATCAAATACCAGAACCCCAAACTCGAACCCAAACTTTTTTTGAAAAGTCCGGGTTCGGGTCCGGGTTCTGAAAACCCCGAAGTTCGGTACGAACCCGAACTTTACAGTTCAGGTTTGCTCAACTCTAGTCAAAAACCAGCACCTGCAAATACACACTCACCTATCACAGCAAACTCTGCAGAAATGCAGGCAACTAAATAATATCACCAGGGCCTTGCATAACCACAAAATCCCATATCAGTGGGTTAACCTGGCAAAGCTCTTGGTCTCCTTCCAAGGCTTATTTACAAGGTTATTGCTTCCCCCAGGAGGGCCTACAAAACCTGCACACATGGGGGATCATTTCAGGACCTGCAGTGCACACTGCTGCACCATCAGTGAGGAGACCCCCCCCCTTCTAATCACCCAATTCCACAACTCACCAACTACAAATCACGGCCGCACTGAATCCAAATAGCGGATGTCGTAAGCTAAACTGCCCATCCCGATATTATTCAGCCCTCGGCTGTATTAGAAATTTTTACCCCACTGTTCTTCCTGGGCACTTAACATGCCTGCTTTTCTTATGAGGATGTTGCTAACACACTTTGGTTATATTATGTTATAAATTATCCTTGTTTACTGTTTTTTTTTTGTTCTCTTTATATACACTCTACCCTCTGCAACCATGAACGGGTCCGTCTTATCATTCAGCAAAGTCTACCCTTTCTGCCGCTCACGTACCAATGTACCTCTGATATCTAGTCTATATCTATAAGTCCTTGCACTATGGCCATCAAGTTATTGTCCATTAATACCAAGGTGCTCAGCCACTCCACTAAAAGGTTCTCCTTATGGAAACTTGCCATGTTCGTCCAATGTGACGTGATATGTACACAGGAGATGCATTTTCATACAGACCACCTACCTGCTTGCTCCAACAAACACTCTCCACATGTTTTCACAGCAAGTGCAAGAGAGGTGTCATTTTAGTTGTAAAACACACCATCTCTTTCCAGCTCATCTCTTGCATCACAGACAAGAATGGCCGCTATATCATACTTATTTGCAAACTGAATGATTCCCTTTTCACCATTGTAAATGCCCCCAACACCATCAGCTCTGCTTTTTAAGGTATACAAGAAAACTGTGAGAATCCATCAAGGCTCTATCATCTGGTGCAGGGATTTCAATATTACTCCAGATCCACAATTAGACACGTCAAACACGTCTACATGGGGGAAACCAAGCTTAGGACCTCTCCTAAGAGATTTTCAGCTATATCATGTCTGGCATTGTCAACACACCCAGGAATGAGTCTTCACCTTTTTCTCCACATGTCACAACTCCTATCCCTGCATCAAACTTTTTCCAACAGACCAATGGCTTCTACAAAAAAATCTCATCCTCGGTCATCATGAAAGATACATGGTCTACACCATTACCCAATTGATATGCATCAGTCTGTAATTTTATACGTTGATTACCCATCCCCTATGTAGACCCTTTTCTGACTAAGGTTGGTACTTTTCTTTTTTCCTCTGTATTATAAGATTTCCACTGCTGTATGTCTTATATTTCACCACCAATAAAATATTTCCAAAGAAAGATACATGCCCACATCTGCATTACCATAGAGAATTGCCCAAAATCCAACTCTGCCTTCCTATGGAGAATGAACTCTCATCTACTCCAATCAACTCCTTATGCCAAAACACTTCAAGAGAATCTAGAAGAATTCTTCACCATCAATACCGACTCAATCTCTGACCTGGCTATCATATGGGCTGCGCATAAAACATATATGCATGGAGGGTTTTTCAAACTTGGTGCAAGGGCAAAAAAAAAAAGAGAGGGCACAGCACATTGAAAAACTGACATTCAGAACACTCATAAACAAAAAATCACCCCAGCCAGATCAAAAAACTAAGCTAGGCCACTTACGCCTAGAACTTAGAACACTACTGTTTAATAAATATGAAAAACAATAAATACGCTAAAGAATGACATTTTACACTTCAAAGAGTAAAGGGAGAAAGCTCCTATCCCATCTGACCAAGGGCCATCACCTTAAATTTCATATCGCCTATCTGTTCCACCTGATCTCCAAAGAACGTTTAGCCAATCCACAAGCAATTGCTGACATGATCAGCACCTACTATAGTTCGCTCTGTAACCTTAAAGAGGATATCTCTCAATTTCAACCTGCCTCAGACAATATATGGTCATTCCTTAATAAAATTAAATTGCCCAGCTTAACAGCGGACCAACAGGGAAATCTTAACAACCCTATCAGTTGTACAGAAATAAGCACAGCTATAGAAACTCTCATAAATAATAAATGCCCGGGTCCCAATGGATTTACTGGGGAATATTTTAAGCATTTCAAACATATATTGCTGCTCCCCATCTCTAGGTTTTTCAATGGTGCTGCCTCCTCATCATCTTTTCCTACAGATATGTTGATAGCTTTGATTGTAACCTTGCAGAAGCCAGGGAAGGATCCCACCTCCCCCAAAACTTTCTGACCAATTTCCTTTATGAACCACAATTTAAAATTATACACCAGGGTTTTAGCAAACTCTTACTGAACCTCATACATCCTGACCAATCTGGCTTTACGAAGGGTCATCAAAACCTCAGATGCCACCTGTCGCTTAATTATTATCATTCAACTAGCAGAAGAATCCCAAATGCCTTCTCTGCTCCTTTCACTAGACGCAGAGAAGGCATTTGACAGAGTCCACTGCTCATACCTAAAGATGGCCCCACAACAATTTGGTTTCAAGGGACACATACTCTCTACTCTTGCCCATCATCTCAAGTATACTGCTCGACTATGCTATCTAACTGTTCCAGATCATCAGCGGCACCAGGTAGGGGTGTCCCCTACCCCCCCTTATCTTTAGCCTAATTTTAGAGCCTTTGGCAGAAAGTATATAATCTAACATAGACATCTCCGGCTTCCGCATTGGCTCAAGTGAGCACAAAACAAATGTATTTGCTGACGACGTCATTTTCATGCTATCGCAACTGACTACTGCCCTTGCTTCAGTACGGCAAATGCTCTCTGCTTTTAGTAGAGTTTTTTATTATAAAGTGAATGCTGCAAAATCCCCTATCCTAGATTTAGGAATACATCCTCCACTTAAAACTTCATTGCAAAACATATATCCATATGTTTGGGCAGACAAATCCATAAAATACCTAGGTATTCTCCTAACCAGAAACACTGCATCCCTATACCAGGCAAACTTTGTACCAATACTGCAATCACTTCCTAAAGAATTAGAAGCCTTAACTAAGCCTATCATTTCCTGTTCAGGCATCTGTCTCTGTTTAAAATGTGCAAAGTTTGAATTCCGTCTGGTGGACACGGACAGTTTCAAAAACCTGATGGCGGTGGCTGTCCCACAGTACGTGGTTCCCAGCCGCCACTACTTTTCCAGATGAGCCATCCCTTCCCTGCACAAACAAGTTGGGGACAAGATCAAGTGTGCACTGTGCAATGCCATCTGTGGCAATGACCACATAACCACTGATATATGGACCAGTAAGCACGGGCAGGTACGCTATATCTCGCTAACTGCACACTGGGCAAATGTAGTAGCGGGTGGGCCTGAGCCGGCTAGCCATTTGGCGCATGTCCTTCCACCACCGAGGATTGCAGGGCATTTCTCTTTGCCTCCTGTTGCCTCCTCCTCCTAGTGCGCTTCCTCCTCCTCGACCACCTACTCATCCGCTCAGCGTAACACCTTCACCACCAACATCAGCACATCCAGGGGGAAACGACAGCAGGCTGTTTTAAAACTGATATGTTTGGGGGATAAACCCCACACTGCGCAGGAGCTGTGGACGGGCATTGAACAACAGACCAATGAGTGGTTGTTGCCACTGAGCCTCAAACCCGGCCTGGTGGTGTGCGACAATGGCCGAAATCTCGTAGCAGCTCTGGGCCGAGCCGATTTGATGCACATCCCTTGCCTGGCGCATGTGCTGAATTTGGTGGTACAGAATTTTCTAAAAAACTACCCGGATATGTTAGAGCTGCTGCATAAAGTGCAGGCCGTCTGTACGCACTTTCGGTGTTCTCACCCTGCTGCTGCTCGCCTGTCTGTGCTGCAGCGGAACTTCAGCCTTCCAGCTCACCGCCTCATATGCGACGTGCCCACAAGGTGGAACTCCACCTTGCACATGCTGGAGAGACTGTGCGAGCAGCAGCAGGCAATAGTGTAGTTTCAGCTGCAGCACGCACGGGTCAGTCGCTCTGCGGAACAGCAACACTTCACCACCAACAAGTGGGCCTCCATGCGAGACCTGTGTACCGTATTGCGGTGTTTTGAGTACTCCACCAACATGGCCAGTGCCGATGACGCTGTTCTCAGCGTTACTATCCCACTTCTATGTCTCCCTGAAAAAACACTTTGGGCCATGATGGAAGAGGATGTGGCACAGGAGGATGAGGAGGAGGAAGAGGGGTAATTTCCACGGTTATCAGGCCAGTCATTCGCAAGTGGCTCGGAGGGTGGGTTCCAGTAACCAGCATAGGCCAGGTCAAATATATTCAAGCCAGGGCACAGTTCTGGAGGATGAGCAGGATGAGGAAGATGAGGAGGAGGAGGAGAAATCGCAGCAGGGTGGCACCCAACGCAGCTCGTGGGCATCACTGGAGCGTGGCTGGGGGGATACAGAGGACACAGATGATATACCTCCCACAGAGGACAGCTTGTCTTTGCCTCTGGGCAGCCTGGCACACATGGCCGACTACATGCTGCAGTGCCTGCGCAAGGACAGCCAAGTTGCCCACATTGTAACGTGTGCCGATTACTGGGTGGCCACCCTGCTGGATCCCTGTTACAAGGACAACATGCCGTCCTTAATTCCCTCACTGGAGCGTGAGAGGAAGATGCACGACTACAAGCGCACAATGGTAGAGGCGCTGCTGAGGGCATTCCCAAATGACACCGGGGGCTCAGCGGAAGCACAAGGCGAAGGCAGAGGAGAAGGAGGAAGAGGCCACCAACGCAGCTGTGCCACTGCCAGCACCACAGAAGGCAGGGTTAGCATGGCCGAAATGTGGCAAAGCTTTGTCAGCAGACCGCCACAACAAACAGCACCACCAGCCGATAGACAATGTCTTAGCAGGAGTCAGCATTTCAGCAACATGGTGGAACAGTATGTGTGCACACGCCTACACGTACTGACTGATGGGTCTGCCCCATTCAACTTCTGGGTCTCCAAATTGGCCACATAGCCTCAGCTTGCCGTTTATGCCTTGGAGGTGCTGGCCTGCCCTGCAGCCAGTGTATTGTCTGAACGTGTGTTTAGCACGGCAGGGGGCGTTATCACAGACAAGCGCAGCCGTTTGTCCACAGCCAACTTGGACAAGCTAACCTTTATTAAAATGAACCAGGCATGGATCCCACAAGACTTGTCTGTACCTTGTTCAGAATAAACATTTAGACCGGACTCACACAGCCATTCGTATACTTGTTTTTTTGAATAGGCCTCAATATTTTGGGGGCTACCCCAATTATAAACAAACAAAAAAAAAACATTGTTGGCTACCTCCTCCTCCTCCTCGACCACCGCCACTTCCACCTACACTGCCACGGTCATGGCCTAGTCAACCTCTAGGCTCCTACTCCACATCCACCCCCCCTTCCCATTTTTTTTTTTATTTGATTTTAATTTATTTTCCCTATTCCCATTTTTTTGTAGGGCACTTTCCCTACTCTTACCCCCATCTTACTTCCTTTTGCAGCCCTCTAGCACTTGCCAGGGCTTTGTTACAGCCATTTTTGTGTCTAAAAGCTCGTGTCCCCATTGACTTCAATTGGGTTCGGGGTCCGGGATAAAGTTCGGGCAACGTTCCGTGCTGAACCCAGACTTTTTTCCAAAGTTCGTTCGGACCCTCCGAACCCGAACATCCAGGTGTTTTCTCAACTCTAATAAAGGAGAATACCTGGGATCGAACATACCTATATATTCATAAAGGCTCCTTAAATGTACAGACACAAGAGAGAGGGTACACACTAGCCACCAGGTGGTATAAATTGCCTGATCTGATCAACAAATTCAACCCCTCAGCCATTGACAGATGCTGGAGATGTGGCCTGAAAAAGGGCACATTCATCCACGTATGGTGGGAGTGTACATGGATTCAGCCTTATCGGGGCAAAGTACATGATATAACAATAGGGGTTTCCTCACTCCCCTTGGAATTTAAACCAGCTCAGTACCTTTTACCCATTTCTGGTATACCCCAAAAAAAATATTTCAAGTCAAGACCCCCCAACAAAGTTGAGACCTTAAGGGACTGCTGAAATAGAAGGGGAAGAGGGTTAACAAATGTTTCTAAACTATCTTTAGCAAGCTCTTATCAAATCACCAAACAGTTACTTGTATTTTTTCCTCACTGGGTGAATGGGCTTTTTCACTTTCTAATTTTTCTGTTAATCAGAACACTTCTTTTGTACCTAAACTAGGCTCCAATGTCACGAATACACAGTTGGGGGGCCCACAATCAGCATCCCCAAATGAAGATGTAAAACTAACACCTACATTTTCCCCAGCCTCACACAGATCACTAAAAGCTCCCAATGGGGCAACAGCACAAAGCAAGAGCACAGCTAAGACAGGCTCCAAGTAACACATTTGTTTTCCTATCCTTTGACAGACGATCAGATCCAGGTATCAAGTCTGGGTCTTACATTCTGTCCAACACAAAAAGTCGACAGTTTTGAGCTCATTAAAGATGTCCATCTATTTGCCCCAAAATCGTAATGTACAAAACGATTTTTGACAAAGACAACTTAATTTCCAGGGTCGTTGGTTCATCTACTGATGAGCCCTGGAGGGATTTGTCAGTAGATGACGCTAGAGCCTTTACTGACTTCATGGAATTATGGGACAAGGGTAACCATGATGAGTTCTTACTATCCTCTCATTTGTAATCTCAGAATGACGAGAGTTCCCCTTAGTCCTCTTCTGTGGATGGATGTTTTCCTCCTCCCCACATGTATAAGCCAAAATTACGCCTACTTCCAACTCTACAAGGTAACCCAAATATCTGGGCTTTGACCCAGCGGCTAACCAAAGAATTGGAATAGGAGAAATGGGAGATGGACAACAGATTCTCCAATCCTTTTTTTGCCCAACGAAAAGCATTGACAGATTTAAAGATGAATAATAAGATTCAAATACAAATTAAAAAAAAAAAAGACAATTCTGGTCTAATTACATTTTTGGTGTAATGGCTGATTGGTGAAGTCTCACAGCAGTCTCCAACCTTACATTAGAAGCTGTGATACAGTTCCTGCTTAGGTCTGTAGAAGGAGCTGACACTCCTGTTCCAGGACTCTCCGTGACATCACTTCCGCTCTCACCCCATGTCTGCTTCCTGGTGGCCACAGGATGTTGTGAGGTTGCTACTGGAATACCACTCTCACTGTGAACGGCGTGACGACTGCGGAATGATCTGGGAAAGCGCTCCCTTGTATACATCACACTGCTGAGCTGTTTATCTACTTACATCCTGTAAGTGTTTTTACCTTGTGGGCAATAAATATGAGTTAACCTCCTCACTTAGGTGCCACTTCTTTTCTTCTCCCCATTTGCTTCTATACAGAGCTGGCTTACTCTGAAAATAACAGCCGCCAACTCACAGCTATATAGACTCTCAAGGTCTAGGTATAGACCAATTTTGGACTATGGACTAAACAACACCCCTGGTTTTACCTAGGGGCAATTTTATAAACTCAGCACCTTTCTGTGTGCCGAATACATTGTTTTTTTTTCAATGCTGCAAGAATGTGCTTGCCGGTACATTGAAGATCTAACTCGCTCCCTTCCATGAAGGACTGGACCAATCGCATTACTCGGATAGGAACAATGGAGAAATTGATTAATTCCTCAATGGACAGAATGTCTGTGTAACAACCCCAAAAGTGGATAAAGCTGTATTTAAGGGGCTAGACCACCTCCACAGAGAACTCCAGCTCCAGGCCACAAGGATTGAGCACACTGAGGAGCACATATCCTCCATAGAGGATGACACCGCAGCCCTTTCTGCAGCTGTTGCTAAACTCTCTACCATACACAAGGATCTCCAGGAAAAAGTCGATGATATAGAAAATAGGTCCCGAAGGAACAATTTGCATATTATCGGCCTACCAGTGTCAATTTCATCTACTGCTCTGGCTGCTATTTGCTCTACCACCATTCCTGAGCAGCTAGGACTCTTTCCCCCGTGCATTGTGGAGAGGGCTCATCGCATTGGCCAATCATCTGAATCACGTTCCAGACCAAGACCAGTCATCATGAAATACATCAACTACACAGACAAGCAGGCTATTTTCCAAAAGTCTAGCTGGGTCCGCAACCTGATTGTTGAGGACTCTCCACTGCTAATCTTCACTGACTATTCTATTGAAGTCATGCGTAAACGCAAGGCCTTCTCGGCAGTTTTCTCCACACCTCACAGTGAGCACGTCAAATTCAGCTTGGCCTACCCTGCTACCCTGCACATCCAGTCAGCCTCAGGAGAATGCCTTACATTTACCTCCCCTCTTGAAGCCAAAAACTACCTCAACAATTCTCAGCACTCAGACATGGAACAGGAGACGCCATCCACCTCGCATGATCCTCCCCTTCCTAGAAAGCTGGCTCATTTCTCCAACAAACACTCGAGCCCTCAAAAACCACCTCACAAAAGGGTATGCTTCGGTCTCCCCGGATCTCCCTTGGCTGACCTTACGGCTCCTTAACCCACTAGATGGGCCTTCTCTCTCTCTCTACTACACAGACTGTGTCTTCACAGCTGTGGGATGCAAAGTAGGTATAACCATCCTACTTACCAAAAACCTTCCCCATCAGGTTCGCTCTATTGAAGCAGACTCAGATGGGCACAGTGTCACCCTCCATCTAACCCTTGCCGACCGTGACAATGCCATATCAAACGTTTATGCTGTCAATTCCCTCGGACTGCCCTTTTATCATGACCTTACAACCTGGGCCCTAAAAATTCCCTGAATCTTTCCACCTTCTAGGTGGAGACTTTAATTCGGTCATTCATCCAACGGAGGACCGCTCCCAGAGGCTCTTCACATGCTCCTCGGCTGTAGACGCCCCTATGCCACTAGCCCAAACGATCACTGTGCTTCACCTTACAGATGTTTGGCGTATCACGCATCCTACAGATAGGAATTCACTTTCTACTCAACCTCTCCATAACTCATTCTTCTGTATTGACTACTTCTTCAGCTCGGCTCCCATTCTCCCCTTGGTCTCCCACTCTTCCATCGAGAACATGGCAATATCAGATCACTCCCCCATTAGCATACAAATCTCGGGCCTTATGAGACCTTGCCTATCCAACATCTGGCCTTTCCCCTCGTACTTAGCTAACAGCGACAATTTGAAACACACCCTACATACTGCTTGGGCAGAATATGCCACCGCGAATAGGGAACACGTTACCTCACCTAACCTGCTCTGGGAGGCAGGGAAAGCTTTCCATCTCTTATGCCTCACAGTTCAAAAAACACTCTCGTTTGAACTATTTGCAGGCCAGCGAGTCACTTTGCATCGGGCTTTATCTGCATCTCCTACTCCAGCCAATATACTTGCCTGGCAACAAGCTAAAAGTGCGTTTTGACCATTAGTCGGCACAGCAGGAATCTAATAGGCAATCACACTCTGCACTTTTTTCCATCACCATGGAAACAAAGCAGGCAAGCTCCTGGCATGGATGTGCTCTGGTCGCCATCCACCTACGTATATCGGAGCCCTTAGAGATTCTGATGGCAACATTGTCAATTCACCCCCTGAGATCAGCTCCCTCCTCACCAGTTTCTACACCTCACTGTACTCTGAAGACCCTATAGATAAAAAACAGAAGCTACCAAGCTCCTGGAAAGCATCAAATTGCCCACCCTACCTGACGAACAGATCGAGCCCCTGAATGCCCCCATAACTCTCGAAGATATTCAATGCACCATTAAATCTTTTGCCCCGGGCAAGGCTCCTGGCCCTGATGACCTGCCCACAGACTTTTATACACTGACCTCAAATTTTCTCCCTGATACCTTAGCCCATGTTTACAAAGCTCCAAATTTTTTGTCCCCAGACATACCGTTAACTAAAGGTACTCGCCATGGATGACCCCTTTCTCCCTTACTTTTCAACATTGCCATTGAGCCCCTTTCCAGAATTTTTAACTCTCCAATGGGAGTCAGCAGAGTGACGGTCGGCAACCATACTTTCCGATCGGCATTCTTTGCTGATGTTATTCTCCTTTTTTCAACTAACCCCTCTTATCAAACTTTTACAGGACCTATTACCTACCTTCAGAGCCTGTTCCGGGCTACGTATCAACTTTGATAAGAGCGAAATATTACCCTTGAACTCACGGCTCTCGGGGGCCTGGACAAAATCATCCCCATTCCTGGTGGCAAAAGACCATATAACCTATCTAGGTCTCTGCATTGGTAGGGAATCCTCCTCAATGTATAGTCTGAATTACTCCCTAATTATCTCTAAGATTGTACAGGAGTTGGAAGCATGGGTGGCCCTACCTCTTTCGCTCTTTGGGAGATACCATTTCTTTAGAAAGATTTCTTTCGCTAGACTTCTCTACCCACTACAGACTCTCCCGCTACTAGTTAAACATACCGATGTCCAAAAAATTCACTCAGCTCTGCTCACTTTTATATGGCAGGGCAAAAAGCCCAGAATAGCACTCCAAAAACTCTGCTTCCCGAAGAGCAAAGGGGGGGGTGGGCCTGCCCAATATAAGGTTCTACAACCTCTCATGCCTTCTACGACAAGCGTTGGACTGGCTTTCCAAAAACTCACGCTACTCCAACTATATGCTGGAGGGAGCCCTGGTGGCGCCTTACAACTAACAAGCGGTTCTTCACTCCAAGCTATCTGCTCTCCCCCTCATTGTTGAGGACCAACCTAATAATTAAAGGCACCCTTATTGCCTATAGAGAGGTGAGGAAGCTGCTGGGTGTGCCCTCCAGCATATCCCGTTATCAACCGATAGCAGCAACCCCATGTTCTCTCCTTCTATTGAAACGAAGGTCTCACAATGGTCCTCCCTGGGAATAAAGTCTGTCCTGCAAACTGTCAACCCCAGCCAAGGATCAATCGAGCCCTTCTCAGAACTCGCTAATGAATACTCCTTGCCGCCTTCTCAAATATTCTATCATCATCAATTTAAGAGCTACCTCAAATCTTGTTTTGGATCAAGCGCAAACACATATAAATCATCCTTTATAGACGTGCTGCTGGCCAAGAGACACTACTGTATTTCTGAGATACATATCCATCTCATCCAACACCAAGCCTCCAAATACTCTTTGCTACCCTTCCACCCATGGGCCTCCATCCTGGACAACCAGGACGTTCCAGCACAGATTCTTGAGGGCTACCAAAGAGTTTGCTCATTGATAATCTCTGAATTCTGGCAAAGAGACTCATTTCAAAATTGCTCACCAAGCCTATCTTCCATTTCGACACAACTCAGCTGATCCCTCCCTCTCATCTTGCCCCTGGTGTGCAATTACCAGACCCTCCCTTCTACACAGACTATGGGACTGTCCTAAGATCACCCTCTTCTGGGACCAAGACCTCAAATTCATCAAGGATCCCATGCGCTGTCTTTTCAGCCACAATCCAGCTAGAGCCTCACCATCACCAATTATTAAAGATCTCATCCCACAATGGACCCACATCTGCCTCCTAGCTACACGGAGAACCATCATGCAAAACTGGATCCAGCCTACACCTCCTCAACTAACTCAGCTGAAACAAGTGTTGAAAAACCTCTTCCATTTGAAAAAATTAGACACCGCCGCCCAAAACTTCAAGTCTTCCAAACGATTCTTTGTCAGGTGGAGGCGCTATATGGAACGCACCTTCACTCCTGCAGAAATCAACCAGCATATGCACCCTTTCCATTTTTCTGACTGGTATTTGAGAGCTGACATTGCCAATACCTTGGGCGACTCAAGATCGATGGATCTCCTGACTCTCACTCTACCCGCTTGTCTCCCCGTAACATTCCCCACCTCTTACCGGACAAGACGCAACCCTATAACTGATTACAATCTAATGTCCTACAGGTTTGTGACTTGCTCCTGCTACCCAGTTATCTTACACTATGCTTCCACTCCTCCGGATGATACTAGCTGTTGGTTCCCAGATCATACTGAATTATTTTTGTAATCAGACGTCTTCATTGATTTGTTTATATTGTTCTGCTTCTTCTCTGTTCCTTGTACATCGGTAACCTCCATTTTTGTATGTGCAACCTGTAATTGCGAAGGCCGTGGCATAAGCGGCAGGCCTTCACTACACTCACTTTCCATCACTCAGTAGATATCCTGCTAACTGTTCTTCCTTTGTATCTGTCAAATCTTCAATAAACATATTTCAAAAATTAAAAAAAAAAAGAACACACTGAGGGAACACAGCTAACCCTTTGATCGCCCCCTAGTGTTAACCCCTTCCCTGCCGGTGTCATTTTTACATTGACCACTGCATTTTTATAGCACTGATCAATTTAATAATGTTACTGGTCCCCAAAAAGTGTCATTTGGGGTCAGATATGTCCGCCCCAATGTAGCAGTCATGCTAAAAATCGCAGATCATCCCCATTACCAGTAAAAAAAATAAATAAATAAAAAAAAGTCCCTAAATCTATCCCATAGTTTGTTGACACGATAACTTTTGCGCAAACCAATCAATATACACCTATTGCAATTTTTTTGACCAAAAATATGTAGAAGAATATATATCGGCCTAAACTAAGGAATTCATTTTTTTTATATTTTTTTTTTTGGATATGTATTATAGCAAAAAAGTAAAAAAAACATTTTTTTTTCAAAACTGTCGCTCTTTTTTTCTTTATAGCACAAAAAATAAAAACTGCAGAGGTAATCAAATAGCACCAAAAGAAAGCTCTATTTGTGGGAAAAAAAGGACATCAATTTTGTTTGGGTGCAAAGTAGCACGACCGCGCAATTGTCAATTAAAGCGACACAATGCCGTATCACAAAAAATGTCTTGGTCAGGAAGGGGGTAAATCCTTCCGGGGCTGAAGTGGTTAAAGGAATTTTTCATTTTTATTGTTGCATTTATCGTATTATTAAAAACAATACACATGTAAAACCTATATTCAAAATTTTTTTTTGCATTGATAAATGTCCCCCAGAGCAGTACCTAGACCCCCATTAATAGTGTTTGCGGCTCGGGTCCAATCTTGTTACATGTTTGGATGTTCTGGTGCGCACTGAACAGGGGGGTGTTCGGTCCACATAAGTTAGCCTCTACCCCCTAGATAAATGTGAAGATACACTTTTGTAGCATAGGTAGTTCATAAAATGTTCATGAGACATTCATAAAAATCCCATAGGGAGGGTGTTGTCCTTCCGTAGACAGCTCCACCCGAGACAGGAACGAATCTCTGAGATTACAAAAATGGAACACAAGGGGGCGCCAGCTAAGTGCAGCATTAATGGGTTTATTACGCTTAAAAAGCCAAATGCAAACTCACACAAATATAAAATCAAAGAGCTTATCTGCAGTGGATTGAAGCCGTCCACCGGAAGAGCCACTTGTGACAGCAAACAGCGTGTACTCAGTGAGGAAATCAAGTCCAATGTTCCAGGAAGAGAGGAACGTCACCATGGAACACAGGGCTGGATGTGACGTCACACCTGAAGTGGGCTGATTGTTATGGTAATGCATTTCAGAACTCCTATGGGCTCCTTTCTCAAACCATGGTTTGACCAAGCGGCTCTTCCAGTGGACGGCTTCCTTCCAATGTGGCATGGCTGCAGGTAGACCCTTTGATTTTATATTTGTGTGAGTTCGCATTTGGCTTTTTTTTTTTTTCTTCTTTTTTTTAGTTTTTTTTTATTATACCAATCAGGCCTGAATCACTCGCTCCCTTAAAACTCATGGTAATGAGTTGTGCATCGGGTAGCGCTCTCAAGCATCATTTTGGTATATGTTTTTATTTTCTATTTCTGTCCTTTCTTATTTTCAAGTTAATCCATAACATAAAACAAGCATAGTATTTAAAAATCACATCATGGTGAGATTCCCTAGGAGTTTCCCTGTCTCCCCCATCTCTCATACCTTTATTATCTTTATTTCCCACACCCCCCCCCCTCTCCACCACTTCCCAAAAAAAAACATATATGAAAAACCTCTCACGTCCCTCCCCTCCCCTCCTCTCCCCCTCAGACTCCCCCCCCCCCCCGATCTCGTCTTTATCTCTAATAATATCACCCTTCAGATTCCAGCAACTTCAGACACTCTACTGTTTTCTTATATTTTAGACAGCCCCCCCCCCATTTAGCTTGATATCTCTCCAAGGAGTCCTCACACATATACATATATTGTTTCCTCTATGGCTCTCAGCCCATCCGCTTTTGCTATCCAATCCTTCAGTGTTGGAGCCTCTGATGTTCTCCAGCATTTGGGGATTAGGCTTTTTGCCGCATTAAGTAGCTGTGGAATTAAGGTACTCCTATGTTGTTTCACTGTTTTCCCTGTATCATGCAATAGGCATCTCCATGGTTCCAGTTCCATCTGCTCTCCTGTAACTTGCTGGATCCCTTTGATGATCTTTCCCCAGAAGGATCGTATCTTGACACAATCCCACCACAGATGTGAGAACGTCCTTGGGGGGAGCAAACTGGGGGGTCCCCAGCTCCAAGCTTCTGCACCCTCTGCGGAGTTGTATACCATCTTACTATTAACTTATAACTCATCTTTATTGTCCCAGAATCTCATGCTGAGCAACAGGTTAACTCTAATATTCTCTTCCTGTGTCCCTCATCTTTAACCACTTCCCAACTTTTTACGGCGACAGTGTGGCTCTATTCTGCGAATCGCTGTAAACAAACGGTGCGCAGCTAGCGGGTGAGAGCACGCCGCACTCTGCAGGAATTTGCCCGCGGCCTCGGGCGGACCCGATGTCCACCGGTGAGCCACGATGACCTGCCAGAGTGAAAGAAAGGGGAACCGCCAATGTAAACGAGGCGGTTCCCGGCGCTGTCGGTGGGGACATAAGAGATCTGCTGATCCCTGTCACTGGGATGAGTTAGATCTCTTATGCCCAAGGTAGCCCAGCCCCCTCACAGTTAGAACACACCTAGGGAACACAGTTAACCCCTTCTCTGACCCCTGCAGTTTAACCTCTTCACTGCCAATGACATTTATACAGTAATCAGTGGATATCCCTGTCACTGGGATCAGTTAGATCTCTTATGCCCAAGGTAGCCCAGCCCCCTCACAGTTAGAACACGCCTAGAGAACACAGTTAACCCCTAGATCGCACCCTGCAGGTTAACCCCTTCACTGCCAGTGACATTTATACCGTAATCAGTGGATGTTTACATTTCTGATCGCTGTATAAATGTCATTGGTCCCACAAAAATGTCCGGCATGCCCGCTGCAATATCGCAAGGAAGGATATAAATCGGCCAAAACCGATGAATAAATTTGTTTTTTTTAATATTTTTTTTTTGGATTTGTATTTTAGCAAAAAGTAAGAGATATTGTTTTTTTTTTGCAAAATTGTTGCTCTTTTTTTGTTTATAGCGGTGATCAGAAATGACGCAGAGGTGACCAAATACCACCAAAAGAAAGCTCTATTTGTGGGGAAAAAAAGGACGCATTTTGTTTGGGTACAACGTCGCACGACCGCGCAATTGTCAGTTAAAGTGATGCAGTGCTGAATCGCAAAAAGTGCTCTGGTCCTAACATGGGAAATCCTTCCGGGGATGAAGTGGTTAATAGCTCCTATTTCTTCCTCCCATTTCTTCAAATATGACGGTTCCCTGGGTTCTATTTCCTTTATCAGTATTTTGTATATTTTAGATATTCTATGTTCCACACACCATGGCGTACTGAGCAATTTTTCTATCGATCTCATCTTTCCTTTTCCTCTCAATGGCTTAGGTAGTGACTGTACGAAGTGTTGTGATTGTGCATATCTCCATCTATCTAATGGCATAGTTCCCCATATGTGTGTAATTTTCTCAAATGTGCATATCCTCTTTCCTTTCATTATATCTAATAATAGTATATCATCTTTTTTTGCCCATCTGGGGAAGTATATGTGTTCCTCTTTCCCAGGTTTAAAATAATTAGTTTCTAATAAAGAAATCAAAGGTGTGTTATATTTCCAGTTATACTGTCTATTCAGTGTCCCATATCCTGAAAGTGTTTTTTGTGAGTGGGTTTATTCCCTTAGCCATTTCCCTATACTGCCTCTGTATCAAGATCATCCTGCTCAGTTCTGCTCTACCTTGTATATTTTCTATGTTCACCCAGTTTTTTCCTCCCTTATTATGAATCCAGTCTGGTAACCTAGAAATGACTATTGCCTGACAGTATTTCTTAAAATCGGGTGCTGCTAATCTCCCTGTCCTTTTCTCTTTTTTTTTTTCCCATAAAAAATTTTATTGTTCAATTAAGATAGTGTACAAACACGTTCAGCCACAAACAATAACAAGGTCATATCTGCGTTGGAAAAGACATAGAGCATAGCAGAAATACAAGCATATTTCATATAAAAATCTGTATTTGTGGGGTTGTAACCTTAGGTTGTTCGTCCTTTTCTCTTTAACAAGGGTTGCATAGGAGACTCTAGGGCACTTATGTGTTCAAATTAATTTTAGTGCTATGGCTCGTAACTTCCTAAAATATTCCTGTGGTGCTTTAACCGCTTTGACGGCGACAGAGTGGCTCTATTGCGCAAATCGCCATCATACGACGGCGGCTGCGGGATCGAGCCTAGTGAGCGCGCGCGAGCCGCCAGAGGCACGCCCGCGCGCTCACTGTGTTCGGGGAGGGCCAGGAAGCGGGTGCGGCGGAGTCGATCTCCGCCGGCCACCCGCGATGCCCCCCCCCCCCGGAGTGAAAGAACGGAGGTCCGTGTAAGTAAACACGGACCTCCTTTCTGTTAGGGGGGAAGGGCTGTGATCACAGCCTTCCTGTACATGGAGGCTGTGACCACTTCCCTTCCCCAGCTAGGGCAGTCCCCATACAGTTAGAACACGCCCAGGGAACATAGTTAACCCTTAGAGCGCCCCCTGCAGGTTAACCTCTTCACTGCCAATGGCATTTACACAGTAATCAGTGCATTTTTATAGCACTGATCGCTGTATAAATGCCAGAGGTCCCAAAAAAGTGTCAAAATGTTCCGACATGTCCGCTGAAATATCGCAGTACCGCTAAAAATCGCAGATCGCCGTCATTATTAGTAAAAAATAAAAAAAAATAAAAACCCCAGAAATGAATTCTCATCATCCGTAAACGCGACCACTTTTGCGCAAACCAATCAATAAACGCCGATTGTGATTTTTTTTATCACAAATATGAGGAAGAATATAAATCGGCCAAAAACGGTGAAAAAAAATGTTTTTTTATATTTTTTTTTTGGATTTGTATTTTAGCAAAAAGTAAGAAATTTGGGTTTTTTTGCAAAATTGTCGCTCTTCTTTTGTTTATAGCGGCGATCAGAAATGACGCAGCGATGATCAAATACCACCAAAAGAAAGCTCTGTTTGTGGGAAAAAAAGGACGCAAATTTCGTTAGGGTACAACGTCGCACGACCGCGCAATTTTCAGTTAAAGCGAAGCAGCGCCGAATCGCAAAAAGGGCTCCGGTCCTAAAGCTGGAAATCCTTCCGGGGCTGAAGTGGTTAATAGGTATCATCTGGAACATGCATACTACCATTTTTAGTGTGTTAATTCTCCCTATCCAGGAGGGGGGTCTATATCTGAGCTTATTCAATTGTCCCTTAACCTTGTTAAGGATTGGATATAATTAACCCTGTATAGTGAATCTATTGATCTCGTTAGTTTGATCCCCAAATATCCCATTTCCTCCTTACAACATGTGAAGGGGAGTTCCGCTTGTATTTCTTGTTGTTCTTTCCTAGGGGTCATTATGTTTAATATCTCTGACTTAGCTGTGTTAATTTTAAAATTTGTCAGTTTTCTGTACCAGTTCAGCCTCCTTCACTAGATTAGTTAATGACCTCCACATCATTGGCATATGCCGCCACTTTGTGCTCCAGCCCGCAGATCCTCACTCCTTGGATATCCGCACTCCTCCTTATCGCCATCAGAAAGGGTTCAAAGTGCTATCACGCACAGCATCGGCAAGAGGGGGCACCCCTGCCTTGTGCCATTAAAAAACTCCAACGCAGGGGAAAGGGCAGGGCCGGATTAATATTGGGGCTATTGGAGCTGAAGCTCCAGGCCCCTTCCTTAAGATAGGCCCAGCGCAATGGTGTGAGAGTCACTAATATTGCCCAGCCCTGCTCTGTATACAGTGTACACATGATATATAAATTGCAGTAGCGTATTTCATTTGATTAAACAAAAAATTGTTTGCATTTTCATTTTATTTATTTCCATAAAAGGGCCCCTCCAAAATCTTCAGCACCAGGCCCTTGATGCTCTTAATCTGGCCCTGGGAAAGGGTCCCATTTAATCTTAGCTGTAGGATGGTGATAAAAGGCGGAAATTGACCTCATCATCTTGTCTCCAATCCCCAGGTACTTCAACGTACCCAACATGAAGCCCCAGTCTACCCTGTCAAATGCCTTTTCAGCATCCATTGACAGGAGTACAACTGGGGCTCCTCTCCTCCTTGTTTCATGTATTACAGAGAGTGTTCTCCCTGTTATCCTTTCCCTCCCTTCCGGCTACAAACCCTACTTGGTCTTCATGGATCAATCCCAGTAGGAGTGGTTTAAGTCTCTCAGCAATTATTTTGGCGAATATCTTTGTATCTATATTTAACAAGGATATTGGTCTATAGCTTGATGGGGAGCTTGGATTCTTCCCTTCCTTCAAAATGAGGGTTATGTAGGCTAACAATGATTCCTCTCTCATTTTCTCTCCCTCCTCCAGACTATTTAGATACTCACAAAGTTTAGGGGTCAAGATTTTTTGAAACTTTCTATAAAATAATATAGAGTACCCATCAGGGCCCGGGTTCTTCCCCAGGACCATATTTTCTATCGCCCAAGCACCTCCTCTTGGGTAATTGGTGCCTTGAGGTGATTTACTTCTTCCCTAAGGGTCCCTGGGAATTCCAGTTCCCACAGGCACTCTTGCACCACTGAATTTTCTCCTCTTTCATCTTTATTTTCTTCTTTTTGTCTCACCTTATATAGTTGGCTATAGTACTGATGGAATACTTTCGCGATTTCGGGAGATGAGTTTACCATTTCTCCTTCTTTGTTTTTAATCTCAGGGACAAAGGAGGCATTTTTTTTCTTTTACCAGTCTAGTCAGCCATTTCCCTGGTTTATTCCCCCCACTGATATTTTTCTTTCATTACTAAATGAAATTCCTTTTTTCTCTCTTGTTCTAATAATTCAGCCAACTCACCCCTCTTTATCATTAGTTCTTGTCTCTCTGGGATACCTTTAGGTCTAGTCTGTTGCTCTAATTCTTGTATCTCCCTATATAGCCTACACATGTTTTCCTTTTTCTTTTTTCTTTTGCATCCCTATACCCATAAAAATCCCCCTGATATATGCCTTATGAGATTCCCACAACAGGGCCCTCGAGGTCCCTGGCATATCATTGAAGAGAAAAATTCTTCCAGTTCTTGTTCTATCCTCTTTGTTACATCCGTATCCTGCAGTAGGGAATCATTTAGTTTCCAAGTCATTCCCCCGTGACTCTCTCCTTTATATTCATCTGAACTACCACTGGGGCATGATCGTATATAGAAATGGGTTTAATTGTTTCATTTTTAAGGAGGGGAAGCATACAATGTTCGATTAACACATAGTCAATCCTCGAATATGGTCCACGTACCGAGAAATAGTATGTATAGTCTCGATCTTTCGGATGTTTTATCCACCATGTATCCACTACTTGATATTCTAATAGAAGGTTCTTTATTTCTTTGTATATTTGGGCCATATCTCTAACCCACTTCCCGGTTGTATCTATCCGTGGGTCTATAGACATATTCAAGTCCCCTGCTATTATAAGTCTCCCCTCCTTAAATGCCCATAATTTTTTTAGGGTTTTCCTAAGGAATTTAACTGGCTCTCTATTTGGGGCATAGGGGTTTGCAAGTGTACATTCCATGTTAAACAAACTCCCCTTTATAAACAAGAACCTTCTCTCTGGGTCCACCATTTGCTCCTTAAGCTTAAAACTCATATTTTTGTTAAACCAAATAGCTACACCTCTTGATCGATTCGATGTTAAGTCACCATAGAACCACAAAGGAAACAAGTACGTAGATAGCCTATATCCTGAGGTATGTGCAATATGTGTCTCCTGGAGACACACTATATCAGCCCCATAATGATGAATTCCTTGTTGACTTTATATTTTTTGTTAGGGGTGTTGAGTCCCCTTACATTATAAGTTACTAAATTTACTGTAGTCATGACGCCAAAAAATGGAGAGAGCAACTAGCACACACATCCCTTATTGATTCACCGGGGGTAGCCATTGACTTTTTTTTTCTCTGCACCCCACCTTGAGGCCTAGGTGTCATACAGGAAGTGGGGACCTCTCGCTCGTAAGGATATCTCAGATCCCAGATAGGCCTGAAAAGAGAGGAGGAGAAGGGAGAGGAAAGAAGAAGCACAAGAGAGATAGAAAAAAACAAAACCCTCCCCCCAAACCCGCATCCCTCCAACCCCCTACCCCCCTATGGATAATAATCCCTCGGGGAATTGAACGATCGTCCATTTTCATTGAATGTATGGAATGAGCCACATCTGTCTAGTTGTAGCCCTACGTCCACGCCTCCTTTGGGTTACTTCAGACACAGAACTCTTATGCCTCCTTCCGCCACTCCATCGCCCCTCCCCACCCCCATCCAACCCCACGCCCCTTTATATCGTCTTACTTCATTTTATATTTCTCTTTCCCTTCCCCTACCCCTCAGCCTCTACTCCCCCTAAGTACTCTAGTTCTCCATCAAATTTATTCTATCCCTTCTGAGAAAGAGCAGTATGCCCCCTTCTCCTCCGTTCTCACTCCACTTCCACCCCTCTCCTCCCTTCTTTATGAGTCCATCTTCTGTTAATTGGGACTATCATCCTTCCCCCATCTTCCTCCTCCCATCCTGGGAGTCTGGGGGCTGGAAGATCCAATTTATCGCAGAACTCTTTTAAGTCCTCAGAGAATCTGAGTACTGCAGTCCGGCCGTCTTTTTTCCCTTTTAAACATGGGGGGAATCCCCACCAGTATATTATATTGGCCGATCTCATTTGCTCTGTAAGGGGTTTGAGGAGTTTTCGCCTTGCCAGGGTCTCCCCTGACAGGTCAGAGAATATCTGTAGGTCAGCGCCTTCATATGAAATTCCGGGCCTTTTCTGTAGTTTCTCTACAATTCGGGTTTTATTTACTACATGGTGAAATCTCACTATCACATCTCTAGGGGTCTCCGTCTCCCGAGATTGATATCTCTCACTCCTGTGAACCCTGTTGATTTTTGCTGCTTTTGGGGTTCTTTCTCCAATATTGGGTTAAATAAGCTATGCATTATTCCCAGTATCTCATCCTCTTTATGCTTCTCTGGTAGCCCTCCTGTTTAACACTTTCATCTGCTCATTCAGTTGCTCAGGTGTTTGCTCATGGGCGTCCAGTCTTTCTTCTGCCTCCTCCACCGTATGGAGAACCTGTCCTATGTCCATCCATATTGCTGCAATATCCATTTTAAGTGATACTTCCACTTTAGTTAACATCTCTGCTAGGAACTCCTTGAATTGGGGGAAACCTGCTTGGGCCACGCTTGTGCAGTTGACTCGTATTCCCCTTCTTCTTTGCTCCTCAGCCTGTATTTTTTTCCTCTTAGTACCTCCCATCGGGGTCACTGATCCATTAGACCCGTCCCTTTTTCCTTCTTCCTCCAGTGGTTTTTTCCTGCTAGTTTTTGTTTGGGCTACAGCTCCCTGTTTAGGGCTATTATGTCCCTCCATGATATTCGTTTCTGCTGCCATATACCCCTGTATACCATCGTATTTGTTTTACCCACTGCTGATTTATTTGTTTTACCCTTCATCTCCAGCATCCATCTGAAACACCCACAGGTCTGAATACAGTCCTCAAGCAGCTAGACAGCAGAGCAGCAACACTTTAGGGCTTTCCCCTTCTTTAAATATCGCAAAGATAAAGGGTGAAGCAGATGTTGCATTATTTAGGAGAAATAGTGGTATTCTTGGATCAGATCCCACCCCAATGCCTGTTTTTGTAGTGTGCCCTTTCCTCTGCCTTAACTCCCTATGGGAGTAGGTGTTAACAATATTTATCCACCAAACAGTAGTCCTAGAAATATCGGCCTTTGGGCTTTATAAGGCTGCATATAAGGGAGTTAGCATGTTGTAGCATCAGCACGCAGCCCTTTGGCAGCTAGATTTTTAGTATGTGCACACACACAGCTATCCTCACACAGAAATCACTCAGACTATATGGCCTCCTCTCTTAGCCCATACCCAGCTCACTTCTCACTGCACCTCCAGAGAAGCAAGCAATCTTCAACACAAGTCAGTCCATGCAAAGGCAGCGTCACATGACAAGGTATCAACAACCAACAGCCCTCACTGCAAGTGTCTCAGTGGGGAAGAGAGGGCTGTTGTACTATATCTCCATGTTGATAAGGGACTCATACCCTTATATAGGGGGATAATTGATAATTGGTATTGATGCAGTCCAGATATTCTGTAATAGGAAGATATATAATTATAGCGCAGAAGAGAAGATGTATAATTACAACGGAGACACAGAGATTATTTTGCCAAGCAGCTGAAAGCTATCTAATGCTGTTTTACTCTCCTCCTCTCGTTTGCATCTCCATGCGCCTTCAACTGCACATGGGGGGAAAAAGCCCCTTTGCTCCTAAGTTAGTCCAGAGAGGGAAAGAGAGAGAGAAACATCCCCCAATAATAGTGTGTTTTTAATGAAAAGAATAGACCTCCCGCTATGCTGTGGCTCTGTACTCACAGTTTACATCAGATTTATCAGGCAGAGTCAAGGTATATGCACAAAAAGGTAGTAGCTAAAAAAAGCACTCATATCTACCAATCCTCCAGTATGCTCTCTCCCCTCAGTCTGTCAGTCCATCTAGATTGCTTCCACGCTGTCCTTTTTAGGCTTTTTAATCATAATAAACCCATTGATGCTGCACTTAGCTGGCGCCCCCTTGTGTTCCTTTAACCACTTCAGCCCTGGAAGGATTTACCCCCTTCCTGACCAGAGCACTCTTTGCGGTTCAGCACTGCGTCGCTTTAACTGACAATTGCGTGGTCGTGCAACGTTGTACTCAAATGAAATTGACTTCCTTTCTTTTGGGAGTATTTGATCACCTTTACGTCACTTCTGATCACCGCTATAAACAAAAGATAGCAACAATTTTGAAAATAAAAACAATATTTTTTACTTTTCGCTATAATAAATATCCCCAAAAAATATATAAAGAAACACATTTATTCATCAGTTTTGGCTGATATATATTTCTCTACATATTTGTGGTAAAAAAAAAATGCAATAGGCGTATATTGATTGGGTTGCGCAAAAGTTGTCGTGTTTACAAACCATGAGAATTAATTTATAGCGTTTTATTTTTTTTTACTAGTAATGGCGGTGATCTGATTTTTATCGGGACTGCGATATTGCGGTTGACTGATCGGACATTTTTGACACTTTTTTGGGCCCATTGTAGAGCTGCACGATACAGAATAAAAGAAGAATCATTATTTTTTTATAGTTATCCTTCACAAGAAAGATTATTTAGATGAGATGATTTCCCCCAGATAACTTCTCTTTGAGAAAACTTGGCACTCATAGACACACCACTGCACTGCAAATAGCAAAAACAAAGAAATTATGTTTTTTTTAAACAGACAACTGACATGACCAAAAATTCTTTCAGTTCCAGACTGTAGGAACCAGGGGTGTAGCTACAGGGGTTGCAGTTGCAACCTGACCCAATGGTCCAGGAGGCCAGGATGCCTCCCTTGTACACCTGGATAGGAGGGATGGCGGGGGTGGCATTTAGAGGAACCAATCTCCTCAATTTTCCTCCTAATGCAGGAGATTGGTTCCTTTATCTGCTGCCCCCACTGCCCCCACAGTTTACTTGTCTTCTGCTGTTCCCAGGGTCCCTGTGTGCTTCCCTGGTCCCCCCCACAGAGCTGCTGTCTACCCCCCTCCTCTCTCCTGCCAGCTGCTGTAGAAGATGTGTCATAAAGGAGAGATGGGAACGGGTCGGTAAATTTGTCATTTACCGACCCCCTCCTTTTCTGAATGAACAAAGCCAGTGATTGGTACCAATTGTTTCATCATAACTGAAGCATAGTAAACTGTTTTCACTATACCTCCATTTCTGAATGAATAGGAGGCTCGGGACACTATTTCTGTCCATTCATTCTGTGCAGCTGAGGCTACACTGATGGAGATTGAGGATTGTTTAGACCCCTGATATCTCATCAAAGCCCCCCCAACAGAGCTCCTAAAAAATTGTAAAAAATAATAAAAATACATTTTTAAAAGAAATAAAATGAAATGGTAAAAAAAATAATAAAATTAAAATTAAAAACTACTGACACCAGTGAGGGAACTATCAGGAAAGGTTGCAATTGCGATCAGGCCCTGGCATTTCACCATCATGGGGAGGCCCAAAGGTGGCAGAAAGAGGGCTGCTGCAGAACTTGTGAAAGGGTCCCACTGAAGGACCGTGATAAAGGGCCCCAGGATCAGTGGGAAGAGGGAAGGTCGGGGTCAGGGGGGCCTTCATAATTTCCTGCACTGGGCACTAAAGGTTCTAGTTATGCCTCTGGTAGGAACCGTAGTGTAATGAATGGAATCTCAGGGCATCCAATTGCAAATTATTGGAAATGTAGGAATATAAGGACTTAACGTCCAGTGTTACCCATAGAAAGGTTTTTTTTGCCAATGGATGTCCTGAACATGTGCCAAAACAGAGGAAATCTCTTTATATATCCAGTTAATCTAACAAGTGACTGCACATATTAGTCTACCCACTCTCCCAGTTTTCCAAACAGTGAGCCTATACCCACAACTCTAGGACTGCTTTTACAATGGAAAGGTGAGTCTATGGGTGCCAGATTTTCTCCATCATTAGCCAACCTATATATTAAATACAAAATAACAAAAAGTGCGCTGTCAATTTAAAAATACAAAAATCAATCAGTAGTGACCACAATGAAAATCAACTGAACATGATAAGATATCTGGCCCAAACCAGCACATAATGATATTATATGTAAACAAAAAGCATTTAAATCAAACGGACGCCACCCACATATAATGTATCAATTGGTGTGCATATTAATTATTCCTCAAAATCAACTGTGCAATGTATCAATATAACAATGGTGATGTTATGTGAGGCGCCATAATGGACGGACGATACTTGTCGCCTTGCATGCAGTCACGTTGCGCCGACTAGTGAGAGTCCGACCTGGGTTTTGCCAGGCACCGTGGCAGAGCTGGTTCCAGCCTGGACTTTCTGGTCCATTCAAACCCCTCTCTACCTGCATTTAATGACCAGGAAGAGAGCAGAGGAGAGATTGATCCTGGATCTCAGAGGGAGAAAATAAGTGAGCTTTGTGTGCTGATATATATAAAACCATACAATCCCATATACACAATCCTCCAACCACAGTTGATCCAGAGGAAGGCAAAAAACCCCAGCAAAGCCTGATCCAATTTGCTATAGCGGGAGAAAAAATACTTTCTGACCCCCGAGAGGCAATCAGATATTCCCTGGATCAACTTTACCTATAAATGTTAGTAGCCAGTTATGTTATTTACATTAAGGAAAGAATCCAGGCCTTTTTTTTTAATACTTCAATTTTATTGATTCAAGCAAAGCATAGGTACAAATGAAATTATTTGCATCAGATTACAGCCTTATAACCGTTATATATTAATCCATTGATGCGTAGCTTTACCTAAACTTGTGGTGGCTATGAATCAACGAAGTACAAGTCTGAAACACAGTTGGAACATAAAAAGGAAAGGGTGGGAGGTGTGGGAGTGTCACCCCCGGGGGGTAGCTCCCCCACACCCCACAAGACAGCAGGTGCATATGACAGAAAGTTAATGTATAACAAGACTTGCAAGACAATAGCAATCAGAGTCAAAGTGCTTAGTAGCTCCAAAGATATAGCTGCTTAGAATGATAGGGTGCACTTGGGGTGTTTTAACCAGAGAGTCCATCTCCTTTGAAACAACGGGATTTGAGGGTGAGCCTTGGCAAACATATATTCCATGAGTCCTTGATTGTTCAGAGAAGAGAGGACGTCAGCTATAGAAGGGGGATCTGAGGCTTTCCATTTTCTGGCGATGGAAAGTCTAATGGCGATGAGTATATGAGTCAGTATGGCGAGAGGGTGCAGGCCAGGAATCAAAGTCTAACCCAAACAAGATCATTTGCGGGGAGAGAATTATTGGTCTGTTGAGCATATCTGCTAGTAATTTGTTGATATCATGCCAGAAGGGGGACAGTCTAGGACACGACCACCAGATATGCATATTTGTTCCCTTTTGTCCACAAGCTCTCCAGCAGTTGTCTGCGGCTGAAGAGTATATCTTAGCGAACTTGGCTGGGGTAAGATACCAATTATGGAATATTTTTTGTATTCCTTCCCAATGGGTGAGGCATTTAGAGAATTTCAGGGGGCGTTATAATGCGAGGAACCATTGCTTATGTTAATATATATGGAGTTGGTTTTCCCATTTTAACATGGTGTAGGATTTATTGGCGGTTGGGTTGCCGGTCAACAGTTTATAATAGTAGAATATGCCTTTCTCTTTAGAGTTGGTATTGCAGTAAAAGCGTAATGCATGCCACAACAGGGGGTCATTCGACCAGGTAGATTTAGAAAGAACAGAGTGGATTCTAAAGTACTTGAATAGGTCTTTGGCTGGGATCTGAAATTTATTCCTCAGTTGTTGAAAGGCAAGGAGTGTGGCGTTGTCATATAAGTGGCCCAGTGAGGTGATTCCTGCTTGAGACCAGTTGGCTAAAGAGACGTCAGGCAGGATGGATTGCAAAGTAAGCAGAGGCAGTACTTTCAATACGTTATGTGATATTCCTCCCGACGTTTGTAGGATAGAGTGCCACGTTCTAATCGTAGCATTAACAGTGTGTAGAAAGGTATGTTGTTTGTGGTTCTGCACCAGTAATGCTGAGCAAGTTAGTTTAGGTTTGGTTGCTAGGACTGACTGCTCGATTTGCAGCCATGGGAATTGGGTTACTTCAATAAAGGTTTATAGAAAGGTTTCACATGTCATACAAGGAGATTACATTATGTAAGATTCATGGGAATTGGGTTAATGGAGCCCACCAACTTTTAGCTTGTTCCAGGATGGTTGCTTTATAGTAGGCAGTGATGTTGGGTGCGCCCATTCCTCCAGAGGCAATTGAAGAACATAGGGTCGCTCTTTTAAGCCTAGGATGCTTACCGTTCCATATGAAGGAGGATACCATCACTTGCAATTTGTCTAGCTGAGAGAGCGAAGGAAAGGTATGGGTAGTCCGAAAGCAATAAAGGATATGTGGCAACAGATACATTTTTGTAAGTGCAATGCGTCCTGCCCAAGAAGCCTGAACATGTTTTAGATCTTATATAGTCTTTTGTAGTTTGCTCAATACTTAGAAAATGAGAGGAAAGCGACGTCAGAGAGATACCCAGATAGGGAAGTGTTGAGTATGGGGCCCAGGAAAAGGATGTTACTTTAGTGAGGCTATGTTTGGTTGTTTTGTCTAAATTAACACCCATCATGGTGGACTTTGAGTAGTTGATTTTGTATAAAGAAGCACTACTAAAAAGATCTAGCATTTGGTGAAGTTGTGGGAGCGATAGCTGAGGTTCAGTGATGGTGATAATCACATTATCTGCATATAGACCGACTTTGTGATCATAGGTCTCAATGGATATGCCTTTAATCAAATCATTGGACCGTATGGAATAAGCTAGAGGCTCCATAATTAGTGAGAAAATTATTGGTGAGAGGAGGCAACCCTGCCTTGTACCGTTTGAGATTTTAAAAGGTTCTGAAAAAATACCTGAATTAATCACCCTGGCAGTTGCAGCAGAGTAGAGAGTCATTACAGCCTCTAGCAGGGAACCAGAGAAGCCAAATTTTAGTAGAACTGCTTTTAGGAAGTTCCAGTCAACTCTGTTGAACGCCTTTTCCGCATCTAAGGAGATGAACAGAGCTTGCGCTCCACCCACTGAAGTAGACTAATAAATCTTCTCGTGCCATCTGAAGCCTGCCTCCCATTCATAAATCCAACTTGATCCGGATGAACTAGTTGGGGGATTACAGTGGCTATGCGGGATGCAAGGAGTTTTGCATATAGCTTTGTATCTGTATTTAGCAGCGATATTGGCCTGTAACTGGCTGGGTCTTCTGTCGGTTTGCCTGGTTTGGGAATGGTGGTTATTGTATCTTCAAGGGCTTCAGCCAGTCCTTAATGTGTGGTTAAATGCCTGGCAAAGGAATGGGTTTAGTACATTCATAAATTGTTTATAGTATTCGTTACTAAGACCATCTGGACCAGGAGCTTTATGGAGTGGTAATTAGACTATGGCATTTTTAATCTCCAATTCGGTAAAGGGTTCAGAGATATTTAAAAGTTGCTCATGGGTGAGGGATGGCAACTTCAGGTTGTCTATGAAGCGCGCTATATCACTTGGAGTGGGGGCAGCAGCTTTGCCCGATGAAGCTATATTGTATAGTTTGGCATAAAATTGACTGAAGCGGTCAGCTATGTCTTTAGGGTTAAAAAGGCGAGACTGGTCTTTGCGAGGCAGGCCCCTGGCTTGTTATGGTGGGCGTAAAAATGTAGTTTCAATCTTTTCAGAGCTAAATTGAAATTTGAGTGTAGATGGTCACTCAAGGAATTCCCAATATTATTTAAATCGCTTTCCAATGAGGGAGATGGTTTTGCCTTATGTGCTTTTTCAAGGGTGCTAATTTGTTCCAAGAATTTGGCTGTGGTGGCATTGCGTTTCCTCTTTTCCAAATTTTATAAGAAGACCTCGTATCACAGTTTTGTGGGCATTCCAGCATGTAAATGGGTTTGTAACAGAATTTGAATTATAGTGGAAGTATTCTTTTATTGTGGATTCAACATGTCTCTGGTAGTTTGGGTTAGCCAATAGGGAGGTGTTAAGTCTCCATCGTGTGCCTGTAGGCACGTGGTCTGGGTGAAACACTTTGAATGAGATTGAGGCATGGTCAGACCATGTGATATTGCTAATCGTGGCCTCTTGCACTGCTTAAAGCGTGAGTTTATCTACCAGAAACATGTCTATCCTGGAATAGGCTTTATGCGTATGTGAATAGAAGGTGAAGTCCTTTTCAGTACCTTGTAGACACCGCCAAGGGTCAAACAGCTCTTCAGTTGAGATGAAATTTGATAGGGCAGTGATTTGCAAGAGGTTGGAGGAGTGTCAACCTAAGTTCCTAATTTACAAGTCCCATTCACCTGAACTTCCTCATTATACGCTTGTAGCACATCACCACGTTAGGCTTGGTCATACGATCGCTTATTGCACGTCAGTACGGGAGACACAACAGCCAACATATGATTTTGGACGTCCGGTCGTACGACCGTCGCACCGTGTGTACGAGGCTTTACGCTGAGTGGTGGTTTCAGCATTGTTTCTTCATCAGCACCCCAATCCAGCCAATGTGGGAGGAGCAGAATGTGGACCAAAGGAGGAGACAGGGAAGTATACGAATAATGTCAAAATATTCCGAAAATATTTATGTGTAGAAAATGAATATCAGCATCAAAATACCCAAATTGGCTGGATTGGGGTGCTTGATGGGGGTTTCTCTCCCTTGGAGGCCCAAGGTTGTGCTGGAGGTGCCCATGAGTTTAGGTTGATAGGTTATGTGTTACTTAATTAAGTGCACATAAAAATTATGATAATACAAATGTTGAAACACATGTGTATGGATAATCTAATTTAATGATGTTCTTTACTGTGTAGTGTTCTTTGGAATATTGTGGTTTCCTGATGAAGCAATGAGTGAAACATGATGAAGCCACTACTCAGAGTAACACTTGCTAAACATGTTGAAGATAACTTGAATCTGTATACAAACAGTGCTCTTTTTTTTTTTACTATTTAAAACCAGCATCCTTATTTTGTATTATTTTTTGTACAATAAAAATGTAATTTATTATAAAAGATATGTTTTCTTGATGAAGAATTTGAATTATTCTAATGATATTCTGTAAACTTATATGTGAGAAAATAGAAAGTCCTTCCAATTCTTGTTTAAAAATTCAAAATTAGTTTAATAATAAAATAGCATAAGTTTACAAGAAAAATATTAATATTAAATGTAAAATAATGTCAAAAAAAGTAGTTACGTACTTGAGATAAAAATTGTGTATAATCGTGTGTGTGTGTAGCTGTGGGCAGATGTCTGTCCAGCTTGTCATCTCATGTAAGTGTGTCTGTGTGTGCAGCAGCCTTAGAGAGCCCTATAGAGAACTTTTGTTCCAACAAAAGAGCAGCTAGACACCCCCACCTTCTACGAAAATGGGCTTGTTTAAGTTACTTCTGCTGTGCTCTGTTGTCCCTCTAGTTGTATTCACTTTTTTTGCCAGCGGTTTAGACATTATTGGCTGTGTGTTGAGCTATTTTGGGGGTACAGCTAATTTACACTGTTATACAAGCTGTACACTCACTACTGTACATTATAGCAAAGTGTCATTTCTTCAGTGTTGTCACATGAAAAGATAGAATAAAATATTTACAAAAATGTGAGGGGTGTACTCACTTTTGTGAGATACTGTATATGTATACATACACATGTACATACATGATCACATCCATATACACATGTGCACACACACGCACACATACATGTACAAATGCATTCAACATGATTGGAAACTCACAGTCCATGAACTCATAATTATGAAGGAATGTGTTAGTACATAAACACCTATGCAGAAGCAGTATACATGCTACATAACCATAAAAAAAGTGCTTGACTATTGGATATTGCTGTCACATGGATATAGAGGAACTATTTCCTGATTTCAATTAACCCATAATGCATTTGGCTAAATCTATACGTATGATGCCTAATGTGGATCAGGTGACCTCCTGTACATGGCAAAAACAGGAGGTGGGGAAGGTACGACTAGCCTTAGTCCTAGTTATCTGCGTGCCTTACCCCTTCAATATCCACTTATATAGTATGTATTCTTTAGAAACTTATAGGTGTGAACCCTATATTAGAGGTGACAATATTGCTTAAAAGGTTATATTTATATATTATTTTATATAACAAGCAATAGACTGGAATAGTGAACCTCTAGGCAGACTGTATAACAGGAGGGAAGCCGGCCGCTGGGTCCTTAACAATGGATGAGTCGTCAGCTGTCAATGGGCTTCCCTGCTGACCACTGAATAAAAAATTATTGCCCAGACATTGAGGTCCTGAGGAAGCGATTAGATGTGAAACATGTCAACCTCTTGGAACATATACCGTGTTTCCCCCGAAAATAAGCCCGGGTCTTATATTCATTTTGGCAACAAAAGACACAGTAGGGCTTATTTTCAGGGTAGGTCTTACCATATAACGTGCAGTCTTCTCTCCCTCCTTGCCTGTCAGGAATCCCCAGTTTGAACAAAGTTAAAATGCTTGTAAAATGCTAGAATCCACTTTGTTGCAGTAGTATACAATGCTCAATGTGTGTGTTTCTGTAAACTAACTGTGTCAAATACCTCAGCTGATCTCCCAATGCTCTCCCTCCTCTTCTCCTGGCTGTGAAGAAAAAAAGATCTGTAGCATTTCAGTGGCAATCATGGCCAACAAATGTATTGTGTAGCAACCCAAACAATTATCACTGATCCAATGGAGGAGCCAAATTGTATGCACTGCATGAAGATTGATTTTAAGTAAATACCCTGTGGAGACAAGAGTATCGGTATGTATACAGAATGACATGCTGATGTTCTGAGAAAAATGATTGCAGAGGCTCTGCACTGAGACTGCCTTTCCATGACCCATCAAAGCTCTGCAGAGGGAGGGGGGCCGAGATCCCCAGCTGACAGCTGGGAGAACAGGAGAAGACCAGGAGATCAGCTGAGCCCCGTGCTGTACCAAAGGTATTTGACACAGTTAGATTACCGAGACACACACATAGTACATTGTATACTACTGTCACAGAGTGGATTATAGGATTTAAAAGCACCTTAAACTAGGGCTTATTTTCGAGGTAGGGCTTATATTGCAGCCCTCCTGGAAAATAACAGTAGGTCTTATTTATGGGGTAGGTCTTATTTTCGGGAAAACGCGGTAGCAAAGACATATTTTTTGTGTCCTATTACAGTATATGGAGAATGTCATCCAATAAGAACAAATGTTCATGATTTTATGAATGTTTTTAACTTTTAACTTTTTGTAATAAATATTGTTATTTTATACAACAAAAGGTGTGGCTGTTCCTGTCTTGGTACCAGTAAAGTCCAACATAATAAGGTCTTTTTTTTTTTGGTAATGTCTATAAATGAATGGGGTACCTCCTTATTAGCCCAATTTATTCTCTTATACTTTTAGCACTAGTCATAATTATTTTTGGTTCTCTGGTAAATTCTACCTACAGATCCGTGGAGTAGCCATGGGCGCAACATTTGCGCCAAGCAAGGCAAATCACTTTATGTCCCATTGGGAGCAGGATACCATTTGGAAGAATTCACCAGGGAAGTTAAGTTTATGGAAAAGGTATATAGATGATGTCCTCATACTGTAAAAGGGAGACATGCACTCTTTAAAAGATTATTTCAGAAATTAAATTGTAACGATAGGAGTATCATATTGTAACATGAAGCCAGCAGTCAAAAAAATCACATTCTGGATTTGAACATTCAGGTGATGGAAAACAGGTTGATAACAGCTACTGTACGTGCTTTAAAGACTCTGATCAAAATGGGTTTATATCTTTATCTAGTCGCCATCACCCTTCCTGGTTGAATAGTGTACCAAAAAGTAAATTCCAATGGATTAGGTGTAATTGTACTAATCTGAGCGATTTTTATGAACAGGCCTCTATTTTGAAATCCATATTCTTTGAAAAGGGTTGTATTTAGAGTTGATCGAACCTCTGGAAGTCCGGGTTTGGCAGGTTTGGCCGAACTTACGGACAAAGTCCGGGTTCGGGGCCGGACTTGACCCGGACCCCGAACCCCATTGAAATCAATGGGGACCCGAACTTTTAGGCACAAAAATGGCTGTAACAAAGTCCTGGCAAGTCCTAGAGGTCTGCAAAAGGAAGGAAAATGGGGTAAGAGTTGGACAAATGCCCTACAAAGAAATCGGGATAGGGAAATAACGTAAAATAATTTTTAAACTAAAATCACATTAAAAAATCAAAAATGGAGGTGGATGTGGAGTTGGAGGTTGAGGAGGCGGTGAAAGTGGCGGTGGAGGAGGAGGAGGTAGCCAACACTGTTTTTTTTTTTTTTTTTGTGCAAGAAATGCACCGCTGGTCGCAAATGTAGTTTTTGGAATTTTTTTTTTTTTTTTAAACCAGCAATGTAGATGCACTTTTTAATTTTGTGCAAGAAACAATAATCTGTCCCTTTAAGCAACAGTAGGAACCTCTCCTTATAGAACTTGGAGATGATTTTAGATTCTAAAATCATCTCCAAGTTGTACAGGGAAAGGCTCCAGCTGTTGCTTTAAGGGAAAGATTATTGTTCTAAAATCATCTCCAACTTGTATAGGAAAAGTCTATTGCAGCCGCATAGAGCCATATTATTGTTCTAAAATTTAGAACAATATTGCTCTCTATGCAGCCT
>BLSH010153186.1:505508-515892 GCA_018402905.1 Glandirana rugosa
CTAGACGTTAAAAATCGCCATGACGCTATAACGTCGCCTGTACAGCCTTGTAAAACTGTGAAAAAACCCTGGTAACCGTAAATATGTCGCTAGTCACGATATTTTTACGTGACTAATGACACATTTACGGTAACCGTCACTTCCCCAATTGGACGTCCCCCCGCGAGATTCCCAATTGATACAAGGGACCCGCACAAGATTGACATACCCCCGACGGGATTGTCCCCTTCCCTTCCGCTGTATAAATGCCAATGGTCCCAAAAAAGTGTCAAAATGTTCCGACATGTCCGCTGCAATATCGCAGTACCGCTAAAAATTGCAGATCGCCGCCATTATTAGTAAAAAAGAAAAAAAAAGAAAAACCCCAAAAATGAATTCTCCTCATCTGTAAACGCGACCACTTTTGCGCAAACCAATCAATAAACGCCGATTGCGATTTTTTTTATCCAAATATGAAGAAGAATATAAATCGGCCAAAAACGGTGAAAAAAAATGTTTTTTTATATTTTTTTTTGGATTTGTATTTTAGCAAAAAGTAAGAAATTTGTTTTTTTTTTTGCAAAATTGTCGCTCTTCTTTTGTTTATAGCGGCGATCAGAAATGACGCAGTGGTGATCAAATACCACCAAAAGAAAGCTCTATTTGTGGGAAAAAAAGGACGCAAATTTTGTTTGGGTACAACGTCGCATGACCGCGCAATTGTCAGTTAAAGCGACGCAGCGCCAAATCGCAAAAAGGGCTCCGGTCCTAAAGCTGGAAATCCTTCCGGTCCTTAAGTGGTTAAAGCAACAGCTGGAACCTCTACCTGTACAACTTGATGATTTTAGAAGAATAATATTTCCCTTAAAGCAACAGACTCTACCTAGTCCAGTCAGATCGTTCTGTGCAGCAGGATGAGGTCTGCAATCTGTCCCTCAAAACAGCAGTACTAGTATCTCTCCCTAGTCCACAATCAGATCGTTCAGTAATGCAGGATGAGATGTTCTGCAATCTGTCCCTCACAGAGCCAGCAGCAGCCTCTCCCTAAACTATCCTGAGAGCATATGACATGCAGCACGGTGACTCCAGCCCCATATAGAGACTGGGTCACATGATGCACTGGCCAATCACAGCCATGCCATTAGTAGACATGGCTGTGATGGCTTCTAGGGAAAACCAGTGAAACACTGGTTGATTGGCTGCTGTTGGCAGCTGTTCAACATGTGGAATAAAATACCAGAACCCCGGACCCGAACCCAGACTTTTTTGAAAAGTCTGGGTTTGGGTCCGGGTCCTGGACACCCCAAAGTTCGGTACGGACCCAAACTTTACAGTCCAGGTTTGCTCAACTCTAGTTATATTGAATGCAATTTTGATAGTTTTATTAGTTGGTGGGATGGACTGGGATAAAATGCTACAAGTCCACCCTTCAAGGGATAATGTGGAGACTAACTAAAAAAAAAATAGGCAGTTCTAAAAAAAAAAAAAAAAAGGGTTATAGGTCCATTACTTCCAGACCAACCAGTAGTGGTGTATAGGAAAGCACCATCACTACAGTAGTGTTGGGTGAGCGGTTTGGACCCAGCATAAGTTCGACCTGAACATCATTCGTTCCCCTAATACCAGAATTTGTGGGATGCTCGGCTGCACAGTGCATTCTAAGCCCTTATTGGGAAAAGCTTTGCCCAATCAGAGCACAGTGAATAGCAAGATGTTAAGGAGCAGGCCGGGAAGGTGGCTGCTGCATCCTTAACAACGGATGAGTTGTCAGCTGTCAACGTGATTCCCCGCTGACCACTGAATAAAAAAAACATTGCCAGCAATAAAAAAATGTGAAAAAAACAGACCCTTTGAGGTTGGTGGGGATTTTAAGGAGAACTCCATGCCAAAATTAAAAAAAAAACAGCGTGGGGCCCCCCCAAAATCCATACCAGACCCTTATCTGAGCATACAGCCTGGCAGGCCAGGAAAGGGGGTACAAGCAAGCCCCCACTGCTGAACCATACCAGGCCACATGTCCTCTACATGGGGGTGCTTTTGGGCAGGGGGGCTCTGCCCCCACCCAAAAACTCCTCAGCTCCTCGTCCCCATGTTGATGGGGACAAGGACCTCTTCCCCACAACCCTGGGCTGTGGTTGCTGGGGTCTGTGGGCAGGGGGCTTATCAGAACCTGGAAGCACCCTTTAACAAGGGGGCAGCCCTATGTGAATGAGTAGGAGTACATTGTACCCCTACTCATTCACCAAAAAGTGTCAAAAAGAAATAAAACAATGCCTTTATTGAAAATAAAAAACAATGACTTCCAATGTAGATCCATCATCAATTATGGTGCCTGCCGTCACCAATGGACCCGAAAAAAAGCTCCACCTGCGAAGAAGGCTAACCGCCAACTGCCTTCTCCACTGTTTGACAATTCTTAAATAGGTGGGAGGTGGAGCCACTTGACGACATCACCTGGTGGCACCGTCCCATGTAACGTTGCCAACCTACCATGCAGTGGTTGGTGATGTCATGCCGGATTGTGCCACCAGGTGACGTCACCAGGTGGTTCTACCCCTTACCTATTTAAGAACTTTCAGATGGTGGGACAGGCAGACAATGGTTAGCCTCCATCGCAAGATTCTCTTTTTTTATTTTTGGGGTCGAGCAGTGGCTGTGCATGGCGGGATTGATGATGAATCTACTACCCCTGGCAAAAACTATGGAATCACTTGGAAAATGTTCATTCAATTGTTTAATTGTGTAAAAAAAAAATACAGACATTCCTCAAAAGTATTATCATTTAACATTCCAACCTTCTGGCTTTAAGAAACAGTTAAAAAAAGAAAGAAAACTGTAGTCAGTTGCAACTGTTTTTGCAGATCAAGTAGAGCAAAAAAATATAGAATCACTCAACTCTGCATCGGATTACATCCTAAAAAATGATGCCATCATCAGCAAACATCTTTTCAATTGACGGAGTAAGAAAAATGTCCAAAATCTTAATATAAAAGATTAAAAAACACAACGCCGGCAGCTATAACCTAAAATCATATTCCATAGAGTGCATCAAGACAAGACATAGTTAAGATAAATGCACCAACGTACTAGTGCAAGATTCAGATATTCATATGCAAATTAATAAATTAAAATGTAATTATCTAATGAGTTCAAATTTTGAATCCAATAAAGTGCTAAGGTGCTCATCTAACAAGGAAAAAAACGTGCTTAACAGTTTTAAATCAGACATAAATGTCAGCAATGGAGTAATAATTCATGTCAATCCGGAAAGTGCTTGGTGCTCCACTTGAAAAAATCCAAAGAAAAGTGCTAAGTGCTTCACTTAAACGTAAACATGCGTTTCAGTGATGAGAACCACTTCAAACGTGCTCTGTGCCACTCTCCGCCTCTCCTCTCCTACACACCAAAAACTGGTGACCCACAGCTTTTCAGTCTGGGGTCTAATGAGCTTTTACTGGTGTTAGTAGATGTGAAGCAGGGTAATGTTGCCTTTAAGAGTGAAGTTCCCCTCAGGATCATTGAAACCAATATCCTCGGAATTGAGATAGGACAAACATAGTGTAATACTGTATAATAATATTTATTGCGCAAAAGAGAGTAAAAACGTACAGGAAATCCAAATAAAATGAGCAGTCTGTCAGTATTCAAACAACCAGCGCCAAACTTCCTCATAGATCGCCGTCATGCGTTCCACAAGCACCGGAAATACGTCACACGCTCACCACGGCCCGAAATACGTCAACGCGTTTCGCCCCACCCACAGGACGTCATCAAGGACATCATTTTCAGTCTATGAGGCCATGGTTTAAATTCAAGAAATCAGCCAATCAGATGTGTGGGCGTGGATGTGTATGTAAATTACAAGTGTAATAGACTCCACACATGCCATAACCTTCCCCCTAAAGGCAATATGACGGGACAAATATATTGATGAAAAAAATCACATGACCTAGTGCTTCCCTGTGGGTGTATTGGCTTCATGTATATCTAATACACGCCACTTCCTCCACACAACAACGCGGAGATGCCTGGCCATAACCTACACCAATTGGACATAATATGACATGTATAACAAAAAAAAATCACCACATACCGGCGCAATACTCTAGAGGTTTCCCCTTATGAGGGAATGCCTAGTCATATCATGTGATTAAAAATTAATAAAAACGAAAAAACTAGAGAAGGGCAGAGCTGCGTTAATACTGAAACAGATGCTAACATGCAGATATAATTATGTAAAAACATTTAAAATAAGACACATTTGAGATAAAAATAGGCACAAGCCAGAGGAGAGCATCCTATTAACATCAGATCAAATATAATTAAAGTGTAATTAAAATTGGAGAGATAAGAGACCATTGGGTAGTAACAAAATAGGAAGAGATATAACGTTGTAGGTATATGTATAATGTCTCAAAAGGACAAACTGGACATCTGATTGGCTGATTTCTTGAATTATTAACCATGGCCTCATAGACCGGAAATTATGTCCTTGATGATGCCCTGTGGGTGGGGTGAAACGCGTTGACGTATTTCCGCTCCATGGCGAACGTGTGACATATTTCCGGTGACTGTGGAACGCATGACAGCGATCTATGAGGAAGTACGGTGCTGGTTGTTTGAATAATGACAGACCGCTCGTTTTATTTGGATTTCCTGTAAAGTTTTACTCTCTTTTGCGCAATAAATATTATTATACAGTATTACACTATGTTTGTCCTATCTCAATTCTAAGGATATTGGTTTCAATGATCCTGAGGGGAACTTCGCTCTTATAGGCAACATCACCTTGCTGCACACCTACTAACACCAGAAAAAGCTCATTAGACGCCAGACTGAAAATCTGTGGGTCACCGGTTTCTGGTGAGTAGGAGAGGAGAGGGGGAGAGTGGCACAGAGCACGTTTGAAGTGGTTCTCATCACTGAAACACATGTTTACGCTTAAAGTGGTAGTAAACCCTCCTATCATTTTCAGCCAAGGAAGCTGCCATCTTTGCCTCTGTTTAATCTACAACTGCCATGATGCTGCACATGTGATCAGCTATGACACCGGCCATTGGATGGTTTGACAGTTTGGTTTAGAGCACCACCAATGGGAGTGTTACATTTCCGGCACGTGCCGGAAATGTGACTGGTTTTTAACCTGTTAAATGCATGGGCTTACTACCGCTTTAAGTGAAGCACTTAGCACTTTTCTTTGGATTTTTTCAAGTGAAGCACCATTACTCCATTGCTGACATTTATGTCTGATTTAAAACTGTTAAGCGCATTTTTTTCCTTGTTAGATGAGCACCTTAGCACTTTATTGGATTGAAAATTTGAACTCATTAGATAATTCAATTTTATTTATTAATTTGCATATGAATATCTGAATTTTTGCAGTAGCACGTTGGTGCATTTATCTTAACTATGTCTTGTCTTGATGCACTCTACGGAATATGATTTTAGGTTATAGCTGCCAGCGCTGTGTTTTTTTTTAATCTTTTATGTTTAACAGTGGGGAAATGTATTTTCCTCTTGTTTTGTGCATAGCAGCTGCAGCGAGTGTCACCCCATCCTAATATATACATCTGCGTGGGTTAGGTATTACATTTTACATATACCAATACATCAAAATCTTAATATAAACTTGTGCATTTATTTAATGACTGTCATCTCCCATGTACCCTTACCTGACATGCAACCCCATATCATCAATGATTGTGGAAATTTGCATGTTTTCTTCAGGCAGGCATCATCATACGTTTCATTGGAACGGCACCAAACATACGTTCCAGCATCATCACCCTGCCCAATGCAGATTGGTGATTCATCACTGAATATCACTTTCTTCCAGTCATCCACAGCCCATGATTGCTTTTCTTTAGCCCACTGTAACCTTGTTTTGTTCTGTTTAAATGGTAGTGATGGTTTTCGCTTGCATTTTCTGTAAGTAAATCCCATTTCCTTTAGGCAATGTCGGTCACAGACATTGACTCTAGTTTCTGACCCTTTGTTCCTCATTTGTTTTGTTCTGCATTTTCTGTTTCTAAGGCATATTGCTCTAAGTTTGTTAACTTGCCCTTATTATGTCTTCCTTGGTCTATCAGTACACAAGGACCTGAAGGATTTCCCACTGTAGGACCAGAGCACTTTTAGCGATTCGGCACTGCGTCGCTTTAACTGACAATTGCGCGGTCGTGCGACGTTGTACCCAAACAAAATTTTCGTACTTTTTTCCCACAAATAAAGCTTTCTTTTGGTGGTATTTGATCCCCTCTGTAACATTTCTGATCACCGCTATAAACAAAAAAAGAGTGACAATTTTACACAAAAAACAATATTTCTTAATTTTTGCTGTAATACAAATCCAAAAAAAAATATAGAAAAAAATGTATTCATCAGTTTTGGCCGATTTATTCTTCCTCGTGTTTTTGGTAAAAAAAATTGCAATCAGCGTTTATTGATTGGTTTGCGCAGAGGTTTTTTTTTTTTTTTACTAGTAATGGTGGGGATTTGTGATTTTTATCGGGACTGTGATATTGGGGCGGACATATCGGACATTTTTGACACTTTTTTGGGACCAATGACATTTGTACAGCGATCAGAAATTTAAATATTTACTGATTACTGTATAAATGTCATTGGCAGTGAAGGGGTTAACCTGCAAGGGTGATCTAGGGGTTAACTGTGTTCCCTAGGTGTGTTCTAACTGTGAGGGGGCTGGGCTGCCTGGGGCACCAGATATCTAACCAATCCCAGTGACAGGGATCAGTAGATCTCTCACATGCCGCCTGACAGATCGTGGAACCACTGTGTTTACATCGGCGGTTCCCCATTTTTCTTCTCTGCCAGGCAATTGTGGCTTGCCGGCGGAGAGCGGGTCCACCCGAGCTGCAGCCACACTTCTGCAGAGTGCGGTGGTGCGCTCCCCCCCACTACAGCGCGAGCCGCCATTTATAGATGGCGATTTGCAGGACGCTGCAACTCTGCAGCAGTACATGGACGCGAGCCGGTCGGGAGCCAGTTAACAACCTTCCCATTTGATTTGTACTGACTAAAACCATCGGTAACACCTAAACAGAAAAAAAAAGGTTACAGTGGGCTAAAGAAAAGCAATCATGAACTGTGGATGACTGGAGGAAAGTGATATTCAGTGATGAATCACCAATCTGCATTGGGCAGGGAGAAAATGCTGGCACGTATGTTTGGTGCCATTCCAATGAAATGTATGAAGACTAATGCATGAAGAAAACATTCACATTTCCACAATGATGATGTGGGGTTGCATGTCAGGTAGCTGTACAGGGGAGATGACAGTCATTAAATCTTCAATAAATGCACAAGATTATATTGACACTTTTTTATTCCATCAATTGAATGAACATTTTCCAAGAGTGGATTCCATAGTTTTTGCCAGGGGTTGTACATCTGGGGACATTGTTTTTTTATTTTTAATTAAAGATTTGTCAAAAACTGGGTGTGTGTGTTTTATTTCTTTTTGACACTTTTTTGGTAAAAAATTTTAATGGTTTTGAGCAATAAGGTTTTTTTCTATTATTCTCATCCATGCATTTGGGAGTCTGGTATCATAGGAGCCGGACATCAAACAGCTCAACAGGCGTTACCCCACGTGTGGTTGACCACACTAGTGATAGGTGGTCCACATCTAAGTGTGAGTGCACATCCATGTGGTGATAGGTGGTCCACATCTAAGGGTGAGTGCACATCCATGTGGCGATAGGTGGTCCACATCTAAGGGTGAGTGCACATCCATGTGGCGATAGGTGGTCCACATCTAAGTGTGAGTGCACATCCATGTGGTGATAGGTGGTCCACATCTAAGGGTGAGTGCACATCCATGTGGCGATAGGTGGTCCACATCTAAGGATGAGTGCACATCCATGTGGCGATAGGTGGTCCACATCTAAGTGTGAGTGCACATCCATGTGGCGATAGGTGGTCCACATCTAAGTGTGAGTGCACATCCATGTGGCGATAGGTGGTCCACATCTAAGGGTGAGTGCACATCCATGTGGCGATAGGTGGTCCACATCTAAGGGTGAGTGCACATCCATGTGGCGATAGGTGGTCCACATTTAAGGGTGAGTGCAAATCCATGTGGGGCACATCCATTTGCACTTTGGAGCACTGTTTAAGTCTAAGGAGCACAATCACTTTGTTTACACCAGAGTGGGATTGAACTTGTGGTTTGCTTACTGGACTGCCATTTGACATCTTGTGGTTTCTATTAATCTAGTGCAGTGTGTGTGCTTCTATTTTACCTTTGTATCTCTGAAAGATAAAGCCACTCTCCCTATCTCTATTTTGATAATCTCTAAGCCTAGGGTCACATCTGTGCGGCTCTGTGCAGGTGTATTTGCATGCAGGAAACGCGGGGAAGAAGTTCCCAATCCTTTTTCAAAAACACAAGCTCCATGGAACCATATGGTAGTGTGGAACCATACGGTTTCATTCACCTGAAAACCTACCGCATTTTATGATGCATGGGGCTGTCCTTAGGATTTAACCACTTAACGCGAATTGCCGTTTATAAACGGCGGCAACTTTAAGTGGAAGTATGAGGGTATAGCTACAGGTTATCACAGGGAGTGGGAGGGGCCATCACCCCTCCTGCCACCGTCTGCCGCTCTTCTCTGGTCTCCCGTCCCACCAGGAGACCGGAGCTCTGATCCGACACTTCTGGCCGCTGTGTGGAGTCCCTGTGGAGGGTGGAATCGGCTTTGATTGGGTCTCCTTCATACATTTCCAGAAGCAAAGTCACTTCCAGTTTACAGCACCAGTTTTAAAAAATGACAGTATTCAGAATCGCCGTTTTTGGCGATCTGAATACTGTGAAGTGCAAAGGAGAGATGGGGGGTTTTAGACCCCCATCCTTCCATAAAGAATTTTTAACCAGTGATACTGCGCTATGGCATAAAAAATAAAAATGTAGAGTGAGCAAAAAAAGAAGAATTAAAGACTATGGTGAGCTGCTAAACCACAACTAAACCTGTTGATAATATACTCCGTGAACAAAAAAGTTATAGCGCTCAACCTAAAAAGTGTAACAATTTTTGAACACCAAATGTCAGTGCAAAAACTCATGCAATGTGTTGTGATACCGTGAAAACCTTCATAAATAATTCAATCCATGTATAGTGAAGGTTATATGTGAATTAAAAATTAAAAAATAAAGTTCATCTAAATATAAAAATAAAAATAAATAAAAAAATAATAATAAAAATAATTTATTTTTATATTTAGATGAACTTAATTTTTAATTCACATATAACCTTCACTATACGTGGATTGAATTATTTATGAAGGTTTTCACGGTATCACAACACATTGCACGAGTTTTTGCACTGACATTTGGTGTTAAAAAATTGTTACACTTTTTAGGTTGAGCGCTATAACTTTTTCCTTCCATAAAGAGTACCTATCACCATATATTACTATCACAAGAGATGTTTACATTCCTTGTGATAGCAATAAAAGTGATCAGATATATTTTTTAAAGGAAAAGTGTTAAAAAAATAAATAAAATAAATTAAAACATTTAAAAAAATGTTTAAAGTGCCACCGCAGCAAAGAAAACGCATGTGAGGTATCGCCGCGATCACCAGAGTGTGAGCAATAATTCTAGAAAAAGCCCTCCTCTGCACCTCTAACCTGGTAACCGTTAAAAAAAAATTTAAGTGTTGCCTATGGAGATTTTTAAGTACCGGAGTTTGTCGCCATTGCGCAAGTGTGCACAGTTTTCAACCGTAACATGTATGGTATCTATTTACTCAGCATAACATCCTCTTTCGCCATATACAACAAAATTGGGCTAACTTTACTGTTGTCTTATTTTGTAACTCAAAAATGCAATTTTTTTTAAAAAAAATTGTGCTTGAAAGACCGCAGCACAGATACCGTGTGACAAAAAGTATTGCAACAATCACCATTTTATTCTCTAATGTTTGGAGGTTCTAAGTAATTTTCTAGCAAAAAAAAATATTTTAACTTGTAAACAACAACTGTAAAAAAGGGCTCCGGGGCTTAAGAAGTTAATGTGTGTCTGCTAAAGAATTACGAATTAGTGTGTCTGCTAAAGAGCAGCGTGTTATTCCTGTGAGTTGGGAAACTAACACAAATGTGAACCTAACCTAAAAGTCAGGTATATTCAGCCTATATGCCAGACTCAACAACCTCACAAACCACTCAGTGTCTGCTACCTCTCGCTGCCAAACCCTCCATTGGCTTCCACTCACCCAACTAATTAAATTCAAAATACTAACTGCAACTTACAAAGTCATTCACATCTCTGCTCCCAGCTACGTCTCAAACCCAGTGGCATCACTAGGGTTGGTGTCACCTGGTGCGGAAAAACATGGTGTTACTCCCCTTCACAAACTATAGTCCCCCCTCAGTAAAGACC
>BLSH010153186.1:529982-554027 GCA_018402905.1 Glandirana rugosa
CACTGAACGTTGTTCAGTGTGTCCGTAATGCTTTTACTATCGCTAGACAACCGTTCGTTATCCTTCTCTGTCACTAGAACGTCTGAAGGAGAAAATGATTATTAATCTCAACTCGCTTGAAGATCTTCAGGCCCAAGACGACCAAGCCAGCTTGAAGCCCTGTTTCAGGCCCAAGCCCAGGCCTGTCTTGGGCTTGAAACAGGGCCTGGCGCTTCGGGTAACTTTAGTTACCCCTGTGCCTGAAAATCCGTGTTTTTACCGAAATTTTATCAGGTCCTTCCAGGATCTCCAGACGTTTTCCTTTTATTTTTTTTAAAATATTTAAAGTTATTTCCCTGTCCCCATTTCTTTGTAGGTCACTTGTCCCACCCTTACCCCCATTTCCTTCCTTTTGCAGACCTCTAGGACCTTCCTGGACTATTTTAAAGCCATTTTTGTGCCTAAAAGTCCGTGTCCCCATTGATTTCAATGGGCTTCGCGGTCCGGGACAAAGTTCGGGTTCTGTCCGGACCCGAACCCGGACTTTGTCCCGAAGTTCGACCGAACCAGCAGAACCCGGACTTCTAGAAGTTCGCTCAACTCTAATTATTAGTAAAAGAGGAAGTCTGCAAGATCACTGTCTCTTCCTATTGCTTGCCAACAGATCGCTATCATTTTCGTAATGCCTGTGTGACTTGTTGCAAGTCACAGCATACCGCTCACACACTTCAAAGCTGCAGAGCAGCCTAGTCAGAGAGAGAGGATGAGGAGGGGTTAGAGAGAAAATGGATCTGTCAAGTTTTAGGCTTCAGAGCCATTGTGGATCTCGGTCACTCCTGTATAACACACAGATCTCTGTGCTCCTCGCACTTCACTGGCTTCATGCCGCAGCCCTCCCCGGTCACACTGTACCTTACTCACTGATCCTGGCCACGGCCTCTGGGTTCCCGGGACATGTCTGCAGTCCTCAGTGCCACTCTCTCCCGCTCCTCACACTGACCCAGCTCCTTACAATACCTCCTCTATGTCCGATAACAGTGAGCCAGCCGGGAAACTGGAAGTGACGCTGCAGTGCCGAAAAAGCACCACCCAGTTGTCCTCCAGTCCCGTTCAATAAGGAAAAAGTACAGGAGCCAGGGACAAATGACTGGAGGGTGGGGGAGTGTTGGGGCACATCATTTGCGCCCCTGAACACACCCTACCCATGAGTAAATCAGCTTTCCCGCTTGCAATCAGCTGATCGCAAGCGGGGAAGCTTCCCGTAGACCGATATGTGTCCGGCACCTGGACACTCCTAAAGTGAACACTTTTTTTTTTAATTAAAGCTTGGGGGGCTGTGTCCATGCGCTCCTATGGATGGGCCCCTTGCCTCCCGGCCTAGATCAAAACATTCAGGCCTGCTCGTACACTCGGGCCTGACTAAATTTTACCTCACCTAGCAAACCCAGCTAGAAAAACACACCTACACTATGGGGGCACTACACTCACCCCCCTTAAACACCAGCTGGTCCCCAGCTGAAAATAAATTACAAAGATAGCCCTTGGGCCCAAGAGCACGGGCATCCCAGAATCAGAAAATGGGAGGGGAAAAGGAACAAACTTGGAAGGGAAAATACAAAACTGTACATGAACAAATAAGTATATATATATATATATATATATATCCATATTTGCAGTATTCACAATATACAGTTTATCGCAATTCCTATCTACAATCCCTGCATCTATCTACATGCAGCACACTGTACATTTCCTGGGTCAGAGCACCTCCCCCTAAAGTGAAGCCCTCCACCCGCCTAGTTAGCAACAGTTTACATTTGACTTGACTTTTGGCAGATATAGATGAACAGCTGCTCCATCAGGAATCCTAAGAGAAGGGAAACACAACTATCTAAACTAACTAACTAAACAAACAGCTTATCAGGAGGGGGTTACAAGCCCCATAATAGAAACATAACAACTTTCCATACAGTCCTTAACCTGCCTGCTCTGCCAGCAAGGGGTTATGATCCCACTGCAGAGCAGAAACAAAGAACGTCCATAGTTTTTTTAAGGCTCCTGATGGGAGGGGCCCCTCACCGAGAAACAGGTCCTCAAAAGTAATGGAACTTGAGCAAACTTCACCCCAATGTCCTTGCAGCGAACAGTCTCTTCACTGGGCAAAGGGTACGAGGCTAGTTTGTCCTGCAGTTCAGGGGAAGGTGCAAACTCTGCTACTCCTCCAGCAGTCCTTGGAGTGTGCTGCATAGTCTGTACTACATCACAGTTCTACACATAATAATGAGGGTTAGGAAATCTCACCCGCTGGTCCCCCTCTCCCCGAACTGAAATTGAATAGCTCCTTGCAGGCTGATTGGGCTTCACAATCATCACACAATCCTTCTTGATAGTCCGCCAAAGACTCCAATTCTTTTTAAATTCCAAAAATCTCTCCTAGGAGCTGCAGTCAGGACCCCGCAAGGGTTTGGGTTTGTGAAGGTAGTCCCACGCCATTTTGTTCTCCCACTCCTCCCTTGAGCTCTTGACGATCTCCATGACATGGGGTGGGACGTAGGGGTAGTCCAGGCCCCACTCCAGAGCAACCCAGTGTTGGAACTTCCGCTGATACTGAGAAAGCCTAGGCAATATGACTTGGTTCTCTTTCCCAGGCCTAACTTGGGTAGCAGGGGATCTCACCACCATGTGCGGGTATGTGGGCGCTCTGGTCTGGATGGTGGAGGAGCTGTTCAAGAAAGTCTGATAAAGATAACTGGGGGTATCTGTTGCTGAACTGGTATCCTAAGAGGGCTCCTTCTCATCCTCAGCGGAGAAGTAGAGGGCCGATGAACCTTCAGCTTCATCTTCATCGGACGCCTCACTATGAGACGACTATTCTGCCAGGTGCTCAAAGGACCCAAATTCCACTAACAGTCTGGGTGACTCCTAGTCTATGGTCCTCTGCTCTGAATCCTCATCCGGCTCAGCAGGGGGTGCCTCTCCCTCAAAAACTGGCTCCTGCCTAATAGGGATGCCTGGAGGTGAATACACAGCCAGCATTTCAGGAACCCCGGGCTCCCGCTCTACAGGACTTGTGGTTACCAAGTCCCCGACCAGGCTGCAGGCCAAGACAGTCATTCCTTCCCCTTCATCCTTGATTTTTGCAAGGGAGTCGTTAGGCCACAACTCTGCTCCGCCTTGGGGCAATGTCATCAGGCTGGCCTTCCGGGACTTCTGCGGCTGCAGATGGTAAAGCCCTGATTGCAGGTCCACCAAGTAATATTGTGGTTCCTGCTCTATAGATACCCCCAAGTGAAGCGTCACACCGGGCCCAGGCAGCGATGTCCATGGTGAGCATCCGGCAGTCCGGGCAGATGAGGCACAGCCGCTCCATCCTATCGATGAGCGATTCCCCCGCATGACTCCAACTGGACCTCTGTGTCCACCAGGGTCCATTACAGCCAGTTCGACAGCAAAGTCAGCGCTGGAAGCAGTCTTCTACCTTCCACCCTCGCGTAGCTTCTTCCAGGGTGTGGCGCCGCCCCCACGTTATCCAACGAGTTGGTGCTAAATGTCCACAATGCTATAACCCCTTGTGTGAAGGACGAAACTTCACAGACATTCTGACGCTAGCAGGACTTGTCCAGACTTGTTGACTCTGACAGTAATTGCCAGTGTCAACAGTAAGTTGTAGTATACACTGTTCAGCTGGAATGCATACCTCAAACACAGTCTCTCCCCCTAGCAACAAGAACAGTCTCAGGCTTACTTTACTGTTTGCCGGAATTGGAGCAGTCATTTATAAAGTATTTGTAATGCCCAGCTTTAGCAGAATGCTAGACATATTTGTAATCCAGTGGGAATGTCCGCCCGTGACGTGGCACCGGACATATTTGTAATCCATGGGCGTGCTCACCCACTGTGGTTGCCACGGACAACGACACATGGTGCAAAGTCACTGAATTGCAGGATTAATATTTTCTTTTCGTTTCAATATTTTTATTGAAATTTATCACATATAACAAAGTATCTTATGCAGAAAGATTGTCATAAACGTACCAGCAATAGCCATATAACGAGTACATATTCACATCAGTGGTGAAAACAGAAAAAGGAATGTAGTACAATCATTTATATCCATATGCTATGCGTGGTAGGAATCAAGAAAGACAGACTATAGAGTCTATCAAACTAACAGGGAAAGCATCAAAATGTAAGATTCATGAAAGTCAATTATAATAACGTAACAGAACAGAATGTAGGTAGAGTTTAACCTTAGACAGAGACCTTGTAGCTAAATAAGTGCCCTCCGGTTCGGGTCCCACAGGAAAGGCAACCCCGGTCGAGACCACCTTAAGGTGTGTCCGATCCGGAGACACCCAGGGGAGGGGCCCCCAGTCCCCCTGGCACCCCCGATGGGAACAAGCTGTGCCAAGAGATGAGGACCCCCCCTACATCACCGTCCCGGAGGGGCACAATCTCCAAACAGAACCAAGAGTTGTCTCCGCTGGAGCTAAATAAGAACCACTGTGAATGCTTTAACCATCTGTCTTAAGCTTGCGCTCCCCACTGCCTATTGGAACAGAGCTGAGGAGGTAAGCATAATGAGGAAGATAAAGAAAGGAGAGGAATAAGGAAAGGAGAAGAAAAGGGGAGCAACGTTTTAGAGAGAGTGGGTGTAGCTAGATAGCTGCTGATTCTGTCGTTCGCTTAGAGACCTTGGTTCCCTGGAATGCCAGGGGTTAGAAAAACTCCCACAAAGGTCGCCCATGGTTCCCAAATCAGCTTAAATTTGTGCAGATTAGGATTAATATTTTCTAAATGTCCATCCCCAGCATTGTTCTGGGGCAGCTGGGTAAGCAGGCAGCAATACTGTTGGCAGCTCCCGCTGGTTACTATTGACAACGGCACACTTATTTAGCACAGTTCAGGGGCAAAGCATACAGTCCTTATTCCAGTTAAGTCCGCATTGGCAATAATACAGATCACACATTCCCCTGGCTCAATTCTCTTGTGGTTGCTGTGGGCGACGACTGGCAGTCTTACAGGTAAACAAGCCCCCAAATGTCCAAATGTAGCCATGTTCTCCCTTGAGAGTGGCTGGTAGAAGTGGTTCACCATATAGCTGCCCTCAATCACACCATATATCACACAACCGTAGACACTGACCAGGCCGGCTCTTGTTTTTGTTGTTTTATTTAAGGGAAATAACTTGGATGGGGATAGGGGATGACTGTGGGATGCCCAAAGAACTATAGTACATTAACTCCATATACACTCCTGTATATGCACACTTTCACTGCAGGCTATCCCTCTGCAGACTGTTACTCTCCAGTACTTAACTTGCTGACCGTTTCTCCTACAGTTCTCTCTGCAGCATTGAACTTAGTTTCCAGCTTGAAAATAAATTTATCAAGCTTCTTGGTTCCTTTCTCTTCACTGTGGCTAGCACAAGGTAAGGCCTACTCTCAGCAGAACCTCCAGAACAGCCATTACAGGCCAGGGATCATAGGCCCCTTTACTTGAGTGCTAGCCAGGCTTTTGATGGACTACCACTCCCAGCCCATCCCTTTTCCAGGTCCCACTGACCTGCTTTTCCTCAGTGACTCTCTTTTCCCTGAACTGGCTCCCAAGGCTTCCACAGACTGTCCACTATTCCTCTCCCAGCCTGCTCGAGCACTTTCTCTTGCAGTTCCCAGGGAACGTCACTCACCAAACCAGTGGATCACTTTAAAGTCTCTCACTGTGTAGCGCCTCTGCTGTTCTCCTGTTCCCATGTGCAACACCAGGAATCCACTCCACTCCTGGCTGCACCCGGACCTCCAGGCCCCAAGGTCATCCTCCTCAGACTGGGGGGACATCCCATTTAGGGGCCTCCACAGCACCTCTGCTACATCTCCAGACTTCCACCCGACACTTCTCCTCCCAGATTGGGTTGACTTAGAGTATCTAAGGTGGCCTACCCCCTGCCAATCCTGCTTGGGGATTGGTCAGGGCTCCAATAGCTCCACCTATCTCCCAGCTCTCTGACCAGAAACCTTCCACAAGTTTCTAGAAAGTAGTGAAAGTTTCTGGTGACCTCATCTGTCAAGTCCACTCAATCCTCCCTGAGCCACTCCTCACCAGCCCAGATCAAAACATTCAGGCCTGCTCTTACACTCAGGCCTGACTAAATTTTACCTCACCTAGCAAACTTGACTAGAAAAATGCACCTACAATATGGGGGCACTACATAAATATTTTATTATATCTTTTCATATGACAACACTGAAGAAATTACCCTTTGCTACAATGTAAAGTAGTGAGTGTACAGCTTGCATAACAGTGTAAATGTGTTGTCCCCTCAAAATAACTCAACACACAGCCATTAATGTCTAAACCGCTGGCAACAAAAGTGAGTACACCCCTAAGAGAAAATGGGGCCCAATTAGCCATTTCCCCTCCCCGGTGTCATGTGACTCATTAATGTTAAAAGGTCTCAGGTATGAATGGGGAGTAGGTGTGTTACATTTGGTGTTATTGCTCTCACTCTCTCATACTGGTCACTGGAAGTTCAACATGGCACTTCATGGCAAAGAATGCTCTGAGGATCTGAAAAAAAAATGTTTGCTCTACATACAGATGGCCTAGGCTATAAGAAGATTACCAAGACCCTAAAACTGGGCTGCAGCATGGTGGTCGAGACCAAACAGCGGATTAACAGGACAGGTTCCATTCAGAACAGGCCTCGCCATGGTCGACCAAAGAAGTTCAGTGCGCATGCTCAGCATCATATCCAGAGATTGACTTTGGGAAATAGATGTATGAGTGCTGCCAGCATTGCTGCAGAGGTTGAAGGGGTGGGGGGTCAGCCTGTCAGTGCTCAGACCATACACTGCATTAAATTGGTCTGCATGGCTATCATCCAAGCAGGAAGCCTCTTCTAAAGATTATGTACAAGAAATCCGCTAACAGTTTGCTAAAGACAAGCAGACTAAGGACATGGATTACTGGAACCATGTCCTGTGGTCGGATGAGACCAAGATAAACATATTCGGTTCAGATGGTGTCAAGCATGTGCGGCGCAAGCAGGCGAGGAGAACAAAGACAAGTGTGCCTTGCCTACAGTCAAGCATGGTGGTGTGAGTGTCATGGTCTGGGGCTTCATGAGTGCTGCCAGCACTCTGGAGCTACAGTTCATTGAGGGAACCATTTACTGTGACATACTGAAGCAGAGCATGATCCCCTCCCTTCAGAGACTGGGCCACAGGGCAGTATTCCAACATGATAAAGGCCCCAAACACACCTCCAAGACAACCACAGCCTTGCTAAAGAAGCTGAGGGTAAAGGTGATGGACTGGCCAAGCCAGACATTGACCCTGTTGAGCATCTGAGGGCATCCTCAAATGGAAGGTGGAGGAGCGCAAGGTCTCTCACATCCACCAGTTCTCTGATGTTGTCATGGAGGAGTGGAAGAGGACTCCAGTGGCAACCTGGTGAACTCCATGCCCAAGAGGGTTAAGGCAGTGCTGGCAAATAATGGTGGCCACACAAAATATTGACACTTGGGCCCAATTTGGACATTTTCAGTGGTGTGCTCACTTTTGTTGACTTTAATGGCTGTGTTTTGAGTTATTTTGAGGGGGCAGCAAATTTACACTGTTATACAAGCTGTACACTCACTACTTTACATTGTAGCAAAGTGTCATTTCTTCAGTATTGTCACATGAAAAGACATAATAAAATATTTACAAAAATGTTAGGGGTGTACTCACTTTTGTGAGATACCGTATGTGTTGTATGGGTAGTAGCACAGATTTTTCTGTTTGCTTTCTGTAATGTATGACTTTGTTACTATCAATGCAGTAATATTCTGCTTTTGCACACCACTAGTCTGTAGAATTTCTACATTCCTCATATTTTATCTGTTATATGCTAAAACCTTTTCGCGATGAAAACTATTGAAAGAAAAATACTCAAATCCAACCAATTGCCTACTGGGCACTTTCACCCCCTTCCTGCCCTGTCCAATTTTCATCAGTTTTGATGGTATGTAATGACCACTGGGTTTTTTATTTTTTGCCTAATAAATGAAAAAAGATTGCAAATTAAAAATTAAAAACTTTTTTCATAGTTTCTTAGAATATTTTGCAAACAGGTCAATTTTCTCCTTCATTGATAGGCTGCAGTGATGGGCACTGTAAGTTGGCACTGATGGGCACTGGTAGGTGGCACTGATGATGCAACACTGATGGGCACTGGTAGGCGGCACTGATAGGTACTGATAGGCTGCACTGATGGGCACTGATGAGGCGGGTGCTGATAGGTGGCACTGATGGGCAATGGTAGGCAGCACTGGTGGGCATTGGTAGGCGGCACTGATGGGCACTAGTAGGCAACACTATTAGGTGACACTGATAAGGAGGCACTGATTGGCAGCGCTAGTGGGCACTGATTGGTGGCACTGATGGGCACTAATAGGCAGCACTGGGGGGCACTGGTTGGGACTACACTGATAATTAGGACACTGTTAATCAGAGCCCTAATTATCAGTGTAGATGTCCCTTTTACACAAGCTGGTTATCAGCTCTCCTCTTCTCTCCCCTCCTTTCCTCTCCCCTCCCCCCCCCCCGCCTCTCCTCTGCTCTCCTCTCATCTCCTCTCCTATCCTATTCTCTCCCCTCCCCTCCCCTCCTCTCTTCTCCTCATGCTGATAGTGTGAGGAAAGGAATGCCGATACCTGGCTTGTGTTTGCATCGTGATCAGCTGTGATTAGATGCAGCTGATCACACGGTAAAGATCAGCTGATTGGCTCTTTACCCCGATCTGTGATCAGCTCTGTCCCAAGGACACAGCGATCAAAGAACGCACCGCTGTAGCCATCATTCGGCTGTAGCAAGGTCGTCAATTTGGTTAAATAACATGCATGGGGGATGCCTCAAACCTGCTGGTGAAGTCATGCAGCAGTGTGAACTACTTCTTCAAAAATGACAATTTGTGTTTATAAACAGAAGGCTGTGATCTGTCATTTAAAAGCTTGCTGACTGCATAACGTAATTATACAGTGGCAGAGCAGCTCTCCTGTGTCAGATGGCATACAAGGTACGTGATCCAGCACTTTGCCGCTGGTGCTGCAGCTGTGCTGTGACTAGACACAGCACAAGTTGATCAGCGGGTTCCGGCCAATGGATGTACGCCGGCATTGGCTGATCACCGATGAGAGACACAGAACTGAGCTCTGCCTATAAAAACAAGGCAAAGCTCTGTCCTGTCAACAGGGTTGGGATGGATTTTCTTTCCCTGCACATCACATTCCTTAGTAAAAGCAGCACACTTTTGTGCAGTACACAAAACACTAGTTAGACACACATTTATCCACGTCAATATCGGGCACTTTCACCCCCTTCCTGCCCAGGCCAATTTTCAGCTTTCAGAGCTGTCACACTTTGCATGACAATGGCGCGGTCATGATACTGCACCTAAACAAAATTTTTATCATGTTCAAATAGAGCTTTCTTTTGGTGGTATTTAATCACCGCTGGGTTTTAATTTTTTACTAAACAAAATGGGCACTGATAGGCAGCACTGAGATAGGTGGCATTGATGGGCACTAGTAGACAGCATTGATGGGCACTGATGGGCACTGATAGGCCGCAATGATGGACCCTGATAGGCAGCACTGATGGGCAATAATGGGTGGCACTGATGGGCACTAATAGATAGAACTGATAGGCAGCATTGATGAGGAGGCACTGACAGTCATTTCTGATGACTGATTGGCATCTTTGAAGGGCACTGACAGGCGTTACTGAAGGACACAGGTTGGCACCTTGATGGGCACTGATTAGCACCTTGATGTGCACTGATTGGCATTTTGGTGGGCACTAGAGTTGAGCGAACCCGGACTGTAAAGTTCGGATCCGTACCGAACTTTGGGGTGTCCGGGACCCGGACCCGGACTCAAAAAAAGTCTGGGTTCGGGTCCGGGGTTCTGGTAATTTTAATGAAAAATCTTGAAAATGCTGTAAAAAAGTCCAGGAAGGTCCTAGAGGTCTGCAAAAGGAAGGAAATGGAGGTAAGGGTGGGACAAGTGCCCTACAAAGAAATGGGGACAGGGAAATAACTTTAAATATTTAAAAAAAAATAAAAGAACAGTGATATCATATCACTGATATGATATCACTGTTCTGAAAACATCTGCAAACTGTGTAAAGAGTGAAACCATATGCCTGCTCTTCTCTATGCTGTAGTTTCACACACAGATTCCAGATGTTTTCAGAACAGTGATATAATATCACTGTTCTGAAAACATCTGCAAACTGTGTGTGAAGAGCGAAACCATATGCCTGCTCTTCTCTATGCTGTAGTTTCACACACAGATTCCAGATGTTTGATGAACAGGTGTATGGTTCCTCCCCGGTTTTAGGTAAAGTGTTCTAAACTATTTCCAGATGTGTGCAGAACAGATGTTCTGTGTGAAGAACAGATGTTGACTTATTAGCGGCTTTAATAAAAGTGACACAGACTAAACAGATGTGTGAAGAACAGATGTTCTGTTTGCAGAACAGATGTGCAGTTATTCCCGGTAATATTTAAAGTGACACACAGACTTGAAATAAGTTTGCAGAACAGATGTGCAGTTATTCCTGGTAATATTTAAAGTGACACACAGACTTGAAATAAGTTTGCAGAACAGATGTGCAGTTATTCCCGGTAATATTTAAAGTGACACACACAATTTGCAGAACAGTGATATGGGTTGTCCCGGCTTATTTATACTTTTTTGACACAGTTTGAAGATCATTTTAGAACATTTATATGGCCTCTACCATTAATTAATACTTTTCAGACCCATTTTGAAGATGATCTCCATTTTTGCTTTTTTTATGTTTTTATTTTTTAAAAAATATTTAAAGTTATTTCCATGTCCCCATTTCTTTGTAGGTCACTTGTCCCACCCTTACCCCATTTCCTTCCTTTTGCAGACCTCTAGGACCTTCCAGGACTATTTTACAGCCATTTTTGTGCCTAAAAGTCCGTGTCCCCATTGATTTCAATGGGGTTCGGGGTGCGGGACAAAGTTCGGGTTCTGTCTGGACCCGAACCCGGACTTTGTCCCGAAGTTCGGCCGAACCAGCAGAACCCGGACTTCTAGAAGTTCGCTCAACTCTACAGAATACATATTAGCTAAAATTTATAAAGAAATTAGAATTTTCTTAACCACTTGCCGACCGCCTGCGGTGGCTTGGTGGCGGCAAAGTGGTTCGTTATCGTGAATCGCCGTCACCTAATGGCAGTCGTGATAATGAGTATTGTGAATGCGTGCACACTGCCAATGGCGCGCTCACTGTGTTCCGGGGGGCGAGGGAATGGGCAGGGCGGACTCGATCTCCGTCGGCTACCCGCAATGGCTCCCCCGCAGTGAGAGAACGGAGGTCTGTGTAAGTAAACACGGATCTCAGTTCTGACAGAGGGGGAAGGGCTGTGATCACAGGCTTCCTGTATATGAAAGCCGTGATCACTCCCCTCCCCCTGCCAGCCCAGCCCCCATACAGTTAGAACACACTGAGGGAACACAGTTAACCCTTAGAGCGCCCCCTGCAGGTTAACCCTCTTCACTGCCAATGGCATTTACACAGTAATCAGTGCATTTTCATAGCACTGCTCGCTGAATAATTGCCAATGGCCCCAAAAAAGTGTCAAAATGGTCCGACATGTCCACTGAAATATCGCAGTACCGATAAAAATCCCATTACTAGTAAAATATTTTAAAAAATAAAACCCCCATAAATAATTCTCATCATTCGTAAACGCAGCAACTTTTGCGCGAACCAATCAATAAACGCTGATATCTATTTTTTTCACCAAAAATATGAGGAAGAATATAAATCGGCCAAAACCGATGAAAAAAAATGTTTTTTTTGGATTTGTATTTTAGCAAAAAGTAAGAAATATTGTTTTTTTTTGTTTTTTTTACAAAATTTGCAGCCTTTTTTTGTTTATAGCGCAAAAAATAAAACCGCAGAGGTGATCAAATACCACCAAAAGATGTGTGATGAGACAAGGGATAGCAAACGGTAGCATACAGTGCAATGCAGTTAATGTTATGAATAACTACAAAGCAAACGGGGGAAGGGGGGGGGGGCGTGGAGGGAAGTTGGGGATGGGGGAATTTGTGAGAATGGGAAATTGTAAACACAATTTTTGTATAAACTGTAAGGAGCTAAAGGGGAGGAAGGAGAAAAAAAAAAGGAAAAAAAAGAGGGGGGAAAAGCAGAGAAAATAAACAAATGCCACAATGATGTGACCAAAACTGGAGGCTTGTATGAAAGATAAACTGAAGTCATTCTCCCCGGATAGGCTACTGAAGTGGTAATAAAAAAAAAAATTCCACCAAAAGAAGAGGGGGAAAGAGGGGTCATTCGTTATTGGGTTTTGCCTCTTTAAGAATGGAGCACATGAGATGGATTCATTCAGACCTGGGAATGTAATTGAATGAAGTCTAAAGAGCCATCTTTGTTCACGTTGAAGTAAATTTTATTCCAATCACCGCCTCAATCAGGAGGATGAACTCGATCAAGGACAGTGAATTGTACCCTAGGCACATGGTAGGCATGCTGCACCGCCACGTGTCATCCAATAGGGAGATATTGATTTCCAATTTCCATACTGTATACATGTTTGGCTATTCTTTTACGGAATTCCTGTTTAGTCTTGCCCACATAGTAGGCCCCACATTCACAGGTCATCATATATACTACTCCACAGGTATGGCAATTAGCAAAATGTTTGATATGGAAGATGTCTCCATTAGGGAGCACAACAGTTTTACCCCTCCTAATCAGTGGGCATTGCGCACAATGTCCACACGAATAGGTGCCCAAAGAAGGGCACTGTGATTTCTCGGATGCATCTTTAAACTCACTGTGTACTAGCCTGTCTTTTATGGATGTTGCCCTTCTATATGTAATGGAAGGGGTTGATGACAGGAATCTCTTTAATTAGGGTCGTCAGTTAGAATAGACCAATGTCTACCAATAATCTCTCGGATCTTTGAATGTTGTTTGGAATATCTCATAATTTGTGTTGTGTTGAACTCTGATGCTGGGGGAGATTTCTTTTGAAAAAGAAGATGTTGTCGAGTACATTTAGAAGCTTGGTTGAAGGCTTGCTTCAAGCAAGAATGACTGTAGCCTCTTTTGAGTAGCCTACTTTGAAGAAGGGCTGCCTCTTTTTTGTATGTTGAATTATCAGAGCAGTTCCTCCTTGAGTGGAGGTACTGCCCATACGGTATGGATTTTTTGAGGGCAGTTGGGTGAAAGCTATCCGCGTGTAGAATCGTATTAACTGCGGTGCTTTTTCTATAAAGTTTGTTTCCCAACTTTCCTTCCTCATTCTTGCAAATTTGTACATCCAAAAAGGTCTGTATCAAATGCAGAAGTAAATTTCAAATTTAAGTTGTTTCAATTCAAGGATCCCAGAAACTCACAAAGTTTATCCCTTGATCCATCCCAGATGGCAAAGACATTGTCGATGTACATGAGCCACACTAAGAGGTGGCTCATGTACTCGACGAGGCCCTCGCCACCTAGGAGAGACTGCTACCACTCCCCCAGGTACAGGTTGGCGTAGGATGGGGCACAACATGTCCCCATCGCTACACCCTGCACCTAAAGGTAGTGGGAGCAATCAAGTGTTGAAACATTATGGTGTAGGATGTAATCCAACCCATTCAAAAGGAACTCAGTGAGGCCTTAGTCATGTGTGGAGCTTTGTTCTAGCACACGTTGTACAGCAGCCAGCCCCTTGTAGTGGGGGATGGAGATGTACAATGCCTCCACATCTATTGTGACTAGGAAGGCTTCTTGTGGCACAACAAGGTCGTCCAAAATTTGTAAAAAATGAATTGTGTCCTTAACAAAGGATGGTAATGGCACAACGTATGGCTGAAGGCATGCATCAATAACTCTGCTTAGATTTTCAGATATTCCGCCATTCCCCAAAATGATTGGTCTCCCGGTGGGAACTGTTGGATTTTTGTGGATTTTTGGGAGGCTATAAAAAGTCACTTTTGGGTATTTTGTTCTTACATATTCGTGCAGATCTTTATTTATAGTACCCCTTTGGTGCTCCAAATCTACCATATTATAGAATTTCTCATTGCATTTATTGATCAAGGTTCGGGGATTGGCCTTTACCACTCCTTGTTAAGGAGGATGTTTTCACACACTGTTTTATAAAACTCATTGCCCATCAATACTACATAACCGCCTTTATCAGATGGCTCTATAGTAATATTTTTGTTACGCGCAAGAGACTCTAAAGCAGCCATTTCTTTGGCTGAAAGATTTTCTGGGGGGGACTTTTTGCTGGGTAATTTACAAATCTCTTTCAAGGTTTGTTTCAAGAAGGTAGCTATATTGGGGTTAGTATTCAATGAAGGGAACTTCGAGGAGGGTTTTTTGAAACAAGTCGTTGGATTTCTAGTGGACTTGTTAACTTCCTCAAGTATTTGATCAAAATCAATCTGATCAATCAAATCTATTGTATTATTTTCCTTGCCGCGATTCCATTGGTAGGGCAACCCAGACCGGCGGCATCCCCGATCCCTTCCGCACGGCGCGGGGCCGCATGTGCGGCTTTGACTGTGCCGGATGTGACGCAACTACGTCACCGGATCATCAGTGGAAGTGACGGCAGCGGCCGGGGCGACTTCTGGGATGCCGGGAAGCCCACACCAGGGCCACGAGCATGGCCAGCTGATGAGTATCAGCTGATTGCGAGTTCGTCACAGGCCCCTATTCACTATGGGCCACTTATATAGAGGCATTGATAAAGGTAAGACGCATGGGGGTTTTTCTCCGATTCCGGTCAGTGTGCTTGGTCATTTGTTGCAGGCAAGGGATTCATTTTACCTTGTACAACTCGTTTGAAGTTACATACTAGCCACTTCCCTTCGGGACATCAATGGTTTTCCCCTCTATAAGGAAACTTGGTTGTATATCTTTTTCATAGTGCCTTGATTCTACCTATGAGATTGGGAACACTCTCAGTGAGCCTATTTCCAGGTTGCCAGTAAGTATTTTGGCCCCATCTTCAAAATGTATATTCAGCTACATATACACATATACCCCTCCCTTTTTTATCATCATCTTTTTGGCTATCGCTTGGATGCATTTACACACCCAGATATCCTTGCCTTCTTTAAATTATTAGAATTTGTTGCTTATTGCAGTTTATATTTTTGCTATTGCATAACAAGTTTCCAATAGTAATTGCTTTGCTTTAGCATACATAGATCATACATCTTTGTTCATAGTCCTCCTCTCTTCTTTTTCTTCCCCGCCCCTATAGAGAGGTACTAAATGTGACTACCTATGGTAATAAATACGGACCTCTGCTACAGTTTCTAGGAGGGTTTTTTTTTTTCATACATACACATCCCTATGATTATTCATCAAATATAGTCTATTTATTATACATTTTCTAATTTTATTTTGCATCATTTCAAGAAAAATTACCATTATTGTATCTGCCATTCTTAGGAATAAATATACTTCACAGATTGCAACCTCCCCTCAACTAGAGAGTAGCGTTAAGCGAACCCGGACAGTAATGTTCGGGTCCGTACCAAACTTTGGGGTGTCCGGGACCCGAACACGGACGGTTCAATAAACGTTTGGGTTCAGGTACTGGGTTCTGGCAGTTGATCACGCATGTTGAATAGCTGCAGGGCAGCCAATCAACAAGCGTTTCACTGGTTTGCCCATAGAAGCCATCACAGCCATGCCTACTAATGGCATGGCTCTGATTGGCCAGTGCATCATGTGACCCAGCCTCTATATGAGGCTGGAGTCACAGTGCTGCATGTCACATGCTCTTGGGAAGCTGCCAGCGTTTTTGTGAGGGACAGATTGCAGACATTTTAACATCTGATCCTGCATCCTGAGATTACTACTATTGTTGCTCTGAGGGACAGATTGCAGAAATATGAGAATCGAGATTTCACATACTGCTGCTTTGAGTGACAGATTGCAGATCAAACCCTGCCTAACACAATGATTGTTACGATCGTACACAACGATCAGATTGTGGGATCGTACACAACGATCAGATTGTGGGAGTAATTTGAGATTTCACATACTGCTGCTTAGAGTGACAGATTGTAGATCAAACCCTGCCTAACACAACGATCGTACATTCGTACACAATGATCAGATTGTGGGACCGTACACAACGATCAGATTGTGGGAGTAATTTGAGATTTCACATACTGCTGCTTTGAGTGATCTGACTGCACTAGGTAGAGGCTTCTGCTTAGAGGGACAGATTATTGTTCAAAAATCATCTCCTAGTTCTAAAGGGAGAGGTTCTAGCTGCAGCTGTAAGTGACACATTATTGTTCAAAAATCATCTCCTAGTTTATTTAATTTTAATTTATTTTCCCATCCCTATTTTTTTGTAGGGCACTTGCCCTACTCTTACCCCAATTTTACTTCCTTTTGCAGCCCTCTAGCACTTGCCAGGACTTTGTTACAGCCATTTTTGTGCCTAAAAGTTTGGGTCCCCATTGACTTCAATGGGGTTCGGGATAACGTTCGGGCAACGTTCGGTGACTTTTTCCCAAAGTTCGTTTGGACCCTCCGTACCCGAACGTCCAGGTGTTCACTCAACTCTACTAGAGAGGATTGAGTGTGGCCTTTTGTAAGTTTCCGGTTGATGACAGGGCGCCTCCTTGGGGGGCAGAAGGAGATGACTCACAGTGAGCTCTTGCAGTCTTCCTTTTACATAAATTAACATTTTATCATGCTCTGGCTATTTGGGATCTGTACTCTGTGACCATGTATCTCGGCAAATGTAAGTGCCATATAACCTGTCACTTCATGTCAACTGTTTTGAATATAGCATGTATGGTTATAATTGCATTTTCTCTAACATCATTGTAGAAAGGGCTTGTTTGTTACCCCCTGAAATAGACCAATGTACACCCATGAATGGTTGAAACGCATTGGGGACCCTATGCAGCCGTCTGGCTGCTTAGTATGCCATTCCTTTATTTCATCCATTCCTTTACCCATTTCTTTATCAAATCCTTGTCAATAAACTTTGAAAATATTTTTTTGGCACGCTGCATCACTTTTTGTGAATCTAATTAAAAGTTTTCCTATTGCTTTACTGCCATTAAACCCTTAACGGGGAATGTTACCATAATCTATCTATTACGAAGGGGAAGGCAGTAGCGTTTTGGGTCTCTCGCCATCAGCACCGAATTTTCCAAATTACAAAGTGCCTTGTAAGCGAGGAGACTAGGTGACCCCCCTTTCAATGTAGCCTTCCAACATTTAGGGCATATGACCTGGTATGGTTAAGGAGCCAGGAGCCGCACACTCACTTTCCTCCTTTCCTTGTCAGCCATACTACATAAATGCTTGGATAAGAGTCTTTTAATCATTTTTTATGAGAAACCTACTTATTTCTTAATGTTTTGATGGCCCTTTAAAGAGAAAAAAAGGCAAGTGACCCCCCTCCCCCCAAAAAAATTTCATAAAAAAGCCCTCATCCTGTCATGCAGCCTGGCTGTCCAAGATGTTTGTTCTCCCATTCGCCACATTATGAATGGGCTATATTCAGGTTGAACTCATGTTATCTGAGACTACGCCAGTGCCCAGTGGCGGCTGGTGCCTAACATTTTGGGGGGTGCGGCAAACTAACGCCACCCCCCGCAGGAGACTGACGGGAATGCAGCGATTGGCTCCACCTCACCCCCCTTGTGGGAGATGGACAGGAATGTGGCAATCAGAGGCCTTACCCTGGGAGGCAAGGGGAAAGAAGAGCCAGGCCGCTGATTCTCCACCCAGCCAAAAAGAAGGGGTGTCTTGAGACCCAATTGGCCAGGGATTCCTAAGAGCCTGAGGCTATTTAGAGCCTCAAGCTCTAATCATGTGCTTAAAAAAAACTCTATGAAATCCATACGTCCGGCGCCCTGCATGTAGATTAAAGGTTGGGAGCATGGGCTGGGGGGGCGGAGACCCTGCGCCTCTTATGGACTGCCCGCCACTGCCGGTGCCCTTTCCAAAAACTAATATTGTATATTGAAAGAAAGTGTAATGGGTGGCAAGAATTTTAAGGGCACCATATCAAAATCACCTCTTTAAAAATGTTAATATAATGAAAAAAGGGCAGTGCTAATCCCTAAAATGTGCAAACCTGCAAAAAAAAAAAAAAAATATATATATATATATTTATACCACCTCAACGATGTGCAAAATATTCAGTATTGCCTATTTCATGTGCAAATATGCATATAATATACCTCCTCCCATATAGTGCAAAAAGCAATAAATAATACTTTTTTATATGTAAAATGCAAGTTCCTTGCACTGATGAAACATAAAGTGTATAAAAGAAATACTACCTGTGACATCAGACCTCTTTCCCTATTCAAGTCGCTGGAGGGAGTAAGATATGGTACATCATTCCTCTCCCACCCACCCACCTTTCCTTCTTTAATCTTCTTTCCAGTTTCATCACTTTCTCTGTTTTTCCCTATCTAACAACCTCTCTGACATACATTGACCTCCCTTTAAACATGGGCTATATTACCCTGCTGGGATGTCCACTGGTCCCTTTCACCACATTTCCAGGTCCCCCTCTCTGGTAGGTTCTTATTAACCCGCTCTCTAAATACTAGCACCTCCTTGGCCACTATAGCTACTCAGATGTACTCATTGGTCCCACAACATCTCAAATTATCTCATCCATAGATTAACATGGCTCCATGAGACAACACTCAAACCCCATCCTAAAGTTGTTTATTACGGAAACCACATACTAAACTGTAGATCCTTATCCACTTTCTGGAAACAAGTAAAATCATTTGGGTCCCCAGTATATAACCCATCTAATTGGTTAAAATGTATGCAACCCCCCCAGTAAATGAGTTAATGAAAAACCGGTTGCCCGTCCTTGATAAAATTTGCGGTCAAAATGTTTGTAATTGTGTCTTCTTACATGATCTTAAACATCATATGTAGAAGTTACAATATATTTTTTCATTTATGTACTACTTCTATCTGTTCAATAAGATGTTTGCTTCTTTTATTCCAAAAATAATAAAAAAAGTGGGTGGACTTACAATGCAAGAACACAAAGAGTGGTCCCCAGTCCATCAATTACAGAATTAATGGATATAAACCACCAACACAACCCCACATTACTGCAGAACATTGTACAGTATTAGTATATGAATAAGAATGCAATGACGGTGCAAATAAATGCAGGTTATACAAACAATACAAATTTGTATTATAATGGAAAGACAAAAAAATGCTAAGTGTCCAGTTTCAAAGTCCATCTATTTTATTCCAGAAAATAATAAATATTAAGTCCAACAAGCCACTTCAACCGTGATGAAAACTTCCTGATCTGATTTAATGGCGTGCTTCAAAAAACACCCTGTGTGTACCAGCTACCAGTCTCACCAAGTAAACTCACCAGAGCACATTGCTGGTCAGGTTATAAACCAGCTTTAGCGCGTTTTGCCTCAGAGACAATGATCGCTCCACATCTACTGTTTAATACTCCCTCAAGTAATCAAACAGTAGGTATCTCCATGACCACATAATCACATAAAGGAAGAAGAAAGAAGAAACTCCTATAGCGTAAAATCATTAAAATTCATGGTTTATTAAAAAATCACAAAAAGGCCACTCCCATCTCCCGGTGCCTCCACCGACACGAGTATGTACAGCTCAATCTATTGATCCGATCGTCTCCAGCCGGATAACCGAGCAGTAAGCCCAATCTTCAACATGCGTGTTGATGACAAAGTCCTGGCCCCACCCTATGCATTTCGTCATCAACGTCCATAAGGAGTGAAGCTTTCATCAGCACAAGGCACTTGCACTTTATATAAAATAAGTAAGCCTTATTATGAGCTTACCTGCAGGTTAAAGTGGTTGTCATTAGTTGACAACCACTTTAAGTATATCAATTACATTATCCAGATAGTACCAATATAGTATGTACATGCTGTCATAATACATAGTCTATGCAATACTTACATAATAGATCAACAATAACAAAAAATGGTTGAATATAGATGGTTGTAAGAATATGGCTGCCAACAAACTGCTCGTCCACCCCAGACCCAGATGAGGATACAACCTGTTGTGTAATATTTCATATACATATACACAATTTTTATAATATATACATTGGTGTACATAGGCCATGGTTTAGGTCCTAACTAGAGTTGATCGAACCTCTGGAAGTCCGTGTTCGGCAGGTTCGGCCGAACTTCCGGACAAAGTCCGGGTTCGGGATCGGACTTCCCCCGAACTTTGACCCGGACCCCGAACCCCATTGAAATCAATGGGGACCCGAACTTTTAGGCACAAAAATGGCTGTAACAAAGTCCTGGCAAGTCCTAGAGGTCTGCAAAAGGAAGTAAAATGGGGGTAAGAGTTGGACAAGTGCCCTACAAAGAAATGGGGATAGGGAAATAACTTAAAATATTTTTTAAGCTAAAATAACATAAAAAAATCAAAAATGGAGGTGGAAGTGGAGTTGGAGGTTGAGGAGGAGGTGAAAGTGTCGGTGGAGGAGGAGGAGGTAGCCAACACTGTTTTTTTTTATTTTTGTGCAAGAAATGCGCCGCTGGCCGCAAATGTAGTTTTTAGAATTTTTTTTTTTAAACCAGCTATGTAGATGCACTTTTTAATTTTGTGCAAGAAACAATAATCTGTCCCTTCAACCACTTGCCGACCGTCAACCTCAGGTTGACGGCGACAAAGTGGCTCGATATTGCAAACCGCCGTCATACGACGGCGGCTGCAAGATCGCTCACTGTGTTAGGGGAGGGCCAGGGAGCGGGTGCGACGGACTCGATCGTCGCTGGCTACCCGCGATGCCCCCCCACAGTGAAAGAACGGAGGTCCGTGTAAGTAAACACGGACCTCCGTTTTGTGAGAGGGGGAAGGGCTGTGATCACAGCCTTCCTCTACATGGAAGCTGTGATCACTTCCCTTCCCCTGCTAGGGCAGCCCACACACAGTTAGAACACGCCCAGGGAACACAGTTAACCTTGTACAATTGAACAATAATATGGCTTCTATACGGCTGGAATACACTTTCCCTATAGAACTTGCAGATGATTTTAGAACAATAATATGGCTTCTATGCGGCTAGAATACACTTTCCCTATAAAACTTGGAGATGATTTTAGAACAATAATATGGCTTCTATGCGGCTAGAATCTACTTTCCCTATAGAATTGCAGATGATTTTAGAACAATAATATGGCTTCTATGCGGCTAGAATACACTTTCCCTATAGAACTTGGAGATGAATTTAGAACAATAATCTTTCCCTTAAAGCAACATACTCTAACTAGTCCTGTCAGATCGTTCTGTGCAGCAGGATGAGGTCTGCAATCTGTCCCTCAAAGCACCAGTACTAGTATCTCTCCCTAGTCCACAATCAGATTGTTCAGTAATGCAGGATGAGATGCTCTGCAATATGTCCCTCACAGAGCCAGAAGCATCCTCTACCTAAACTATCCTGAGAGCATATGACATGCAGCACGGTGACTCCAGCCCCATATAGAGGCTGGGTCACATGATGCACTGGCCAATCACAGCCATGCCATTAGTAGGCATGGCTATGATGGCTTCTTGGGAAAACCAGTGAAACACTTGTTCATTGGCTGCCCTTGGCAGCTATTCAACACGTGGAATAAAATACCAGAACCCCGGACCCGAACCCAGACTTTTTTTTGAAAAGTCTGGGTTCGGTTCCGGGTCCTGGACACCCCGAAGTTCGGTAGGGACCCAAACTTTACAGTTCGGGTTCGCTGAACTCTAGTCCTAACACAGCTGTCAGGCAAGCTGCATTACATATCAAAGACCCACAGTTACTTGCAGGGGGTTGTGGAATGTAGATTGGGTGGTCAAATTGCAAAGGAATAGTACAAAAAGTATTTATTGATGCTAATTAGATTTGAGGGGGTATTGTCCGCAACCTGGTTAGGAGAACCCCCCCCCCCCCCCAGTCTGAGACTCGCACTTAAGTGGATATTCCAGCTGGCAGTTTCAGTTCATTCTTTCTCCATGAAGATGAGGGCACAGGTCTAGTTGGAATGGGACTCTGAAGGCTACTGATCCTTGTAACATTTACTCTGCTGGATTATGACAGTTGTTCTTCTGTTTTGGAAGTCAATAAATGCTACTCTCTGGAGGAACCGACCAAGTGCTGTGGGAATAACTACAATGATTATAACTAAATAATAATAACATTCATTCATCTACTACTACATCATTACGCATCCCAGGGGCCAGCTCACATCCACTGGGGCTAATGACATTCATACATTATTTTGTGTATTTATTTATATACTCTGTGGATCTTTTGCAATAAATTTGGCACACTAGGCTTTTATTGAAATACACATGATTGTCATAACTGCTTTAAAAATCCCATAAAGGGGGTTTTGTATGTTTGTTTCAGTTAAGTTTCTATCATAGACACCTGACAGTATTTTGGCTAGTAAATTCATTTTAATGGTAGCTATTCTGCCCAACCATGGAAGAGTGTGTGTCAATGACTTCTTCAACTCCTCCTCCAAGTTAGCATAAAGTGCTATATAATTGGCCTGGTACAGCAATGTTATTTCTGGAGTGAATTTGATGGCTAAGTATTTCAGGATATGAGGCTGCCATGTAAAGGGGAATGTGATCCTAAGTGTAGACTTGGTCTGGGAGGTTGATATTGAGGGCTTCTGATTTTGGCGGATTTACTCCGAAGACCAGAAGACCAGAAACTTTGCCAAATTCTGTGAGAAGTATTTTTATTTTTTCTTTACTTTTTTAAAATTACATTTATGGCATGCGTGACAGCACATTGCAATACTTTGTTTTTAGAACAGGGATATGGCTTCTACCTGCTATTGTTTAAGTTTCACACACAGTTTTCAGATGATTTTAGAACAGGGATATGGCTTCTACCTGCTATTGTTTAAGTTTCACACACAGTTTTCAGATGATTTTAGAAGAGGGATATGGCTTATCCCGGCTATTGTTTAAGTTTCACACACAGTTTGCAGATGATTTTAGAAGAGGGATATGGCTTCTCCCGGCTATTATTTAAGTTTCACACACAGTTTTCAGATGATTTTAGAACAGGAATATGGCATCTACCTGCTATTGTTTAAGTTTCACACACAGTTTGCAGATGATTTTAGAACAGGGATATGGCTTCTCCCGGCTATTGTTTAAGTTTCACACACAGTTTGCTGATGATTTTAGAACAGGGATATGGCTTCTCCCGGCTATTGTTTAAGTTTCACACACAGTTTGCAGATGATTTTAGAACAGGGATATGGCTTCTCCCGGTTATTGTTTAAGTTTCACACACAGTTTTCACATGATTTTAGAACAGGGATATGGCTTCTCCCGGCTATTGTTTAAGTTTCACACACAGTTTGCAGATGATTTTTGAACTGGCATATGGGTTCTCCCGGCTAATTTATACTTTTTTCACACAGTTTGAAGATGATTTTAGAACAGTGATATGGCTTCTCCCGCTAATTAATACTTTTCACGCACAGTTTGAAGATGGTCCACATCCACCTCCATTTTTGATTTTTTTTTATGTGATTTTTGTTTAAAAATGCTTTTAAGTTATTTCCCTGTCCCCAATTCTTTGTAGGGCACTTGTCCGGCCCTTACCCCCATTTTCCTTCCTTTTGCAGACCTCTAGGACTTTTTTACAGCAATTTTCAGAACTTTTAGTAAAATTACCAGAACCCCGAACTCGAACCCGGACTTTTTTTGAAAAGTCCGGGTTCGGGTTCGGGTCCGGGTCCCGGACACCCAAAAGTTCGGTATGGACCCGAACTTTACAGTTTGGGTTCGCTCAACTCTAATCTTGTATCATCATGAATTCCATTGCTTTGGTTATCCCAACAGACCTTTTTTTATATACTCTAAATCAGGGATATGCAATTAGCGGACCTCCAGCTGTTGCAAAACTACAAGTTCCATCATGCCTCTGCCTCTGGGTGTCATACTTGTGGCTGTCAGAGTCTTGCTATGCCTCATGGATTTATAGTTC
>BLSH010153186.1:581005-594598 GCA_018402905.1 Glandirana rugosa
AAGGTGATCTACTGTACAAGATCGCCATTCAAGTTACGGATTCATAAATTAAGGGGAGAGAAAGGTGTGCATACCTTTGGAACTTAACTCAAGGTTAAAATTAAACCCTCCTTGAGGGTTAGGGTTCTATATCCTAAACGAAAGCAACTGGAATATCATACTTTAGAATAATTTACGCAAATTCCATAGCACATGGCGACGGTCCCTCCTTAGGTAGAGACACTATCTATATTAATACAGCAGACGTTTCTCTGATTACCTCACCTGACAACAGGGGTAAAGTTTTGGAAATTAAACACTTAAACAAGACTACCTTTACCGGTCACCAAAATATTCATTCAACTTATAGTCACCACTATCACCGAACCCGAACGATTTTTGAAAGGTCCGGGTCCGGGTCCGTGCCACGGACACCCGAAAGTTCGGTACGGACCCGAACGTTACAGTCCGGGTTCGCTCAACACTACTCCTCACCATCAGCCAGAGTGTACACAGGAGGAGTCCTGTCCCGGCCTTTTAAGATAACTAATGGCACCAGACAGGGCTGCCCACTATCACCACTGATATTCAACTTACTTATAAAACCACTGGCCATTTCCATCAGAACAAATTCACAAATTAAAGGTTTTGAAATGGGGACAACAGTCCACTCCATTAGTCTCTTTGCAGACGACATAATTATATCTATCACAGAGATGGATTCCTCCCTGGCAGCGGTACACGATACCTTAAACGCATTTAATAAGATTTCATACTATAAGGTCAACGAAAGCAAATCCTATATCTTGGGATTGGGAGTTCCTCCCAAATTAAAATTGGAACTCAATTCAAGGTTTCCATACGTGTGGAAAGAGAGGGGAATTAAATACTTAGGCATTGAACTTACCGCTAGAACATGTCATCTAGTGGAAGACAACTATTCTTTCTTCCTGAACAACCTAAATAAGAAACTGGAGGAGCTGTTCAAAACAGAATTATCCTGGACAGGGCGATTAGCAGCCTTTAAGATGCTAATCTTACCACAATTCTTATATTTATTCAGATCCCTCCCCATACCAGTCCCAGATTCCTTCTTTAAGAAAGCCCAATCTATGATAAACAACTATCTTTGGAAAGGTAAAAAAGCAAGGTGTGCATTTAAGAAATTGATTAAAAACAGGAATGCGGGAGGAATAGGCCACGTAGTACTGAAAAATTATTATACAGCATCTATACTATCCCAGCTGAAATCCTGGTTCCCTAACACGCCTAGTTCTAGATGGCAGGAATTAGAACAGACCCAATGCCCAGGAAAAAACCTATATGATCTCCTTATGGTTAGTAAATTTATAACCCTCAAATCACCTATAGTGGCGCCCACAATGGTGGCAACACTACAGGCTTGGTCAATCCTATTAAAAACAAACTCACACGATCAGAAAATGACCACCATCCCAATGCCCTTGTCTGCTCTAACGTTAATAATCCCAGATCTAAAAATTCAACATTGGATTGAGAAAGGGATACTCACGTTGGAAGATTTAATGTTGGGCCCGTCTATTAAGACATTTAGGTCCCTCCAAATTGAATTCAGACTGGAATCGGTAGAACTTTATAGGTTTAACCAAATCTCTCACTTTCTGAAATCCAACCCAGAAACCACAACAACTCTGCCATGGAGATTAGCTCTCTACTTCACTAACCCGATATCAAAAATCAAAGGCATATCCCTCTTCTACAATTATCTAAACCAGAAATCTACCTTTACCAATTCCCCTTCCATGCTACTATGGGAAGACGACCTTAAAACTCAATACACCCCTGAACAATGGCAAAACGTGCTTAAGATTTCCTACACATCCACTAAGTGCAGGGCTATGGGAATTAACACAAAAAATATTGTTACATTGGTACCTGACCCCCACACGACTACACAGATTCGCTCCGCAGTGCTCCCCACAATGCTGGAGGGACTGCGGAGCTAGGGGTTCTCTCTGGCACATCCTTTGGGCTTGCCCAAAGATTCAACGGTTCTGGAGGGACATATTCCAATTGATAACTAAGATAACAAACTTAAACCTAATACAAGAACCAGGCCTGGCCATACTATCCTTAACCCTCGACCATGCCCCTGCAAAATGGAGACCCTTGATATCCCATATCCTACTAGGAGCTAGGTTGGAATTGGTTAGACACTGGAAAAAACTGAGATACCACCCTTAAGAGAAGTAGTTAGGTCAATAAATTTACACATAACGTATGAGTTGATGTTTGCATCCTTAGTGGGTCAATATCATAGTAAACTCCCCTTGTGGAAACCTTGGATTGACTGGTACGAATTAAATGTAAAATGATACAACTCACCAGACTGTCACAAGTGACTTGCTAACTACAAACTCTTCTTGTCCTTTTCATTCAATTGCATCCTTATCTTCATCCTCATCTTACAACAACTATAAATTGCTTGTATGTCAATATTCTCATTCCCTTTTTTCTTAAAGTTAAAGTTATTGTTTAATTTTCTTCTATCACTCAAATTATGGAAGACCCATTGCAGTATTACTCTCCGCTTTCTTATGGGGTACTAGATACTGAACCTGTCTGTTTACTAACAGAGTTGGTGCCCCTCTGGGAGCGGGTCCACCCCCTCTCCCCGCAGTGTGTTCCCCCGAGCGGGGTGGGGGGGAGGGGTGGATGGCCGAGTGGCGGCCCTCTTGGGGCATGTTGCAGTCAAAATAGCAGTTGTATGATCCATTTGTTGAACAACTGATTCATGGTTCTATTTGTGTGCTGTACCATTATATGATACCCTATGTAAAGAATACATGCTATACCCAATAACTTGTAACCTGTAATTGGTTTTTCAATAAAAAACAATTGAAAGTTAAAAGAGCAAATACTCCGTAAAGCCAGGGCCAAAAATCGTATCATGCATAGAGGGACAGAAATCAAAATTTTTCAAGACCTCTCCAACATAACCCTCCAGCGAAGAAGAGAACTGAAACCACTACTAGATACTCTCAGGGCACGTAACATAGTCTACAGTTGGAAGTTCCCTTTTTGCCTATCTGCCACAGCTCAGGGCCGCACAGCTAACCTAAGAGTCCCAGAGGACATGGAGCATTTCTGCAACACACTAAATATACCATTGTTGAGCTACCAGACTGGTATAGCGACTTCCACATACCACCCCTGAGACGCACAGCATCTATGGATGGAATTCAAGAAGCAGGCAACTTCCACATTAGTCGCAGACGCACGCATCCTCATCCATCAGACCGGCCCCAGGATTGGGGAGCTCCAAAAAATGGGAGTCCCACAGCTTCTCCAGTTTCCCGCAAAGCACGTCGTTCATAACCAGGAAAACGACTAACAAGGAAAATAGAAAACACAAAAAAAACAAAAAAAAAAGGGGTAAAAAGAGACAATAAAAAACATCCCTGATCTGAACAGTTTTGACCTAACCTGGATAACCTGACTATCTCTTTGGGCCCAACCCAAACATGATTACAATAACCGTAGTACTTTTATGAATACACCCGGAATCATACCAACTATACTCGTCATATATTTCAGCATTTGGATGAATGCCACCACTCAAATATTAGAGGTAACGGCATCTCTACACTATGATAGGTGCCACTTCAGCATATCTGACTGTTAACACACCAGATTATTAGTCTGCCGCAATAGGTGAAAGGAAACTGCAACACGGACGGACCCCAGGACAGTACCTATCTGGTCTTGGAAGGAACCCGCACGCCCTAACCCCAAGGCTTATCGCCTGCCTAGGTGCTCCTTCCTAAGCAAGTCACAACACAACCTCTGCTTCGGACTAAACCTTTCTGGGAAGTGACAGCTAGGTCCGCATCCCTAGGCACCACACAAAGCCATATTGGAACTTGAGCATGATGCACCAGCACAGAGCAAACCGAACCAGTCTACTTATTGGAAGAGACATTGATCCTCTTCTTCACTTTCGGGACCGAAAGGCTTGGAACAGGCTAAGTATCGGGTTCCACATCCTGACACTATACTCGCAAACCCAAACATGTGTAACCCATAGCTTTTAACTTAGGCCATAAGAACGATGCGATATAGGCCCACAGGAACGAAAACTGCCTGGCAGGCTCCCAGAGAGGTGAGGTTGGGGGGGGCCTGAAAAAAGGTGGAGAAGGGGGGTCCCGAAGAGGCCTCATAATAGGCCGCAAAATACGGCCCAACTTTTCGGAAATCCTACACTACAGACCCGGGAAAGAGAAAAGGGGAGGGAAAAAAGGGGGAGGGGAAACAAAAAACAAAATTTGTACAACAAAATCGGATATCCTTCCTAGGATCACCAAGTTGATCACCCTCTCCCGTTTGGTAGAGGGTCCACATGTTATTATCTCAGCTCTCAATAGGCTTATTCTGGGCATAGTCCCAGCTGCATATTTGTGGGGACTCCTCTCTCCTCTCCCCTCCACATACCTTAAAGGGACCCAGCTGGGAGGGCCAGGGAGACCAGCTAACTTCACACCATTTTATTCAACCAACATACTTACTGATTGGAGGCGCAAATGGCTGGGTTTGCAGGCCAGGTTAAGCCCCTCGCTATCTGAATAATGCCAAGGACACTGCAAGGTTTGCACCGGAAAGCATACAGGTAGCTGTGGGGACGGACGGGGGTATAAAAAAAAAAAAAAAAAGGGTGGGGGGGAAGAAACTGTGGATGGTTTTAAAATTCACGATTCCTGGTTATGTTTGTTTGTTACTTTCTAGTTCTGTTTTCAAGTTGTAATTCAACATATCTCAATCAAAGGCCGACCACATAATGGAGAGGGTTTGGGGCTTTTGCCTGAGATATGCCTTCTGTGTAAACTATGATTACAAACATGCTGTTCAGCAGGGTTTAGATTTCTCCCAACCCATTTCTTTCTTACGCCCACGACCTTCACACCTAGGTTCCCCTCAACACACCCTCCTAGTGTACACCCATGCAGACCCTCACTAATATGCTCAGAACCATAGTAACTACAAAGTCCAGACTTCTCTATCCCGAACCAGCAAGGCACTCAATCTTCAAGCTTTGCCCACTAAGCCCTTAGGTGAAGGACTCCCAAGACACATCCACTCGAAACAACAATAAGCTTGATTATAAGATCTTACTATCACAGACGCAACTGTAATCTCAACCTACTCCTCACATCCCCATGGCCTTCCCTGGCCGTGGCAGAAATCAATAGGTCCACCTCACCATCACTCAAAGTGCAGACTAGCACGAGACCGCAGCTACCTGGGGGAGAAAAAGTGGGGTCAATGATGACCCAGTTGGCCCCTCCTTCCCTGCTGCTTAAATACACTTTGACCGGAAAACACCTTGACCTCATAGGACCCGAGACCGTGTCTTTCTTGATCGCGTAGCCTACCACTCCTCCCAACAGCAGTTTTACCAGGACTGCTGATCCAGGCCTTTTACCCACTCCTCCCCTCAGTGTGGGGAGTTAATTCCACCCCACACTAGGCCTTACATCCCTCCTTCGTCCCACCCACAATACCCTTTCGCATCCCCTTTACATGGCTGACACTTGATCACTCCTGAGTGTACTCCCCGTATAATCCTCTCCTTTCCCATTCCTGTTTTAGCCTTCTCTAGGGTTCTCCCTCTTGCTTACTTCCTTTCCTTCTCGTCAATTCTCCTCATCCTCCTCTCTCCTGCCAATAAATTACTGCTCATACACTTACGTTGCAGAATTGCCTAAGCTAATAACCTGCCTAGACCTTGAACCCCTCGCACAATGACACCAGCAGGGACCAAAGTCAAGAAGGCCTCACTTAAGATAGTATTGCTTAATACCAAGGGCCTCAATACACCGGAGAAGCGGTCCAAACTTCTAGCTCAAATGAAAAGCCTGAAAGCAGACGTGGTGTTCTTACAAGAGACACACTTTCGCTCAAACAACATTCCTAAGATTGTAAACAACCATTTTACGCAAGGATTTCACGCTACCTCTCCCCAGACAAAAATGAAGGGAGTAACAATTTTGCTCTCCAAATCTGCCCCAATTAATATTACGGAGAGCCTTAGTGATGACCAAGGCACATATGTCCTTCTCAAAGGTCTCCTTGGGGAAAGGCCCATCACCTTGGCCAATATCTACTGTCCTAACAAGTCGCAAGTTTCATTCCTCAGAGCAGTCACACAATGTATTGCAGCTTTTCAACAAGGCACCCTGATGCTAGGGGGTGACTTTAATGTTCCCTTCGACCCCATACTAGACACCTCCTCAGGCATTACCTCTCTGCCCTACAGAGCACTACGTCAATTAAAGAAGGCTATCCAAGATCCCTTACTACATGACTCCTGGCGCACCCTCCACCCCAAAGACAAGGACTTTACCTTTTTCTCAAACCCTCACAACAGATATTCCCGTATTGATTATATCTTCGTCTCCCAGCCAGACCTCCCATTTCTATCGTCAGCGACAATAGAAGCAATGACCTTATCAAATCACCATCCGATAACAGCTACACTTTTACTTCCAGAACAAGTCACTTACGTCCCAAATTGGAGACTTGATCAAACAATACTGTCCAACAAAGCTTATCTTACTGAACTTCATGCATCACTTAAAAACTACTTTGATGTAAACAATACCCCAGACACATCATATATAACCCAATGGGAGGCACACAAGTGCGTCATAAGGGGCCAGTTCCTCTCATTGGGGGCCAAGATCAAAAAAGAAAAGCAAACAAAAATTAAAGGGCTAATCACCAAAATTAAAAAGCTAGAAACTGTGCATAAACGCACCTTAGCCATGGAATCGCACCAAAAACTCCTGGCAGCACGATCTGAGCTCCAGGAAGAGTTGGGACGATCACTGCAAAAAAATTATATGCTTTCACAGAAACTCTTCTATGAGAACAGCAACAAGAGTGGCCATCTGCTAGCACTAGCTCTCAAAAAGAGACAGGCTAGCCACACAGTACACAAGTTAAATCTCCCCACAGGTGAAACTTTAACCCGAAATGAGGACATAGCACGGGAATTCAAAAAATTTTATACCGAGTTGTACAACCTTTCACACCACAATTCCTTGACCCGATCCACCTCGGCGAGACCAGAAAGCATAAAGCAATATTTCGGCAAATTCTGCCCTCTGGTTATTTCCCCAGAAACGGCCAAAAAGTTAGATGGTCCCATCACAGAAGAGGAGTGGAAGCAGGCCCTGAAACAAACCAAACCGGGTAAGAGCCCGGGTCCAGGCGTTCTCCCGGCTGCCTATTACAAAACGTTCAGTGAAGTCCTAAGCACACCTTACGTGCATTCAATTCAGTCTCACTTACCAATCCATTTGACTCCAGAATGACAGAGGCTCACTTAACGGTGTTGCCTAAAGAAGACAGAGATCCTACACAAACAACAAACTATCGACCAATATCATTGCTCAATGTGGACATCAAACTATACTCAAAAATAATCGCAAATAGGCTATTGACAGTGCTTTCCCACACCGTCTCCCGAGATCAGGTAGGGTTCGTCCCAGGCCGTGAGGCAAGGGATAATACTGTCAAGGCTATAAACATCCATCATCTGATCTCTAAGACTCAACAAAAAGGCATTTTCCTATCATTAGACACGGATAAGGCCTTCGATAGGGTAGCCTGGGACTACATGCATGCAGTAATTGGCAAAATGGGTTTTGGCCCACGCATAGCAGAAATGATAGCAGCCTTATATGTGAACCCCTCGGCCAAGATCCAAGTGAATGGTACCCTATCGGAGGCCTTCACAATCCACAATGGCACAACACAGGGCTGCCCCCTCTCACCTATCCTGTACATTCTAACCCTAGAACCACTCTTAAATTGCTTGAGATGAAACAAGGACATCTCAGGGATTCAGGCTCCGAATAAAGAATATAAAATCGCTGAATTCGCAGATGACATCTTACTCTTTCTCTCAAATCCCCTAATCACGCTCCCGAACCTCCTGTTAGAATTCAAAAGGTTCCATCATATCTCCAACCTTACGTTCAATTTTGCCAAGTCACATGCCCTGAATATCTCTCTTCCACAAGATACTGTAGACCAATGCAAACAAAATTTTCCCTTTGCTTGGCAACCCAATTCAATCAAGTACCTGGGGATCCAGTTGCCAGCCAATCTCCTACAGCTATATTCCCTCAATTACCTACCTATCCTAGCCCAACTAAATATGGGCATTAAAAACTGGAACAAATCTACTTTCTCATGGTTTGGGAGAGCGGCGATCTTAAAAATGAATGCCCTCCCGAGACTTCTCTATATTATACAAACGATCCCCTTCAAGATCCCCCCATCCTTCTTTAAGTCTTGCAGAAGCCTTGGCACCAGATTCCTCTGGAACAATGGTAAACCCAGGATAAGCTATAACCCACTCACTCTACTGAAACACCTAGGGGGCATAGGCTTACCAGACATCTCCAATTATTACGTAGCCTCACATCTCTCTAGGATAATAGACTGGAACATTCACAAATCTTCTAAAGATTGGGTGGAATTGGAAAAGACATTTACCTCCCTTAACTTACAGCAAGTACCCTGGATTTGGCCGTGTCATCACCCTACCCAACTGGTAGGCCACCCACTCATAGGCCCCACCTTACAATGTTTTCACAAAGCATGCAAACAGAATCACATATCCACAATTACTGGTCCAATGACCCCTATTAAATTAAATCCTGACTTCTCCCCAGGGATGCACCACAGATTCCTAGAGAAACACTGGACCACAACACAAATGCTCGCCCATCAATTCTACAAAAGGGGGCAGGTTGATCTCACCAGATCTCCCCTCCACATCGAGGGACAAACTCCCCATACCCCCCTGGCAGGAAGTAATGATAAGGAGTTATCTGAGATCATTGAACCGTGTTTCTGATTGCTCAAGGGACCTTACACCATTTGAGCAGCTATGTACCAGTGAGGGTCCCCAGAGACACCTTATATCCACAATCCACTCCCTCTTATTCACTCACCTTGCAGCCAACCACAACAAAGTCTGCAAAAAGTGGGAAGACGAGCTTTCTTTGTCTCTCACCCTGGAACATTGGGAAAGGATATATGGCAATATTCATAAAGGCTCGGTTAATGTATCCACCCAAGAAAATGGATACAAAATCCAGACAAGGTGGTACCGCACTCCAACCTTTTTGCATAGAATTGACCCAACTACCCCAGAGGTATGCTGGCGCTGCCACAAGGACAGAGAGACTTTCCTGCATATATGGTGGGGTTGCAAGAAAATTCAAGACTACTGGAAGTCGGTCCATGAGATAACTCAGGGGGTCACACCATACGAGTTGGAATTTAACCCAGCTCAATTTCTGTTACACCACTCCTCCCTCCCCCATAGAACATACCATAAGTCTTTGGCAATGTTTATGTTAAACGCTGCAAAACAGTGTATCCCGACACATTGAAGATCTACTGTAGTGCCCTCGATTAAAGAATGGCTCCTCAGAGTGGGTAGAATTTCTGAAATTGAGGAGCTTATCCATATAGCTCGAGACTCTCCAGGAAAATTCAGTGCTAAATGGGCCTGTTGGATACACTTCACCACCACGCCAGAATACTTGAGCTATATGGACTCCTAAATTTTTCTCAGTTTTAGGTTTGAGTTGCCATTGACGGCTCCCTAAACATACAATAAGCAAACCCGTAATGGTGTTTCTAGGTACCTGGGGTGTCTAAGGTGAGGATCAATTGAAAGTAACTGCATCCCAAAGTCCTAACAAGGGCAATTCAGACATGCACAGAATAGGTGCTGGAGAGGAGCGATGAGGGGACATCCGACCACTTCTTGAACACTTTTCTGATTCCTTCCTGTCTCGCTCTAACTTAACCTATTACTATAGCTTAGGTATCTAACCCCTCGACAAGGGTAACCCGATTTCCCCAATCATACGACCAGTTCCCTTACGCCCAGCCGAACTTAAGTCCTCTTCGACTCGGTCCTTGAACCACTGCTAGTTTTACCAGTATAGAGCGGGTGGGGGTCCGAGACCATGCCACAGAGTAATCCCATTGGGGGTGGCAGAGGTACACGGACACCCATCTGACCTTACCATTATACTGTACAGGGCCAGTCAAAGGAAAGTCGAACTAGGGCTATAGATAGAACTGCCAACATACTCACAGAGAAGGTAATGGATAGTTGCTCTCTCTCTCCCCTCCCCTTCCCAATCCCCAGCCCCCCTTTACCTCTGTCCATGCTTTTACCCTTCCCGGACCTCCCCCTTTCCCATTTTTTCTTAATATTTCTTAACACTACTTTCATGTTCCCATAGTATTTTACTACTGAAGACCGACAGATAGTTCATAAACATTTGCTTGATACCCTGTGATTTGAAATACCATGTATGAACTATATGCTACCTTTGTACTATTCAACACTTGTGATCTGTCTGTTGTAACATTTGCTACAAAATTTCAATAAAAAGATTTAAAAAAAAACACAAATTTAAAAAAATAAAAATATTTACAAAAATGTGAGGGGTGTACTCACTTTTGTGAGATACTGTATATGGTGACAGGTACTCTTTATGGAGGGATGGGGGATTTAAAGACCCCCCATCCCTCCATTACACTTCACAGTATTCAGAATCGCCAAAACGGCGATTCTTAATACTGTAATTTTTTTAAAACCGGCGCCACTAGCAGCTGAGTAAACTGGAAGTCACTTTGTAAAGTTGCTTATGGAAATGTACAAAGGAGTCCCGATCAAAGCCGATTCTGGTTTCAACAGGGACTCCACACAGCCAGCAGACATGCCGAATCGGAGCTCCGGTCTCCCAGTGGGACGGGAGACCGGAGAAGAGTGGCGGACGGTGGCGGGAGGGTGGATGTCCACTCCCACTGCCTGGGATAACCACCGAATGGCTCCCAAGCCGGATCAGCTGTTATCACCGGATAGCCGGCCACCTGCTCTAGCTCTGTAGCTGCAGACTATACCCCGATACTTCCACTTAAAGCAGCCACTGTTTATAAACAGTGATTCGTGTTAAGTGGTTAAACTGATTTACAACAGCAAGGCCCGTTCCTGCACCCAACAAGAGTAACTGCAAGGGGTTACAGTGTTCTGGCACCGACTTAAGGCCCAATTTTTCACCACCTGTTTGACTGGAGCATGCCATCACAATTTTTAACCACTTAACGCGAATCCCTATTTATAAACGGCGGCAGCTTTAAGTGGATGTATTGGGGTAAAGCCTACAGCTACAGGCTAGTACCATTTTTTAGAGCAGGCAGCCGGCTACCTGGTGATAAGGGCCTATCTGGTTTGGAAGCCACTCGGTCATTTTCCCAGGGAGCTGGAGGGGCCACCCCCTCTCCCACCACCCTTCGCCACTCTTCCGGGAGACTGGATCTGATCCAACGCTTCTGGCCGCTGTGTGGGACTCCTTCATACATTTCCGGAGGCAACGTCACGACACCGGTTTTAAAAAAAGGACAGCATTCAGAATCACAGTTTTTGGCGATCTGAATACTCTGAAGTGCAAAGGAGGTATGGGGGTCTTTTAGACCCCTTATCCCTCCATAAAGAGTACCTGTCACCATATATTACTATCAGAAGGGATGTTTACATTCCTTGTGATAGCAATAAAAGTGATCAAATTTTTTTTAAACAAACAGTGCTAAAAAAAAAATGAAATAAATAAAAAAAACATTTAAAACGCCACCGTCCCAGCAAGCTCGCGCAGCAAAGAAAACGCATACGTAAGTCGCACCCGCATATGAAAACGGCGTTCAAACCACACATGTGAGGTATTGCAGTGATTTGCTAGAGTGTGAACAATAATTTAGAAAAATACCTACTCTGCACCTCTAACCTGGTAACCGTTAAAATTTTTTCAAGTGTCGCCTATGGAGATTTTTAAGTACCAGAGTTTGTTGCCATTACACAAGTGTGCGCAATTTTCAACCGTAACATGTATGGTATCTATTTACTGGGTGTAACATCCTCTTTCAAAATATACAAAAAAATTGGAGTAACTTTACTGTTGTCTTATTTTTTAACTCAAAAATGATTTTTTTCCAAAAAAATTGTGCTTGTAAGATCACTGCGCAAATACCGTGTGACAAAAGGTATCGCAACGATCACCATTTTATTCTCTAGGGTGTTTGAAAAAAATATATAATGTTTGGGGGATCTAAATAATTTTCTAGCAAAAAAATTATATTAACTTGTAAACAACAAGTGTAAAAAAGGGCTCCAGGCCTTAAGTGGTTAAACTAATTTACAACAGCAGGACCCGTTCCTGTACTCAACAAGAGTAACTGCAAGTGGTTACAGTGTTCTGGCACCGCCAACACTCAAGGCCCAATTTTTAAGCACCTGTTTGACTGGGGCATGTCATCACAATTTTTAAATTTAAAACAGCAGGGCCCGTTCCTGCACCCAACAAGAGTAACTGCAAGGGGTTACAGTGTTCTGGCACCACCAACACCCAAGGCTCAATTTTTCAGCACTTTTTTGAATGGGGCATGTCATCACAATTTTTAAACTAATTTACAACAGCAGGGCCCGCAACAAAATAAAAAAAAAATTGAGTAGGGTTCCCCCCAAAGTCCATAACAGATCTTTCAGGTCTGGTATGTATTTTAAGGGGAGCCCCGCCCAAAATAAAAAAATTGTGTAGGGGTCCCCCCAAAGTCCATAACAGATCTTTCAGGCCTGGTATGCATTTTAAGGGGAACCCACGCCAAAATTAAGAAAAAAAAAACGATCTGGGGTTCCCCCCCAAGTCCGTATCAGGCCCTTCAGGTCTGGTATGGATTTTAAGGGGAACCCCAACGCCAAAATTTAAGAAAAAATGACATGGGGGTCCCCCAAAATCCATACCAGGCCCTTCAGGTCTGGTATGGATTTTAAGGGGAACCTTGCACCAATTTTTTTTAAAATGGTGTAGGGTCCCCCCAAAATCCAAACCAGACCCTTATCTGAGCACGCAGCCCTGGCATGGCAGGAGCGGGTGTGGACGAGCGAGCGCTCCCCCTCTGAACCATACCAGGCGACATGCCCTCAACATGGGGAGGATGCTTTGAGGTCCCCCCAAAGCACCTTGTCCCCATGTTGATGGGGAGAAGGTTTTTGACTAGTCCTTTATTGTGTAAAATAGCTCTTCTTCCTCCATCTTCTTCTGTCCCCCCTCCTATTGAGTGCCCCCTCAGCCAGCAGCTATCTATGGGGGCACCCAAGCCGAGTCAGGGGGGGTGCTACACCCAGAAGGTTTTTTTTTATCTTAATGCATGGAATGCATTAAGATAAAAAAAACCTTCTGCCTTTACAAATCCTTTAACCCCTTAATAAAACAAGTTTTGGAAGAGTGGTCAAACATTTCCATAGACAAACTCCTAAACCGTGTGGACAGCTTTCCCAGAAGAGTTGAAGCCGTTATAGCTGCAAAGGGTGAGCCAACTCATTATTGAACCCTACGAACTAAGACTAAGATGCCATTAAAATTCATGTGTGTGTAAAGGCAGGTGTCCCAATACTTTTGGTAAAATAGTATATATATATATATATATATACTGTATATATAAATGGTTTTCAACATTTTTTACAAATAAATATGAAAAGTGTGGTGT